>CM028130.1:1527327500-1527355000 GCA_016271365.2 Neoceratodus forsteri | reverse complement strand
CAGGACGGCGTTTGACTCTTGTTCCTCATGGGGCCTGTTGGACTATCTGGAAGAAATGGGGTGGGGAACCAGATTATCAGATGGATAGGAACTTTGCTCCAGAACCGGACCCAGAGGGTCGTGGTTGCGAGTTAGTCTCATCCCAAGGAGGGTCATTAGTGGAGACCCTCAGGTATCGGTCTTTGGGCCCCTGCTGTTCAACACCTACGTCTCTGACATAAGGAAGTGTATCAGGAGTGAGATGAGTCTCTTTGCAGATGACTCAAAACTGGGGGTGGTGGCGGATGGGTGGCCCTACAGGGGGACCTGGAGGCTCTGGAAAGGTGGTCTAGAAGGCAGAAGCTGAGGTTCAGTGCAGGGAAATGCAAGGTACTGCACCTGGGAGCCAGAAACCCGAGCCAAGTGTACACCCCGGGGGGGGGGATGCTTCAAGTCTTGATGGCTGAGAGGGACCTGGGGGTGGTGGTGGATGTCAAGTTGAAAAACTCGGAGACTTGTTGGAGGGCAGCGGCAAAGGCTAACAGGATGCTTGGATGCATCGCTAGCGGGCTCACCTCCAGAAGGAGGGAAGTGATACTCCCACAGCATAACTGCTTGGTGAGGCCGCACCTAGAGTACTGCGTGCAGTTTTGGAGGCCACATTTAAAGAGTGACATTGAACTCCTGGAGATTGTCCAGAGGAGGGCAACCAAAATGATATGGGGCTTGGGGGATTGGACCTATGGGGAGCGGCTTGAAGAGCTAAATATGTACACATTGGAAGAGAAAAGGGACCGGGGGGGCATGATGGAGGTGTTCAGGTACATGAAGGGGTAAATAGGGGAGGAGCAGTCGGGTGCTCAGAAGGAAGGAGGGGCAACTAGAGGGCATGGGTGGAAGCTGGAGGGGGGAGATTCAGGGAGAAAGGAGGAGATGCTACTTCACTGAGAGGTGGTGGAGCCATGGAATGCGCTGCCTAGGGGCTGGTGGAGGCAGAAACGGTGGAGGGGTTCAAGAGGAGGTGGGACGGTGCAGAGGAAGGGTTCTGGAAGCAAAGTCCTGTGCAGTGGAACTATCCAGACTGAGAAGGAAGAAGCCAGGGGGGCAGTAAGATCAGCTCCCAGGGTGGGAGCTGACCAAACGAGCAGACACGAAAGACCGTTAGGCCTGTTCTGCTGCCATTTTAGTATGTTAGTCTAGCGGCCCCCCATCATAATGAAATACATAAGCATTTGCCATTTCCTGGTAGTCCAGTGGCCCCCCCAGTCGTCGACTGGCACAGCCCTCCTCTCACCTCCACAGCCAGTCGCCCGACTGTGTGTATTCTGACTAATTCAAACAGGCACTCAGAAATACCTCAGAGCGCCTGAATTAGCGCCGACACGTGAAAGGCAGCTGGCCATGGAGGTGAGAGGCATGCCAGCCGCCCGGCCTGAAGAGGTGGAGGGGGCTGCTTGGTGGGGCTGGCACGGCTGGGTGGGGGGTCATCACTAGACTTCCAGGAATGGCAAAATGCTTATGTATTTCTATTATGATGGGGCACTAGACTACCAGGATATGAATAATAATAATAATTAAATACAGATGGGGGCTGCTAGACTACCAGGGATACAGAGATCATTGTGTATATTATCATGATGGGGAGGCTAGACTACCAGGGATATTGAAAACTTATGTTTTTTTATTCAGATGAGGCAGAACGAAGCCTTCTGAGCAAAACCCACCCTCCTATAACTTTAGGCAACCCTGGCCACAAAAATATATTTTAAAATACAATCGTACCTCGCTCGCGATGCACGATAACCATCAAAGAATCTTGCTATCAAAGATTTTGCAGGCTCGCGATCAAAGATTGTTGACGAGCTGCGAATTAAGATTTTTAAAGATCAGAACTCTTATTTCAAGGGACATGGATATGTTAAATCCACACTTATTGGCAGGTTCCTTGCCGCTTTAAATCATGCCGGAAGGTCTTCAAGCTGGCTCCTCCCACCCACCTGGGTGGTGAAACTCTCTGCTCCGCCCCATGACGCCAGATCTTCCTTACCGCTTGGAAGCTCAGGTTCCCTCCTAAGCTCTCTGCGTTTTTAGGCCTGGATCCACACTCTTCGGTCAATCCGAAACTTATTCTTAAATTCAAAAGACTTCAGTTTTATCTTTCCCTCGTGGCTGCGATGGACAAATCGACTCCCAGATTTCGTCAGTGCCCCTGTGGGCAGAAGATGTCCCGGACCGAGCCGCACTCCACGCAGCGCTATTGCCTTGAATCGGCCATGACTCGCAGGTCAGGAGTTGTGCAAGCTCGGCTTCGGGTCTTGAGGACCGTATGCCTGTCTGCTGCTGTTGGGGCCACCCGAGAAACTTTATCCTCTGGTGAAATCGAAGGAGGCCCATTGGGCAGTGTCAGCGGCTGCTGGCTCGGGGCTGAACAGCTTGAAGAGATGATCGCCCTCGAGGAGGATGCGGCGGCCCAGGCCGCATAATCATCCTTGGTCGCAGCATTTATCCTGCTCTCCATGGGCTCCTCCTGCACAGCTTCTTTCAAGGAGCTTTGCCAGTCCCTCTCCACCAAGGGAGAAGAGCCTTCGGGACATTCCTCTCGGTCCAAAAAGAAGGACTCTAAAGGCAAGTCCCACTGTCAGCGTTTGTGGGAGCGGGAGAGGTCCCCTTACCCGGATAGTCGACACTCTACTTTGGTCGAGGTTGTGGCTGAGGCTGCTGGCTTCACGGTGTCCCCGTCAGGTCAACTGACCGAGACACCCAGTCTGTCGATTGGAGATGCAGACAACCCTTCTTCACTGTTTTCCCCTGGTGGAAACCGAGGACTTGACTGTGCCTCCTGTGCCGGAGTCCCCAGTTAAGGTCCCTGAACCAAGGGAGGAGCGGGTTTCCCCTGCCCCCTCTCAGACCCACCCTTGGAATCCCCGAAGGTCTCGGACCTCTTCCAGGTCCAGCTGGTCCTGCCGACGTCGGCGGTCTCTGTCTTGGCACCATGGAAAGCAGCGGCGCCATCCTCTTTGGAGGATAGGCTCCAGCGCAGATTGCGTCAGCGCTACCAGGATCTAATGTGGCAGCAGCTCTTATTGTCCGGAAACAAGCCGACTCCGTCGCCTTCACCGGCCATTAAGTGGCTGTCACCAGAGCGGCCGAAACAACCCCTCGTAGTAGTTAAGGAGCCGAAACTGGCACCAGTTGTTTGGCTGAAACCGGCTGTGCCACCCATTGTGGTGGAACCTCCGCCTCCACAACCTAAAACTGGTTCCCCGACCAAGGATTCTCGGTCAGGTCATGGCTTGCCCCACTGGTTTTCAGTCACCCTCACTCCCGATCGACCTCGGCAGATGGAAGGTGGCTCAGGCGCTCAGCAGCTGTTCGCAGACTCCTCGGAGTCTGACGATGACGACTCCTTGTTCTCCAGGCCACTTAACTTGGAGTCCACTGGGGGTCAGTCAGTGGACGAGAGCCCATCCTCGTTCCTTGGAATGCTTCAACTCATCTCAGAGTCCACTGGGATGAAGCTCAACCAGTTTCAAAATGGGCCAAGTATCCCCTCATGGAGATACTTGACCGAGGGGATTCCCCTACGGAGGCCTTCCCGGTGACCGAAGCCATTGTTGGCCTGGCCCTGGAGCTGTGGCAGCGGCCAGCGTCTTGTCCAGCACCTTCGGCCAGGATGGCTCGGAAGCATGCTGTTCCACCGGTTCATTCTGTGGTTTCTCGGAGCACCCCTCTGCAGAAGGGCTAGTGACAGACAGCATTTTCCGTCGCTCCGGGAACGCCCGGGATGTGGACAAGTCACCTGATAAGGAGTCCAAGAAATTGGACTGCTCCGGGCGGAAAGTCTATACTGCTTCCTCTCGAGGCCTTCATCAGGTCGTCCTGATGGCACACTCTTCACATGCCCTTTTGGGCTCCCTGGATGAGGTGATTCCTCATCTCCCGGCTGACCTTCAAATGACGGTCAAGCAGGTGTGGGATCAGGGAAGGGCGGTGGCCAAACAACAGCTCCAGACTTCCTTGGACATCGCTGACTCGTGTGCCCGGTCAGTAGCGGCTGCAGTGGCCGTGTGCCTCAGAGCTTGCCTGCGGATCTCCACCTTTACAGCAGATACCCAGCACAAACTGGCAGACGTTCCCTTCTTGGGTACCGCCTTGTTCGGTCCTGGGGTGGAGGGTCCTCTGCAATGGATCGAGAAGTCCAACACCACCTTGGACTCTGTCACGTCTACCCAGAAGGACAAAGGCCGCCAGCAGCAGTGTAAGCCCTTTCGTCCTTCAGCCCCTGCGGCACGTCTGGCCCAGCAACTACAGCATCAGGGCCAGCAGGCTCGCACTTGGCACCCCAAAGCCAAGCCTGCCAAGCCTGCTGCTTCCTCCAGTAGTAAGCCGGGAGGAAAAGGTCCAGGCGGCTCCTTGGCTGGCCGTTCCTCCAAGCCTGCCCAGTGACTGGTTGAGGGGTGTTGCCCCAACCTCGTCGCTCCTCCCCAGGTCCCCCCCCCCGTGGGGAGATGGCTCCGCCACTTCCTTTCCGCCTGGTCCGATATCACCACGGACGGCTGGGTGTTGGAAGTGGTAGAAAAGGGTCTGCCTCTGGAATTCGAGCAGTCCCCACCCATTGAGCCGCCGCCCACAGGTGGCCTACGGTTCTGCAGCTTCCTGTCGGCTCATCGAGCCGACATTGTCCTGCTTCTCCAGAAGGAGGTGATCAGGAGGTGGCGGATCCTCCACCAGACCCAGGGTTTGTGTCCAGGTACTTCCTGGACCAAGTGGACAGGGCTGGCGCCCATTCTAGACCTACACGACCTCAACAAGTTCCTAAGGTCTCGGACCTTCAGGATGGTCACTCTGGCTCAGATCATTCCATCCTTGGAACGAGGCGTGTGGTTCTGTTCTCTGGACCTCTGGGATGCGTTCTTTCACGTCCCAATCCATCCGTCTCACCAGCGATTCCTCCGCTTCAGGGCAGAGGGATCCCTTTACGAGTTCCGGGCCATGCCCTTTGGCCTCTCTCCAGCTCCCAGGGTCTTCACCAAATGCATGGCAGTGGTGACAGCATTCCTGCAGCGCCGAAGGGTCCAGGTGTACGCTTACGTGGACGATTGACTGACTGCAGCTCCCTCTAAGTTGGAGGTGGAGCGGTCCAGGGATCTGGCCCTCCAGGTCTGCGCTCAGATTGGCCTCCTCATCAACAAGGCCAAATCGGAACTCGTGCCAACGCAGGTGATTCAGTTCATCGGGGCAGAGCTCGACTCTCTTCGAGCCAGAGCATGGCTCCCAGCAGACAGGGCCGAGGTTATTTCCTCATTTGCCCAATCATTTCTGGTTGGGCAGTTGCACCCTGGCTGGGACTTCCTGTGCCTCCTGGGCCTAATGGTGGCCTGCCCCAGCATGGTCCATTGGGCCCGCTGGCACATGCGTCCCCTGCAATGGGGGCTGGCCTGCCAGTGGTCACAGCGCTCCGGTCCTCTGGACCAGCCAGTGACCCTGACCCAGGAGATGTGGAACAGTCTCCAGTAGTGGCTTGTTCTAGCTCATCTGCAGGAGGGTATCCCGTTTGTCCTCCCGGAGCAGATGGTCACTCTGACGGCCGACGCACCTCTGATGGGTTGGGGTGCCCATCTGAGGGAGCTCAGAGCGCACGGCCTCTGGTCCCCTCAGGAGTCTCGATGCCACATCAACCTGCTGGAGCTTCGAGTGGTCCGACTAGCCCTCGCCGCCTTCGCTAGATTTGTACGAGGTCAAGTGGTCCAGGTCCAGACGGACAACACCACGACCATGTACTACCTAAACCATCAGGGTGGCATGCACTCCTTACCTCTGTACAAGGAGGCTCTCCGCACTTGGTCTCTCTTGTGCAGACTGGAGGCGGATCTCCTAGCCATCCATGTGGCAGGAGCCTCCAACACTCTGGCCAATGCCCTCAACCAGATAGGTGCTGCATCTCACGAGTATTCTCTCCTGCCGGAGGTAGTACAAGATCTGTTCTCCCACTGGGGCACTCCTCAGGTGGACCTGTTTGCCTCCAGGAGAATGCAAAGCTGAGGCTGTTTCATCCCCCCCAGCAGGGCTCTCTGCAGGGATGCCTTCTTGAGGCTGTGGACCCCGGGCCTCTTCTCGCTTCCTCCATTTCCCTTGATCGACAAGGTGCTTCTCAAGGCGAAGAGGGACAAGGTGCAGGTGATTCTGGTAGCGCCAGACTGGCCCAGTCAGTTCTGGTAGCCAGATCTCTTCGGCTTCGGCTCCAGGCTCCTGAGACGGCTTCCAGCCCGCCGGGACCTGATCTCAGTCAACAAGGGGAAGGTACTCCACCCGGACCTTCAATTCCTACATTTGACGGCCTGGTTCCTGAGTGGCTAGAGTTACAGGCCTTGGGTCTTTCCGGCGAGGTCCTCAACGTTAATGAGGCATCCCGTAAGGAGTCGACCAGAAAATGCTATGCCTTCAAATGGAAGAGAGTCTCCATTTGGTGTCAGGATAAGGGGTTGGACCCTTCCTCCTGTTCTTTGGCTAGCATTCTGGACTACCTGTGGTCCCTTTCTCAGCTAGGGCTTCAGTCGACGACCCTTAAGGTGCACCTGGCAGCCATCTCTGCTTACTGGGCTCGGGCCGGGAAGCGGTCGTGGCACAGGAGAGGGTGGTTGGGTGCTTTTTTCCAAAGGCCTTGATCACATATCCTCTCCGGTGCGAGAACCTCCACCTCCGTGGGATCTACTGCTGGTATTGGCTAAGCTCGTGGGCAAGCCTTCGAACCGATGCACAGGTGTGACATCTCTCACCTGTCGTGGAAGACCGCCTTCTTGGTGGCTATCATGTCAGCCGGAAGGATGGGAGAGCTCCAGGCGCTTTCCATCAAGTCTCCTTATCTGGTCTTCCACAGGGACAAGGTTGTCCTGTGCCCCCACCCGAAATTCCTTCTGAAGTTGGTGTCGGAGTTTCACCTTTACCAGGTGTTGACTCTGCCAGTGTTCTACTCCAGTCACACCTCGGAGGCCGAATATAGGCTCCATACTCTGGACCTTAGAAGAGCACTCTTTTATAAGGTGCGGACGGTGAAGTTCAGGAGAGGTTTGCCAGCTGTTTGTCACCTACGCTGAAGCCATTATCTGGCAGAACTGCAGCCAGGCAGGACGATAGGCAGGTGGGTCACCTTCTGAATAGATCTTTGCTATAGGTTGGCGGGCATGGAGCCTCCCAAAGGGATAAGGGCTCATTCTACCCACCATACCGCTGCTTTGTGGCTGCTTCCAGGGACGTCCCTATCCAGGAAATCTGCAGGGCTGCTACCTAGAAGTAGGCACACACCTTCATTACCCATTAACACATCGACCTTGAGTCATGCTGATTTTGGGACCTAGGTTCTCCAGTCCTTATTTCCCAAGTATAGGGGGTGTGAGGCTTGCCTCCCTCCTCCCGGAGAACTGCTAGGAGTCTGCCAATAAGTGTGGATTGAACAACATATCCACGTCCCTAGAAATACAGGTTACTCACCTGTAACAGGAGTTCTAGGAGTGGTATTATTCATCCACAACCCACCCGACCTCCCTGGCTTCGACACGAACCTCGTTTCCAGCTGGCTAGATCTGGTGTCATGGGGCGGAGCTGGAGTTTTACCACCGGTGGGAGGGAGGAGCCAGCTTAAGACCTTCTGGCAAGAAACCTGCCAATAAGTGTGGATGAACAACATATACCACTCCTTGAAGTCCCGTTACAGGTGAGTAACCTGTATTTTTTGACCAATTTGGATAAAACCAAAGGCATGGCTCGATAGATCGGGGTCCCCTGAGTAAAACCCACCAAGTTTTACTTCAGAAGTGACCCCTGAGCCATGATACTTGTGTTTTTCTGATCGGAAAATTGAAAACAAGATGGCGTACCTCGCGATCAAAGAATTTAAAAAATCCTCTGGGACAAAGATTCTTGAACTGCGAGGATGCAAATTCTTTGATCGCCATTCGGAACCAGATGGCGAGAACCCCATTCTTTGTTCGCAAAACATACATATAAATTTCTCTATTGACTTATAATGGGAACTTTAAAAGTGGCATAACTTTTGAATGCCTTAATATTTTTCAAACAAAAGCAGCATGTTGACCACCCAAGCTCTTTAGGCGAGCCATTTAGCAGAGTGGCATGCCACACAATGGTTGTGCAGAGCCACGTCCAAAATCCCAAAAGCTGCCTCCAAAACGGATAATTTTGCATTTTCAGTGCTTTTGTATGCAAAGACTTGTAAGTCCGACATAACTGCAGTTGGGCAAATCAGGAGATCTGCCATGCCCCACTGCTCATACCAAATTGCAGGCAAATCTGTTGAATGGGTCTAAAGTTATAAATGCCCAAACTTTTGACTTAAGCATGTAAGTGACAGCTGAACCCTAACTATAGTGGGCAATGTCACTTATAATATATACGTGTGTGTGTGTGTGTGTGTGTGTGTGTGTGTATGTATATATATATATATATATATATATATATATATATATATATATATATATATATATATATATATATATATATATATATATATATTGAGAAAGCACTGGATGACTCGCGTAACACACAACACCACGTAAAGTTTATATTTTTGCAACGTGCGGTACAAGTGATCGCTAGGCGTGGCATGGTGCGGCGTGTGGGTGACCCTTACTAACCATCACTCCTACTCTGACTCTGTTTATTGCCCATGGCCGTGATTAAATGACCATTGGTATATCTGTTCATGGAGTGAGTGATTCATTTTTTTTTAAATAAAAAATGATTCAAAAAGAAAAGTGTTGAGACTATTTTAGAATAGTTTTCTAAGTTAGAAGGATATGTTTAGTATAATAGTTCTCTTCTCCACAGTAATAGCTTAAGAATACCGATTCAAAATCAATGCATCATTCCAGTCATTCTGCAGTGCAACATGATGGAATGCTTTGTTGAATGGTGAGCTGCCAGTAAGAATCCATGTGCCATGGTTATCAGGCTCACGTAAACACTAGTCCAACAGTACAACATGGATTAATGTAAAACTGAAATGGAAATGGAATTCTAACATCGAATCAGATTGCAGCATTTCTGAGACCCTGTTTATTATAATACATAATAATGCCACCCCACCCCGTCTCTGTCTGACTCTGCGGCAGTCTTGCTCAGCTTGCTGCTGCCTGTACTTCAGTATCTCATAGCATGGTGGAGTAGTGTTTACTACTGCTGTCCGCTGCGGTGCGCAAGTACGGAACGACACGACATCCAAATCAACATCACAGTATGTCATTCATTCAGATCATGATATTGGTGGCTCAGGCTGCAGTGCATACTTTAGTCTCCTCCTCCTCCTCCACAGGCTGCTCTACGAGTTCCCCAAACCCACCACATCCATGTATGCATCAGCATTGGTGGTCACCAAACACATAGGGCCTGATAGATAAATATTAGTACGTGACAAAAAAATAAGAATTTCTCTCTCCTAAGCTGGTCTCCGGACTTCCTTACACATGGTCTGTACCTCCTGATGGTAATGGGAAGGCAGGAACTTGATCTGTACAGCTGGGGATATCCAGCCCTCCACTTATGTTTCCCTCAGTTTACTTCCTGCCTTCAGACCAGCAGGTAATCTGCAAGCAGAGCACTGTCTCCACGGTGGCTGAGCTGAAGACATCAGACTGTAAGTCAAACAATTTATTCATTTGGATTTCTGAGGAACCTTAGCTGTGTTACACTGCTCTTGTGTGGGTTCCAGTTTCAGCCTTGCAAGCTGCACAGACTGGCCCCACTTCACCGCAGTGTCTTTTTTTTTTCCCCTGCGATTTTGGGCTCAACCCAGCAAACTGACAAGAAGCAATCTCCTGGAACTCTTCTAGTGCCGTTTTTTTTTTTCAGTGATCGGGGGAATAAAAACAGCAATGGAGTGCTTAATAAGGATCTATGCCCTTGCCAACGGCAGCTGCTTGTATTTTCCATCGACGGCTGTCATTCTGATCACCTCAGCTGCTCGTCGACGGTGGGACTGCAGCGCTAGTATAGCAACAGCTTGTCGATGTCTTGTGAACTGTAGTCGACGAGCACTGCAGAGCATGAGGAGCGCTGATCTGGACCAACAGAACTTTAACTCCGTATTGTGCAGCCCCCCCCCCCACCAAAACCAGCAATAAGGGACACACAGGGGGATTCTTAGATAAATTTTAAAGAACTTAATAAAATTACTGACTACAGAAAAGAAAAAGGGGAGCAGCTTAGTATTTTGCCCTAAAGGACCAGCACAATTCATTACAACTTCAACAGCACAGCATCAGGAAACCTCCGGAGATGCTGAATCAAAGGAGAGTTGGGCCAGTTGGTGTCATGGCCTCCAACAAACCTTCCAGGGGCAGAAAATACCAGCGCTGCAAGTCCTCGCTACTAATAGCCTTAGCTGGGTTGCTTTGCCTAAAATGTGAGAAGGTAGCATCTGCGAATGGGAAGGACGCGCTGGAGGCAGCTCCTTCCTCTGCTCAGACTGATAGCCAGCAGACAGATCTGAGCGAGCAGCAGCCACCAGGTCTGAGAGAGCAGCGGTCACAAAGAAGACCACGCAGCCCCCTCTCAGCCCCAGACCTCCATAGACAAGTTAAATAGGGCCTTTACTCTGGACCCTGCATTCTTCGACTGGTAACCTCCGGGGTCACCAGATGTGAGACCGAACAAAAAGGCAGAAAGAAATAGGACCCTGTCCTCGTCCGAAGAGCGGCAGTTGTCCTTGCATCACTACGATATAAAAGGAAAAAAATCCCACCACAGGAACAAATCCTCGGATGAGGAGGATCCGCATTCCTCATGCCACAGGAGAAAGAAAAGATCTCATTCTCGAAGTAGATCTAGGGGCACTCATAAGGGAAAGCATCACAGGGTGTATTCCTTAGACTCCTCAGGCTGCAGTTATTCTCCCGAAGAGGGAGAACTAGTGGGCTCATCATTGGACTCTGACCCCCAAATCCAGAAACTTTGACCTGGAGGACCTAAACTTTTTTATAAAAATGGTCATAGCCAAGATTCACCTCGGATCTTCTCCAGTGGCTCCCACCCAGCCGAAATGGGCTTTTCACCTGTCATCTGCCTCCAAACCACCCACAGCTTTCACTTCCCTATTCCTCCTGCCATAGAGGACTTGCTAAAGAGGGGGAATGGCAAGGTACAGAATGCAGCTATCCACTGCCCCGGCAGATCTCTAAGTTTCTCAGGTTTGACAAGAAGCAATCTGAAAAGTGGTTGGATTGCCCCAAAATTGACCCTCTGATTTCAAACCTAACCAAGAAGACTGTCATCCCAGCCGAAGGAGGGACATCGCTCAAAGACCTGGTGGATAGAGAGGACCCAGAGAAGAATGCACCTATTATTAATCAGCTGCAGTAAATGGGTTTAGCCTCTGCTTGTGCAGCAGATGTGTTGGAGGAGGTGGTCAGGTGCGCTGCTCGGACCATGTTTTATCAAACTTAGGCTCACCACAACCTCTGGCTTTGGTCCTGACAAGCAGACGCCTCTTCGAAGAGCCATTTGGTAAACTCACCCTATGAAAGTAATCTCCTGTTTGGTTCAGCCCTGAAGGAGGTGGTGAAGGAATCTGGGGAGATGGCCAAGGTGCACATGCCCCAGTCAAGGGGCAGGGGCAAATCATGGTCCTGGGGCCCCAGATGCAATTTTTGTGACCTAGGTTACAACAAGGGTCAAAACTCTTAACTTCTTGGGGGAGCATGGTTCTCCTCGTGTAACCAGCGTAACTTCAGAGGGTGGTGGTTCCGGTGGCGGTGGTGGCACCAGAGACACCGGGAACAGCAACAAGTAGTCGCAATGGAGCTATCCAGGCCCATCCCCGAGTAGGTGGCAGACTTTCAAATTTTCTTGAATAGGTCCAAACCACGTCAGACAGATGGGTCCTAGACATCATCAGCAAGGGTTACCTAATAGAATTTGAATCCAAGCCCCCACTGCCTCATGTGGTGCCCATCTCCTATCTCTGGCAACCTGTCCAAAAGACAGGCAGTGTTACAGGCCATTACAGACTTTCTGCAAGCAGGGGCTATCGAGCAAGTTCCCCCCCCAAAGAAATCAATGGGGGGGGGGTCAACTCCCTAGTCTTCATTGTGCCAAAATGCACAGGGGGATTCGGGCCAGGCCTAGACCTCAAATTCCTGAATCGTTTTGTCTGCAGCAGACCCTTCAAGATGGAAACCTTGTCATCAGTCATGAGGGAGTTGCAACAAGGGGATTTTCTGGCATCCATTGATCTGCAAGATGCCTGTTTGCATATTTCCATTCAGGGATTACGCTGGCAGTATCTCAGGTTCAAGGTGGAGGAGCAGCACTTCCATTTCAAAACTCTGCCATTAGGACTTCAGCCCCAAGGACATTCTCAAAGGTTCTAGTAGCAGACATGGCTCACCTTCGGAACCGAGGTTTACAACTCTTCCCTTACTTGGATGATGTTCTCATCAAGGCCCTGCAGCTAGTATAAGCAGTGGCGGAGGTAGCCCTATCGGCACACGGATTTGTCATCAACTGGAGAAAAAGTTCCCTAATTCCATGCCAGATCTTGAACCACCTGGGGACAGACTTCATGACTCAAGCCAACAAGGTCTTTGCCCCGGAAACAAAATTCGGGGACCTGCTGAAGCTCATCAAGAAGTTTCACACAGCTCCTCATTTGCCTGCTCAATCCTTCATGCAGCTAATTGGGACTCTAGTTTCACTGGCAGATTCAGACCCTTGGGCTTAAGTCCAGATGCGGCCCTTTCAAGCATATTTGCTCAGACTGTGGTCACAGTCCAGACACAACCATTACCAAATGATCCCAGTTTCTCAACTTATAAAAATCTCCCTCCAGTGGTGGACTCTGAGGAAAAATGTCACGAGGGGTTGCAAGTTGGGCCATCCACACCAAATCCGAATCACAACCGATGCAAGCCTCAGGCGCTGGGGTTTCACCTGCATCAGCTGTCAGCACTGGGCAAGTGGTCGCTGTTAGAAACCAGGTACAGCATAAAAGTCCTCGAGATGAGAGCAGTACACCTTGCCCTGATGCACTTTGAACAGCAAGTCCGCAGTCAGGATGTACTGATTCTAACAGGCAGTCGGACAACAGTGTCATACATCAACCATCAGGACAGCACAAAGAAACTCAAAAATGCTATGGGAGTCCCTTCTCTTTCAGTGGGCCAAGCACCACCTGGCAAGCATAAGAGTGGTGTTTATTCCAGGACAGGAAAATGTCACAGCAGATTGGCTCAGTCGCAGGGATGTTCTACCAGGGGTATGGGAGCTGAAGGACCGTGCCTTCCACATCCTAACAGAACAGTGGGCCAATCCCCCCATCGTTTTGCCTGCCAGCAAAACTCCAAGGTAAAGCAATTATGCTCCCTGGCCAAGGACGAACTAGCTGTGGCTCAGGACGCCTTTTCCCTAGACTGGGGTCAGTTCAGTCTTCTGTATTCCTTTCCTCCAATACTGCTTCTATCCAGAGTCCTCCATAAAGTATCTCTGGACAGGGCAGAATTGATTCTAGTCTGTCCCCAATGACCTCAACGCCCATGGTTCCCGTTTCTCATTCGCCTGTCAAGGTGACCACATCTAACCTTCCAGATCAGCCCAGACCTTCTCCATCAGGGTCCTGCTCTGCATCCCAGTTTGAACAACCTGTCCCTCTCTGCCTGGAGATCGAGCGGGAAACTTTCAAAGAGCTAGGCTACACAACTCCTGTTATTGAAATGATGAACTCAGGACGCCCCTCTTCCTCTAAAGTGTAGTATAGCATCTGGAGGAAATTCTTGTTCTGACTTCAATCCAGATACATACAGAACTATCCAATATCATTGCCTGTATTACTGTAGTCCCTTCAAGATGGGTTTCCACAAATGACTGCAACCAGCAACCTTACGAGTTCAGGTTTCAGTGCTAGAGGTGCGTTTGTTGGATTCAGGGGAATCGGGCTCACATCCCAATATAAGGAGACTTCTAAGGGCAGCACATTAAAACTTTCTCCAGTCAAGCCCAGCGGTACCACCTTGGAGACTTAATCTGGTTCTCAAGGCTTTGACCAAGGCTCCTTTTGAGCCTCTCAAGGAGGCATCCCTCATGCATCTCACAATGAAGGTCACCTTTCTCATAGCTATAACTTCAGCCAGGAGAGTATGCAAACTAGGAGCATTGTCCACTAAAGAGCTGTACACTGTTTTTCATCAGGACTCTGGTGCTTCGAACAGATCCAGGTTTTTTGCCAAAAGTTGACGCCCTTTCATTGCAACCAAGAGTTGATTCTGCCTTCCTTCTGCCCATACACAAAAAATGAAAAGGAAATGGAGTTTCACATGCTAGATCCGAGAAGAGCAGTTAAAGTGTATATTAATAGAACGGATTCTATTCACTAAACTTCAAGTTTGTTCATTCTAACTACAGGTCAAAATATGGGTAAAAAAGCTTCGAAAGGCTCTATAGCCAGATGGATTGGTTCTGTCATCACCACGGCTTATGATCAGGGTGGAGTAACTTTGCGTGGCCCAGTGAGAGCCCATTTCACCAGAGCTATGGCCACTTAGTGGGCGGACTTCAGAGAAGCATCTCCAGCAGATCTATGCAGGGTGGCTACATGGTCACCATTCACACATTTACAAAATTTTACAAACTGGATGTGATGTCCTTGGCGGAGGCGTCTTTTTGACTGCCGAGTGCTTCAGGCAGTGGTGGACCCTTAAGGGCTCTTGATATTCTTCCCAGCCAGGAGATCTAGGGATGTACTGCTTTTGTATATCCAATGTGTAACGTATCCCAGAGCCCAGCTTAGGGGAGAGAAATCTGCATTTTAAATGCCTGTAAATTTTCTTTCACTGGCTGGTCTCTGGGCTTCTGCTTCCCTCCCAGAATGTACATAGTTGGCTGGCCAATTGGCCATGTATGCCTTAATTTTCTTGTTTTTGTTTCCATGTTCATGTAGTATTGCCACATTTTGACTGCTTTCGGAAGAACTGAGGGAAACAGGATGTGGAGGGCTGGATATCCCCAGCTGCAGAGATCAAGTTCCTGCCTTCCTATCTGCATCAGGAGGTATAGCCCATGGGTAAGGAAGCCCAGGGACCAGCCGTCGGAGAAGGAAAATTTACTGGTATTAAAAATCGAAATTTAATGAGGCAAGCACCAACCAAAATGATAACACAAAGTAATTAATGGAAATATTATGGGCAAACTCCAACCCCTACTTAAAAAATTTTCTTTAACTAGACCAGCAAGCTTGTACTGGGCTGGAGATGGTAACATTCCAGTACACTAGCTGGGCCAGTGATGGTGTATGGTGGTGGGACAGCAGGGGGCTAGTTGATTTTCCACATCACTAGCTCAGCTGGGTAACTGCTGCAAAGCTTAATTTCAAAAGTTAAGTCCTGAGATTGGGAGCCTGGGAGGGGTGGGAAATGCAGGGGATCTAATCCATTCATGGTGAATCACATTACTCCAGTCATAATCAGAGGGTTTCGAGAGCAATGTTAAATTTGAAGCAATCTAGTAAGCAATCTGTCAGACAGATTTAACTACATACATCAATTTACATAATTGACACAGTCACATCACACACTTATGCATTCTCAGAGATAACATGTATGTGGGTTGGTACTGGCCTGGGTACTGGTAGAGAGAGATGGGTTAGTGCATGATAATTGTCCCTGGAACAGATATAGTCTACTCCACTTGACTACACCATAGCATGTATGAGAGTCTGGGACTGGGTACTGGTAGAGAGATGGGTTAGTGGTACCTGTCCCTGGAATAGATTCACTCCGTTCACTCCACTACACCATGTCACAGTCCCATCCTATCCCATACTCAGACATCAGACTCAACTGAGTCATCATCACATGGTGGTCACTGTCACTCACCATAACTGTTACTGTGCTCTGTGCTGCAGAGTCACAGTGAGGGGGGAGTCATCACCAGGCAACTCCATCACACACCTAGGCTAGAAGGCAGACAAGCAACATTTACTGGATCTGAACTGAAAAAATTCTGATGATGGCAGGACTCTGAGAGGAGGCTGGCAGGACAAGCATCACATTGCTAAATGCTAGTAGCTCATTTATAGAAACAATTGAATGTCCTGCTCAACATGCTCCTTAAACTACACCATGACTTGTCTGGTTCTCCCCCCAACACATCCCCCATGTCTGGCACCCACTGGAGTGATTGAACCCATCAGATACAACCTGGGCACTTCACTAACACGCCGCCTCCACCACCACCACATGCCCCCAAACCTCTACCATTATTCAGCTCATGTCAGGAAGAGAGGACCTGGCATTACCCAGCCCAACCCATATACCTACCTAACTACCACAACCACCCACCCTACCCTACCTGCACCAATTCCCAGAGTCTTGCATTATTAACACTGTTTCTTTAAGATATATTGAAGAGTACAAGCCTTACACACAACCACAATATTAACTTCAGGAGGACAGTCTGCAAAGTGCAGCCACGTTACAGTTATTATCACTACTGAGGATCCAAGTGGCCGGAACATCCACAAGGCAATCGCTGTCTGCTTGTTACATTACCAAATATTGTCCTCTGCCCAGCACAAGAGTGCAGCAGTACCACATGGCATACCTTCCCAGGTCTGCATTCCGCCAACAACCTCACAGACTAGTAGACTATTTTGTTGCTTACTAAACATGTAGGAGCGGACATACTAAAGTCATCTTAACGGAAAGATTTTTTTTTTTTTTTTAAGCAAAGCCCCCCTCCCTGTCACCACCACGTAGGTACCATCATCATCCGAACACATTCGGGCCTTGGGGTGATGAGATGAGGACGAGAGTTTCACAGGAAGCTTGCCGTTGCCAGTCTGAGTCTTCTCCACTACTAGTAGCAACGCAGCACTGCAGTCACCCACATCGCCATCGACCAACCTGACTTCCACTGCCCCCCACCAAAAAGTACCTACCACTACTCCTACTCATCATTCTCAGTCCTTCGATCTGTAGTGAGCCTGCGACTGACTGCCGTTCTTGTTCAACTTCAGATCAGTAGCAGAGAGACACAGTAGCATCCAGTCGACTCAAGTAGTGGAAATTCCGCAGACCTCACCATGTGATACCCCCACCCCTCCCCCGTTCAAGTAACATCTACACAGTAGTGTGTATGTAATGTCCTGTTAGTGTAAATCACATCCATCCTCCATTTGAATGGAAACAAGACCAAAAAAGAATTCACCAGGGCCTTAACTCCTGAAGCCAAGGCACACCACAGGAGGAATCATAAAAATACTTGTGTGGGCTGGCTGGCTGACGGGTCAGGGTGGGACGACCGTGATTTCCACATCACCGACTGACCACTCATGGACACATCTCTCAGGGTCTCACCTCAAGCATATTTTGAAGCATAATTACAAAACTTACAGATAAATGCAGGCAGCATAAGGTGTGGGCACCTGGCCAAATCCTCACTCCCGCTCTAGTCCCAAATCGAGTCTGATCCGACCTCCCCCCGGCACACAGCTTGCTGCACAGCAAATTCCCCCAGCAATCAACAGCAGCTAGCGATCAATCTGCAATTACAGTAAATAATATACTTGGTGTGGGATGGGAGGGATTGGACAGATTGAATTTAACAGTCATTGAAGAAATTTGTGCATTGGGACTGGGAGTGGACTTATCTATTCTGTGATGAACAGACAGAAGAGTACAATGTAAACTTTATAGTAGACATTAGTTCATTACAGACAGCAAAATGTTTTTCTCACCTTGGCAAAGAAAGTACAATTAAAAAGGGTGACCCATCTGTTGATCCTGAACACTGACTGAAGGAATGCAGCCAGCTGTCAGCGGTGCTTCAAAAACGCAAACTGTACTCGATGTGGAAAAAAGCACTGGAAACTTATTTAAGATTTTAATTAGCACCTGACAGTCTCACAACTTACTTACTGCGTTTTTGTAACTGCTCGTACGCTGACCCTAGCTCTTTCCACGCTGAGATCTCGGCGCCAAAAGATTGAGGTTTCTGACGTTCCCTGACAAAAGGGAGGTGTAGCACTCCTTCCGACACATACCATTGGACAGTAGTACTAGACATAAAGATTCTGATTGGTCACAAGCAGAGTCTGTCAGAGTAGGAGCAGCATAACCAGCTTGTGCTAGGATTTACTTGTGTATTAAGGTGCGAAATGAAGGAGTAATCACTGGCCGTGCATTTTAATGCCTTTAACAACCACGGTATACCGCTGTTGACTGTTACTGCGGTTGCTAAAAACAGTCATGGTTTCAAAACCGTGCTCCCTACATATCACGGTATACCGTGACATCCCTACTGCCTTGTCCCTCGGGGACATTTCAGAGTTTGTAGTGCTGTTGCTAGACTGCCAGGCCAGCCCGCACACCCAGTTTTGTGTTTGCATGCAAATCTCTGGTTTTCTGATCTGGGTCGGATGTGCTGCAGAGATGTGATGCTTTTTACTCCTATGGAGAGAGGTCGTATGCCATGCACACAAGATTGGTTTCCCTGCCAGATTCGGGTACTGTGTCCGATTTGCATGGCGAGATGGCATTTGTTAACTTCCATTCATATGTTTTCTGCCACACAACCAGTGATGCACTGGTATTGGCTGTTACCTTCCCTTAAATACAGAGGTGAGTTGCACCTGCATCAGTGGTCCGAGTGTGATTGGGGATGGTGGGGGGCTTCTCCCTTAGAAAAAGAATTCAGTGAAGTTGTCTTACACTGACTATGTGCTACTAATAACAGTGAGTTTTTTTGTCTTTCAGTGCCAGTGGCTGGGTGATTCAGAATGGGAGAACGGCCTATCTGGGAGCAGATTGGATCCAGCTTTGTTCAGCATTACTACCGCTTATTTGACAGCAACAGATGCCAGCTAGCAGCAATATATGTAAGTATTAACTGAACTGGGAGAGGTGCTTATTCTGTCAGTGGACTGCAGTGGGACAGTATATCATGTCTGTCACCACCTACGAGTGACTCTCCATAATGTTTGGGTTATGCTATTCCCTTTTTAATAGAGATAAATGTGTTACTCTGCTGTGACCTGTTATGTATCTTAATATTTGATGGTGTGATTCCTGAACAGTGACATTTTCATTATGAATATGACAGCAAAGTGAAGTCAGGTGTGTGCCAAAGACTCAAAGAAGAAGAATCAGTTGGGGTCCAGTTAAGAGCACTAATGTCTTACTAAACCTTGTGTAAATTTGACTGCTTACGTTTGCTGAAAAATGTTATGCCACTTGGATGCCGGCTTACTGGATCTAACTTGGTACTGTATATGAGTGGATTTGTGAGAGTGAGAGAACCCCAGTGTTCCCAGTGATTATTTTAGTGTGTTGGGCCACCACCCTAGTGTTTTATCCACTTTCCTTAGTTTTATTTATACAGTAATCAAAAATGCATTTTACTGCCTTCCTTTATCACACTACTACCACTGATTTGAAATCCGTGCTCCATACCTTACTAAAAACATGCTTATGCACATGTGCAAATGCATTCAGGAGGCCCGAGGAATAATGTGGTTAGGCCCTATCACCTCAGTTGCTGCACTGTATTTCTAGGCATCGGGGAACACTGGAATCAGCTAAAGGATTAGAAGCTAAACAAGGAAAAGATAACCAGCCCAACAAACAAGCAGTTGAGAAGCAGCTTGCTATACCAGTGACCCAGGACATGACGAAGGCTTGAAGGGAGGACAAATGTGACTTGTGGAGAGGCTAATGGAGATCCTGGATAATCTTGGAAACGCGAGTGGTGATGGTTTTGGGAGGGGCATGCTGGTGCAGGTGTAATGGCTGAAGTGGGGGTGTTGCCTTAATCATGCATATAGAAGATTCTCTCCCACCCCCACCCCATGGTGTGCCAAGTGGTGAGCAGACAAGATGGTACACATCAGTGTTTCTTCTTCTCAGATGTCTGTATGGAGTGTGTATGTGATGCCAGTGGGACTCCGCTTAGCGTAGGGGCACAAGTTATTTGCTCTTGAGGAACCTGTCATAGAAGTACCCCTTTTGTCTGGCCTGGACTAGCCAGTGATTCTCCCCCGCAAATCCTGCCGCTGGAAGGAGACCTCAATCTTGAGGACCCTGCCATGGGTGGGAGGGCAGACTCCGGAAGGAAAAGAGGTGGATCGGCTGCTGGAGGGCTGGACAGTGAGCCAGACCATAGGAAGTGGGGAGACTGCCCAAATCCAGGGCTAGTAGCATATAGCTTAGGGAAAGCAACCCTCTTTTGGAGTTTAGAATCCAGTTTCTAATTAACTGGCAGATAAATTAGTCACTCTAGTCATGGTAGCTGAACATACATTTTACAGAGTCTCTTCTTAGGCTTGGAAAGAAGACGATGAAGGCACAAAGCACATGGCATACTGTAGGTACAGTGGAACTGACTGACTAGTGAGAAGAAAGAAAAAAATTACTCACCTTAGTAATGTTGTTTCTTCTAATGGAGTCTTACTGTATTCTGATGTATGCAGTTGGGTCCTGCCTTTCAACTGCCCTGGAGACCAGAGAGTTAAATTTTCCATGACCAGCATGGAATGTTCACCAAGAGCTCGGTTGAAGCCCCTGTCTGCTGCTGTTTAAACTGCAACCGTCTGATCTTTACGAGCAAAGACTCACTAGATGTTCTGTGTGGAAACTGTAAAATTCTTACTAGCCAACTGGCAAATATATCTATATAAAAGGTTTTTTGGTTTCAAAGGAAGACTCCAGTCAGGAAACCCAAAAACAAAACGCATCCAAACACAACCTCTCACCCAAACCAAAAAGAGGGTGAAAAAAGGACACCCCTAGGGTGCCAACACTGCTTCTGCCCACGCACATCCCAAAATCTAGGTTCTGAGAGGGGAGGTGGAGGTCAGAATACAGCAAGACTCCATTAGAAGAAACAACATTACTAAAGTGAGTAATTTTTTCTTCAAACAACATGAAATCTTGCTGTATTCTGACATATGCAGACTACCAAGCAGTACCTCCATGGACGAGGGACAGAACCTACTTTGGAAACAGGCTCTGAAGTACTGCTGTGCCAAACCGAGCATCACTCCTAGCCTGGATATCCAGAGAGTAATGCTTGGTGAAAGTATGGACTATTTTCCAGGTGGCTGCTTGACAAATTTCTAAGAGGAATATCCCTGGCAGCAGCCAGGGAAGTAGCTGTACCTCTAGTGGCATGAGCCCTCAGGCCTGAGGGTGGAGTTCTACCCAGTTTTTCATAGCAGAATTGTATACAAGAAACAATCCACCTGGCAGTAGATCTTAGTGGCAGGTTTGCCCTTATCAACTTCTCCATACGTAAGGAACAACTGGAGGGATTCAAACCTGTGACCCTTGATACGCTCTATGTATTAGCTAAGGGCTCTTTTAACATCCAAGCTGTGTAGCCTCCTTTCTTCCGAGGAGGAATGGTCAGTGAAGAAAACAGGGAGAGATATAGACTGGTTGAGGTGGAAATCTAAAACCACTTTAGGTAAGAACTTTCTGTTAGTTCTAAGGACCACTTTATCTCTATGAAAAGAGATGAAATCAGATTCCACTGACGGGGCTTGCAATTCACTGATACGTCTGGCAGAAGTAATGGCTACCAAAAACACAGTTTTCCAAGTCAAGTACTTAAGCTCTGCTGAGGACAAAGGCTCAAAGGGAGGTTGCATAAGCTGAGCAATGCAAATATTAAGGTCTCATGCAGGAGCAGGATCCCTAAAGGGGGGGATTGGTGTGAAGCAATCCCTTAAAAAACTTAAAAAGTACAGGATGGGATGATGGAGAGGAAGGCTTGCCTGCTGACAAGAAAGCAGAAACAGCTGCCAAGTGTACTTTAAGGGTAGCTGGTCTGAGGCCTAGGCCATTAAGATGGACCATATAGTCCAGAACCGTAGGCAATTCAGCAGAGTCTGGAGAAATATTCTTCTTAGAACACCAAATGCTGAATCTTTTCCATTTGGAGTTGTAAGTCTTCCTGGTGGAAGGCTTTTGAGAAGCCTTAAGGATATCCAGAACCCCTTGGGAAAGATGCAGATCTGCAAACTCTTAACTCTTCAAGAGCCAAGCCTTGAGATTGAGAGACTGAAGATTCGGGTACCAAATCCTCCCCTGAGAGGATGTCAACAGGTTGTAATTCCTGGGAAGAGACAGAGGAAGGTGGACTGCTAGGGACAGCAACAAGGGATACCATGGCTGCCTGGCCCAGTCTGGAGCAATCAGAATCACTTCGCATGGTTGTGACCTTATCTTGACTAACACTTTGAACAGGAGAGGGAAGGGGGGGGGGAGTGTACAGAAATTTCCCTTCCCAGTTCAGAATTGGAGCATCCAGGGGGATTGAGCCCAAGACTGGGTGTCTGCAACAAAAGAGAGGAAGTTGGTGATTGTTTGGGGCTGCAAAAAGATTAATCTCTGGTGTGCCCCATCTCGAGAAAATACCTTCAAAACTAGAGGATCTAGGGCTCATTCGTGATGGCCCTGGGATATTCTGCTTAATGCATCTGCTAGGACATTGTCCTTCCCTGGGAGGTGAAATGCTATCAGTGGTTTGCAGGGAATAGGCCAGGGACCACAGCTTCATTGCTTCTGTGTACAAGGCCGTAGACGGAATGCCTCCTTGCTTGTTGATGTACTACATGGTGGTGGTGTCTGTCCTGACCTGAACCACCTTGTTCTGTACAGAGTTGGAAAAAGCTTGCAGTGCCAGAAACACTGCTGTGAGTTCCAAGAGATTTGATGTGAAGCAGATTCCTGAGGTGACCACAGTCCTTGGGTTGTAAGATCCCCCAAATGGGCTCCCCAGCCCAGCAGGGAAGCATCTGTGGTGAGTATCACTGAATGAGACAGAGTGACAAATGGAACCCCTTGTCTCAAATTGTCCTGATCCTGCCACCATTGCAAGGCTTGGATCAGGGTTCGAGTCACTGGGATTAGTTTGGTAAGGGAATCCTTTCTTTGGGACCAGAAGGCTCTTAATTGGAACTGAATGTCCCTCATCTGGAATCTTGCCCCTTGGACCACTGCTGTGGCATCTGCCATGTGGCCCAGAAGCTGAAGGAAATGCTTTGCTGGTCGAGACACCTGAAGGGTGAATGAAGAGGCGAGTTCCATAAGGGTCCTTGCCCTTTCCAAGGGAAGGAAGGCTCTTGCCTTTACTGTATCCAGTTCTGCACCTATGAAGGTGAGGAGCTGTACTGGTTCGAGAACTGACTTTGGAAGGTTGAGAAGGAATCCCAAGGAAATGAGCACTTGCTGGGTCACTTGCAGATGTGACTTGACTTGGTCTGGAGATTGACCTACTATGAGCCAGTCGTCCAAGTATGGGAAGATGGAGATCTTTTTTCTTCTTAGGAAAGCAACTACTACTGCCAGGCACTTTGTGAAAACCTTTGGGGCTGATGTTAGGCCAAAGGGCATTGCTCTGAATTGATAGTGGCCTGAGGGCAACTCGAACCTGAGGTACTTTCTGTGGGAACACCTGATGGGAATGTGAAAGTAGGCATCTTTGAGGTCCAGGGAGGCTAGCCAGTCCCCTGGCCTTAGAGAGGGAAGGATAATTCCCAGAGTTACCATTTTGAACTTTGGCTTCAAAAGATGTTTGTTCAGATATCTTAGGTCCAGGATGGTGCGCCATTCTCCTGTCTTTTTGGGGGTTAGGAATTACCTGGAGTACAATCCTTTGCTCCTGTGTAGGGTGGGAACCCTCTCTATAGCTCTGAGAGAAGAAACCTCTGCCTCTAGGGCAAGGGTCTCTGAGAGATTTGCAGGTGGAAAAGATCTGGTTATCATCTTGGGAAATTTTTTGAAGTTGAGAACCAGTCCCTGGCTTACTACTTCCAGGACCCACTTGTGTGATGTAAGAGACTTCCAGTCCTGGACAAAGTATAAGCCAACCTGCCCCTTACTGGTATGGGAGAATCGGCCCGGGCAGACCCATCAGGGTGTCTGCTTGGCAGGGGCTTTAGGCTGAGGGGTGAATGCAGGCCTGCTCATCCCCCTTCTGCCACTCCCTCTAAAGAATCCCTCTGTGAAAAGGAAGACGAGGAGACCTGAGCTTGGTAAAAAGGCCTTTGGAAAGGCCTGCCCCTGCCCCTGGACTGCTGCCTTTGAGGAGTTGCTTGCCTTTCTTTGGCCTGAGCACTTTTGTAAGTGGTCCTGTACTTGTACATCTTTTTCATTTAGTTCTCTGTCTGCTCCCCAAACAGAGAATTACCAATTAAAGGAAAATCCATGGCCTTAGCCTTGGTATCCTGTGAGAGGCTAGTACATCTGAGCCAAGCCATCCTCCGAAGAGCCACAGATGTAGCCATGACTCTTGATGATGTATCACTGGAGTCTACAGCAGCATGAAACTGTACTTTCGATGCCTCAATCCCATCTGCAGCCACCTGCTCCAACTCCTTGGCAAGCTGGTCGGGGGCCTGTTTAGCCAGAGCCAGCACAGTGTCCCACCTGGACTTCTGGTATCTGGCTGTATAGGCCATATAGTTAGCCTGCCTGAGTCCCAAAGATGCTGCCATGTATTGTTTCTTTGCCATGGCATCAATCTTCCTGGAGTACTTGTCTGGGGGGTGTGATGCCAAGGGAATATTTGCCTTGTCACAGGCAGCAGCCTGCACAACCCCAACATGGCTGCATTGCTGAGAAAGGAACTCCATGTCTGAGCCTGAGAGAGTGTACCTCTTGTCCATTCATCTGTCCACAGGAGGTATAGAATTAGGAGACTTAAGAATTTTATGTGTCTTTCCCAAAGGATTTGTGGAGGGGAATAGATGGTCTCCTGGACTCTGGGATGTCCATCATCTCAACATAATCAGGCTCTTCCTGATCCTCTACTGCTTCCTCTACTGGAAGCTGGAGGGTCTCTGCCACTTTTTTTGTAAAACATATAGTGTGAAGGGGACTCAGAAAGCCTAGGAGGAGAAACACCTGAAGGTCTGTCTGGGGAGATGTCCGGGTCAATAGGCACATCCAGACTTTCACTATCACCATAATCATCCTCATACTCTCCCTCCTCCTCCGGTTCATAAAATTCTTCCAAAGTATAATCTGGAACCGGGGGAACTGACTGAACTGAGCCCCTGCCAGATGGTCCTGGTTCGGTCGGAACCGAACTAAGCTATTGCACAATCCTTATCGCCTTGGCTATCACATCGGCGGTCGGAGTATGAAATTCTGGGTCCGAACCAGTCGATTTATCTTTGCGTTTTCTTTTTACCGGAACCGATTCCTCGGAATCGGCTCTCCTTTTACATAGAAACATAGAAACATTTTGCTCAAAGAACTATCACCCTGGTCAGAGGGCACTCCTTCTGGTTCGGTCGGAACCGAACCGGGCTGGCCATCCGGGTCAGCGGACTTCTCGGCCTCCCTTTCTCTGTCTACCTAATCTCTTTTCCAGGGTAGATTTGGGAAAATTCTTGCAAATTTGGCAGTCTGAGCCAAGGTGGTCAAACCCCAGACAATAAACACAGGTGGTGTGGGGATCAGCCTTGGCAAAGACTTCCCCACACACACTGCAGTGTTGAAACCCAGTGGGCCTGGTTTTTTTCTTGGGCTTCTCAGACGTGGCCAATCCTAACCATAAACTTACCCTTTTTTCGGCAATCCGCCAGGCAAGACTCCCCTATCGGTTCCTGACCGTGTCACGGGTCTTGGAAAAAAACACAATTAAATCCGTTTTTTAGAACCAATATGGACCGGTTACCACACTCTAAAGTAAGCACAAGCTTTTTTTTACCTCAAACTGATCGGTTCGGCCACAATTTACAAGTTCCACACAGAAACAAAACAAAAAACCTATCTAGTACTTACGGTACCAGAGACAGAGACTTGAACCGACTAAGAGGTAACAGCAATTCGGTAGGAACCGACCGAAAACAGACACTTCAACCGACTTTTTGAACCGAGCAGCAGGAGAATCTCCAGAGTGACTGTTCAGTGAGGTGGAGTAAAGAATCTGACGGTTGCAGTTTAAACAGTAGCAGACAGGGGCTTCAACCGAGCTCTTGGTGAACATTCCATGCTGGTCATGGAAATTTTAACTCTTTGTTCTCTGGAGCAGTTGAAAGGCAGGACCTAACTGCATATGTCAGAATACAGCAAGACTTCATGTTGTTTGAACAGTCCTACTCTTGCCAGGACCACTGTGTCATTTTTTCTTTCACGGTGTATTTTATGTGATTTTCTTGCCCCCAGTCCGGGATGCACAAGTGCACGTGTGCTGTGTTCTGAGACACCCTTCCGACTTGGCGACCCTCCCGCCTGCGCTGCCACCAGAACGTTGCCCGGTGGCAGCGGAAATACGGGGGAGGGGGGCGACAACCACCCCAGGAGAGGAGAGCTGCCCTTCGGCTCACGATGCTGCTGCTGCGCACACGCGCACACACACACACACACACACACACCCTGGCGACCCGAGGTTCTTCCCAAACCCGGGTCACCAGTGAGGTGTGGCATCCAGTGCCTCAACCTTCAGCGCCACCGGACCGGCTGTCATTTTTTTTTTCTTTTTAAAATGAGTTTATTAAACGTTTGTTTCAATACAGATAACTCGTTACACAGCAGGACAATGGTAGTGAGTTCTGTAATCTTGACAAATTGATTCACCGCATTCCACAGTCTGATACATACTTGCTCTTGTAAGAGACTCGTTTACCCAACTCCTTCACCAGAGTGGTCCTGCTTTGTTTGGCAGACTTCCATCCTGCATTTTCAGTTCTTACTCCATCACTTCTAGCCACATCCTTACCACTGTTGGTGGGACAGTTTGGTGGGGGGTGTGTGGGAGGGAGGGGGAAACCCCCCCACCCAAAAAAACTGCTTAGCCCTGCACAATAGCAAAGTTCAGAGTGATGCAGCAGGCAGTCGGCTTTGTGTTCCACTCTGAGTGTTGGCATCATTCTGCTGCATTCAGGAAATTTTTTGGGAGGGGGGACTCGGCTTTGTTTCACAGGAAACCATTACAATGCAGTATCTTGTCACGTTAAAATTCCTCCACTGCCCTACCAAGAAGTGGTTACAGGCTCATAAAAATTAGTCATTGTTGGAGCTCAGTCCTGTCCATACTATGACATGCCCCCCCACCCAAAAAACAAAATGCGTGTTCCAAATTATCTTCCAGTTCTGTGTCAAAATGCCATCATACTAAATGTCTGTTTACTTGATCATACACTCGTTCTGGTCTCGGCACTATTCCCCCGCTTCAAGTCATCCACCCCGTCACCCATGCCAGATGTTAAACTTCTTATTGTGAGATTATTTATGCCCATATGTGACAGGGAGCCCCTGTTGTGTTTAAAACCCCTGTCATAAATATGAATATGTGCAACCCCCCCCCCCATTTTCCTCCCACTCTTTCCTTACCGCTCATCTTTTCTGCCTTTTCTTTAAATTCTTGTCAGGGTGGCCAGCCTGGCAAATCTCCAAAAACTCTTTGCTGTCCTTTATTCTCTTTACCTCCTGTTTATGCATAAAGCGTTATGCTCCCGATTGCAGAGGCAGGAAATGGCACATGACGCTATATTTAATAAAGAAACTGGT
>CM028130.1:1526947500-1527322500 GCA_016271365.2 Neoceratodus forsteri | reverse complement strand
ATACACAGAGTGAAGGAATCCATGCATCTGTTTATCGTAATAAACGCTCCTTTATTACGGCAAATAATGCCATGGTTTCTCTATCAGAAAAAGGGAAACCAGTTATATATAAAAAAAAGTATGGGGTGTTGTGTATAACGAGAAGTTTACACACACTCGAGGTGTTAGATGCTACATAAACCCCGAGAGCAAAGCTCGAGGGGTTGTGAACGAATTTAACACGGAGGGTATGTGTGTAGATTTTGAGTTTAAACACCACCCCATATTTTTTTTTTATATATATAATTGCTGGGTTTTCCTTCTTCGTCACAGCAATTATATAAAATAAAAAGATATTACTGTGTGGCCGCCGTCTGCTTCGATTTGATCGCGCGGTCCGCAGTCACTATTAAAACATTTTTTTTTTTTTTTTTTTCAGTCGTTCATTTTTGTCGGCAGCCAAAATTTTAGTTTTTTATGTTATGGTACTTCATTTTATTTTTGTCAGTCACTTACAGCTGAGTCTGAGTGGTGGTTCCGTCACCTGGGGAAGACAAGGCAGCCAGCTGTTGGAAAGGAAGAGCTGCAGTGGGCGCATGCGTAGAATGAGGGAAACCGAGCGCGTGGTGTTATAAACGCTTCTTTATAATGGCAAATTACGTCATGGTTTCCCTATGGGGGAAAAGGAAGACCCATTAATTATAAATAGAATAATAGGGGAATGTGTATTACGAGGTTATAATGCTATTGAGAGGTTCTGGGGACATGGGAACCTTGAGAGCGAAGCTTGAGAGGTTCCAACGGGCCTCTAGAACCTTGAGATGGTATTATAGCCGAGTAATCACAAGTCCACTATTTTTTTTTTTGTTTGTAATATAAGGATCCGAGGACCTTCACGTACTAACTACCACTGATGTGGGTGCTGACCCTGGATATGCTGTAAATGTACTACGGACTTTGTTAGTCTTGTGCCTGTGATTCAGGGCAATGAATAATAAACAGGATCAGGAATTTGAACTTTGAAATGTTTAATGTTCAGGTATCAGTCTTTACTCCAGTTAGTAATCGGAGTATGTAATGTATTGGTGCTTGTTTGCAGGACGAGGAGATTTGTATGTTAGTTATTTAAACTTTTGGTAACCAGAAAAGGTATGCTGAGCCAGGGCTCATTTGCAGGTGCGACCCGGAGAGTAGGATAGGATATGAACAATGTACAAAAGTAAAAGTGACACATGCACACACACTTAGATGCGTAGCTCATAAGTGCAGTTATACAGAACCATTTGTTTGATAAAATGTAAGTATAAAAAAGAGAATGATGAGAGATGGAGTGCAGAGTTGTAAGGGCTACATAAGGGAGAGGTTGGGGGCTGATGCAAGGAACAGTCTGATTACTTCGGAGCAGATGCTTGAATGCTGGGAGCAAGGTGGCTTGCTGGAGTGAATATGAAAGCTGGCTCCAGAGGGAGGGAAGATGGAAGGAAAAAGCTGCTTTTTCCTGCCGTAGAGTGAGGGAGAGAAAGGGAGAAAGATCTGGATGACCTGGATCAGTGTGGGTAGGGGGAGGGACTGGCTGGAGATAGGAGGGAGGAAAGGTAGGAGGAAAGGGTTCCAAACCAATGTTTAGTAATAAAAGCTTGGGAGTGTGTCCGGCGGCAATGGGTGAGGAGAGGGATAACAAGTGATGAGTAGAGGTAGCATGTACATACAATGTGGTATCTGAAAATATTTGCTTTGCTTGTGGAATACTGTTAGGAGCCCACTGTTGAGTAACTGAGAAAGTCTGTTGGGGTGGGGTGGGCCCACAGTGTCACTGGTTGAGTTCTAGTAAGAAAAGGATCTTGAACAAGGTTTTCTTTATGGGGTTGTGCTGCAGGGGTGGAGGGTTGAGCACAGTGTTTAATTTATAGAAACCCTTTTTTTAGGGTTTGTCTGCTTTTACTGTACACAGCAGTTACAGTGAAAGCCGGCTTGGTGCTCAGGACAAGGAATTAATCAGCTCGCGCTTTTTCTTTTGCCCAATAGTATTGATCAGAGCTCGGAACGATAGTATTACGAGATATGAATGATGGTAGCGCCAGGATTGCAACAATGATATTACGAGATTTTGAGTTCAGTATTATGGGGATTTTTTTACATAGATTTCAGTAGTAGTATTTGGCTTATCCATATATAATTTTTTTTACAGTTAGTTTCTTTCTTCTTTCCTGGGTGGCACTCCTTCTAGCCTAATCCCCGGCCCCCGCTCACAGCCTACTTTCCGCTGTCCTCCACGACTTGCCCCCTGTGGCGGGGCGGTGGGGATCCCTCAACCCGCTGGAACAGATCCGGTGCGGAGGTTACTGCTATTCATGGGAGTGGGGACTGTGGGGATCGGCTGTCATCATGCCGCGCCCAGGACTGTCGTCTACTTTTCTCCCCTTAGGAGAGGAGGTGTTCAGTGACGTCCTAGGGAGAGAGCAAGCACTTTTCCCTGCGTCTGCCTCCACTCCTCTTCCTCTTTGAGCATCAGTGTGCAGTCCCCCAGCTACTGCTAAGGGCAAGTCGACACAGACTGCTGATGTCCCCCCTTCTGTGGAGAAGGAGAGCAGTCGTTCGAATGCTCGAGCCTTCTCCTCCCCAGCCGACCCCTGGCGGCCCGTGCTTGTTCCCGAACATGGGTTGCCGGTGTAGCGCGAGGTAAGGTGCCCAGTGCCTCTGCCCTCAGCGCCACCGAGCCATGCTTATCCATATATTACAACAAAATAGTTATTAAACCCAACAGAACTCTCGAGAGTGTCTCTGACATAGGATTTTTATTGTTCAGGCTTAGCCACAACCTGTCCCTCCTCCCCGGCAAGCAATAAGTTTTCCAGGGTTCCCACTTGTCCCTGAATTATTTTTTCTCTGGTAAGTCTAAGGATTGCTGCATTCAGAAATTTAACTGGCTTTCTCCACTGCCATTGGTAAACCAATAACACTGGCTCAGTGGCCCACGCACAAAGTGTGCCGGAGCCTGTCTACTTCCCCCTTCCTTACTGCAGTTTCAGCTGCACCACCACCTGTGGCTGTCCAGCTGGCAGTAGAGCAGTGGATACTGGCTCACTCCCGTCCTGGATGAGGAGTGTGTCCTTCTTTCCTCGATTGGCCACCAGCATCCCTCGCCCCTTTGGACTTAGGCGCATATGGCTCAACCCATCTCTGGTGAGGACTGGAACTGCCCTGAGGGGATTGAATGGCTCAACTCTCCTCGCCTGGGGATTCTTCCCTGTGGGCACTGTCGAGGTTGTTTCTCTTCTGAAGGTCGACTCTCCTTGGGTGGGTTTGCCATTGCCTTCTCTTGGGATGAGGTTTGCTGAGCATTCTTGCAGCCTAGGTGTAGACCTTAGAGCCTCAGGCCTTTCTCTGTCACCCATTCCTGAACTTCCAGGGCTCACAGGTCCTCTTGGGCCCCTCGCTTGTAATCCGCAAAGAAGCATGGCTGGTATGCTGTTCCAGTACTCTACCTGTGCTGATCATGTCCAGTTACTTCATGGCCCCCAGCTACCACCTGTTTCTAGGTCCAGCACTTCCTCTTAGTCTGTGTCTTCCTCAGAGGGTGCATAATCCTCCCAACACCTGTCCTTGGCATCTGAGTACTCTCTTTGTACCAGGGATTCCTGATGGACATGCTATAGGCGCTGGATGTTGGCACTGTAGCCATGCACAATACACCTGGGACCCCTAGGAGCTTTCAGAGATGACCACTGTGTCACCTTCCCTAACTTAGGGCCTTAAAGGATTCCTCCAGGACAGTTTGGAGATGTCTCTTCATTCTTCCTCCAGCTCCCAGGGACGTCTACCAGAGGTACTGGGCACCCATAGGTTCTGCTAGCACAGTACCTCGCTCCGCTTCGGGTCTTGCACACCCCAGACTAGCCTCGTTGCCTGGTGTTTGACTGGCTTCCTGATGCTGATTCTGCACAGACAGATGTGTTAAGTAGGAGGTTTTCATCTCTTGCACTTTGATGTGCATTTCAGCACATCAGGCACACTTGGCAGCTTCCATAAAATGCTTGTGCGCACAGCTAGGTCAGCTCCTACCTGCAGTACCACCCTCAGAATTAGTCATGTAAGCCATCTACCTTTCTGCCAAAGGCCTGGAGTTGCTGAAGCATCGTACAAGGGCATTGTGCAATGCCGATGAGGTGGCCTTCAGGCTGGTGGGAACTGGAGTCTTTAATTGGAGGTCGCATGGCTTCGCTTCCCTTGGCCAACATTTCTGGCCCGGTGAAAGGTGCTAAACTCACAGGGTTCAATAAATCGGACAACCCTACGTCCCAGGCTATCACTGCAGAGTAGAGAACAAGTACTTCATGTGGAGCCAGTAGTTCACGGACAAGTGGTGCCACTTTAATAATAATAATAATAAAAAGCCTAAAAAACTTTGTCTGCCTCCTATTCTGTTTCTGTCCATGTGCAAAGTGAATGTGTACACAAATGGGACTCAAAGTAAGGGAAAAAGGGAAGCCTTAAAAAATGTTGGGAAAGGTAGTTGGATTTCAAAAACTGTGTATTCCATTGTGGCTTATGATACTGCAGAAGGAAATGTGATTGGTGCTGAGCCTCGGAACAGGTAATTAGTCTGGGGCATAAAAGTAGCTGTACAGCCAGTGTGCAGGGTGTTCAAGCAGGGAGAGCGACCAAGAAGGATGGACACAAGCCAAATGGGTGTCCAGTTGGAAGAGACCTGCTGTAGTGACAGGGCCTAGGGTACAGCCCTCAGTCAAAGTAATAGGATTAGGGAATCACCTTTGTCCCAGTGTAGGGTCAGATAGGGTAGTAAGTGAGAGTAGGGAGAGAAAAGAGAACCTGCTGGCAGTATAGCCTAGAGGTTAGAAGAACGAGGTGTGAACAAGCTTGGTACATCCAGCAGACCAGACCCGAGTTTGATTCTCGCAACCTCCACTTGCATACTGTGCGACTCTGAACAAGTCACTTAACTGCCCAATGCTCCCAGGTCGCCCCTGAAAACAGGCACTTGTGCCTAGTGGGGCTTACCCGGTTACCAAAGACTAAAAATAAAAGTGCCTGATGATCCAGGTGTACCAAGTTTTCCCTCACAGAAAAAAGCTGCAACCTGAAGAATTTATCACTCTCCAGTTATGCATCACCACAGCTGCTTGCTTCAGAGGGCCCTCAGAAGAATTCCTCAATTTTTCCTCAAAAGTAATCCAAGGAATGTGGTATTGTAGAACTTATTGCTTCAATTTTGGGGACTATTTTAAGTCAGGTGACATTGAAGTGAAAGTAATTTACCTCTAACTTAGTGAGAGCTGCCCGCCTGCCCTGTGAGACTGGCAACAGCTAATTCCTCGCATCTAGTAAACAAACTGTATGTTTGCGTGCTTACAATACTGTTTTGACTGAGGGATCTGTCTGTCTTTAAGACAGGAAGCAGGAACTACTCTACGTAGTTCTGAGACAGGGTCTTAAGACTACAAATTTGGAGCGCAGCATTTTCTAATAGGGGTTAAAATGCCTAACTTTTATATCAGGACGCTCCACATGAGGGGTGTTCTGAGCGGTTTTTAAATGTGTACAGTTATGTTTAAACAGTTAAAATCCTCCGTGGCTTTCACCCGGCTGGACACTGTGTCAAACAACATGAAGTCTTGCTGTATTCTGACAATTGTATTCTGACAGTTGCAGTTAGCTCCAGCCTTTGAACTGCCCTGGAGAGTATTGGGTTAAATTTCTATGCAGGGCATACAATGTTGAGCTCGAGCTCGGTTGAAGACTCTGTCTATAGTACTCTGAATCCAAACCGTCAGATTCTTTGCTCCACTTCACTGAACAGTCGCTCCGGAGATTTCTACTGTTGCTCGGTTCAAAGACTCTGTTAAAGCGTCTGTTAAATTCTCGGTTTTCCGAATTATTTTACCGTGATTCGGTTCACTCTGTCTGCGGTACAGTAAGTACTTAGATAGTGTTTTTGGATTGTGGAAATTGTAAAAGTCCCGATCAGTTTGACTGAACCGATCCTTTAGGTCTTTTGATTTAGTCATTTTAGTGTGTGGTTACGGGTTCTCGTCAGTTTAAAGACAAACAAACAAAAAACATGTTTTTAGCAGTCTTTTCAAACACCCGTAACACTGTTAGAAACCGATAAGAGTCTTGCCTGGCGGTTGCCGAAAAAAGGTTACGTTTGGTTAGGTTGGCCATGTCTGAGAAACCCAAGAAAAAAACCGGGTCCACTGGGTTTCAACACTGCAGTGAATGTGGGGAGGTCTTTGCTAAGGCTGATCCCCACACCACATGTGTTTACTGTCTGGGGTTTGACCACCTCAATTCAGACTGCCAAATATGTAAGAATTTTCCCAAGGCTACCCTGGATAAGAGATTAGGTAGACTTGGGGGAAAAGGAGGCTGAGAAATCCGCTAACCCGGAAGGCCAGCCTGGTTTGGTTACCACTGAACCAGAAGGAGTGCCCTCTGACCAGGGTGATACTTCGGGCAAGAGGAGAGCTGATCCTGAGGGGTCAGTTCCTACAGAAAGGAAAAGAAAAGAAAAATTTGCCAGTTCGGATCCAGAACTCCATGTTCTGACCATGGAAGAAATTGCCTGAGCGTTTCGGATTGTGGAATTGCTTTGTCCGGTTCCGACCGATCCGGTCCCGGTTGGTAGGGGTTCGGTTGGTTCCTTCGGTTCAGGATTATGCCCCTGAAGATTTTTATGAACTGGTTTTTGAGGAGGGGGACTGTGAACAATGTGAGGATTATGATGGTGAGTGCTTAGAAAGCCTGGATGTGCCTATAGAACTGGACATCTCCCCAGACAGACCTTCTGGTGTTTCCCCTCCTAGGCTCTCTGAGTCCCCTCACCACTTTCAGTTTTACAGGAAAGTGTCAGAAACCCTCCAGCTTCCTATGGAGGAGGCTGTGCAGGACCAAGAAGAGCCTGACTTTGTTGAAATGATGGATATCCCAGAGTCTAAGAGACTGTCTGTTCCCCTTCATAAGTCTTTTGGGAAGCGGACTCAAAACATTCTAAAATCTCCTAACTGTATACGTCCTGTGGACAGAAGGATGGACAAGAGGTATACTCTGTCAGGCTCGGATACAGAGTTTCTTTACCAGCAATGCAGCCATGTTGGGGTACAGGGCAGGCATTCCCTTGGCTTCACCCCCCCCCCCCAGATAAAGACTCCAGGAAGTTGGATGCCATGGCAAAGAAACAGTACATGGCATCCTCTTTGGGACTCTGGCAGGCTAATTATATGGCCTATACAGCCAGGTACCAGAAGTCCAGATGGGACACTGTACTGGCACTGGCTAAACAGGCTTCCCCACAGCTGGCCATGGAGCTGGAGGGGGTGGCTGCTGATGGGATCGAGGCATCCAAGGTTCAGTTTCATGCTGCTATGGACTCCAGTGATGTCATCAAGAGTCATGGCTACATCTGTGGCTCTTCGGAGAATGGCTTGGCTCAGATGTACTAGCCTTTCACAGGACACCCAGGCTAAGGCCAAGGATTTCCCTGTGGTGGGTAATTCTTTGTTTGGGGAGCAGACAGAGAATTACATGAAGAAAATGGACGAATACAGGACCACTTACAAGAGTGCACAGGCCAAGGAAAAGCAGGCAACTCCTCAAAGGCAGCGGGGCAGGGGCAGGCCTTTTCACAGGCCTTTCTACCAAGCGTAGGCCTCTTCTCCCTTTTCCCAGAGGGGGTTCTTTAGAGGGAGAGGCAGAAGGGGTATGAGCAGGGCTGCATCCACCCCTCAGCCTAAGGCTCCTGCCAAGCAGACACTCTGAGGTGTCAGCAAGGGTCGACTCCCCCATACCAGTAGGAGGCAGGCTGGCTTACTTCATCCAGGACTGGAAGTAGTAAGTCAGGGACTGGTCCTCAGCTTCAAAAGATTTCCAAAGCTGAGGCCAAGATCTTTTCCACCTGCAAGCACCTCCGAATCCCTTGCCTTGCAAGCAGAGGTTTCATCTCTGTTGGCTCTAAGGGCCATAGAGAGGGTGCCTTACCTACACAGGGGCAAAGACCTATACTCCAGGTACTTCCTTACCCCAAAAAAGACAGGGGAGTGGCGACCCATCCTGGATTTAAGATATCTGAACAAGCATCTGTTAAAACCAAAGTTCCAAATGGTGATTCTGGGAATAATTCTTCCATCTCTAAGGCCAGGGGACTGGCTAGCCTCCCTGGACCTAAAGGATGCCCATTTTCACATTCCCATCAGGTGCTCCCACAGAAAGTACCTCAGGTTCGAATTGCCTTCAGGCCATTATCAGTTCAGAGCAATGCCCTTTGGCCTAATATCAGCTCCAGGGGTGTGCACAAAGTGCCTGGCAGTAGTGGTGGCCTTTTTAAAAAGGAAGAAAATTGCACTGTTTCCATATCTGGACGACTGGCTCATTGTGGGACAGTCCCCAGACCAAGTCAAGTCAGACCTCCAAGTGACCCAGCAAGTGCTCACTTCTTTGGGGTTTCTTCTCAACCTTTCCAAGTCAGTTCTCAAACCTGTACAGCTTCTCACTTTTATAGGAGCAGAACTGGATACAGTCAAGGCAAAAGCTTTTCTTCCCATGCGGAGGGTTACAGCCATTTCAGAGCTGGCCTCCTCTTTCCGCCTTCTGGTCTCTCCACCAGCAAGGTATTTCCTTCAGCTTCTGGGTCACATGGCAGCTTCTACAGCAGTGGTCCAAGGAACCAGGTTTCAAATGAGGGACATTCAGTTCCATCTAAGGTCCTTCTGGTCCCAAAAGAAGGATCCTCTTAACAAACTAGTTCCAGTGACTCACTCTGATCCAGGCACTTCAGTGGTGGCAGGATCGGGACAGTCTCGGGCAAGGGGTTCCTTTAGTCAGCCGCACTCTGTGGTCCTTACCACAGATGCTTCTCTCTGTTGGGGTGGGGAGCCCATCTCGGGTCTCTCACAGCCCAGGGACAGTGGTCCCATCAAGAGTCCCTCCTGCATATCAATCTTTTGGAGCTCAGGGCAGTGTTCCTGCCTCTGCACGCCTTCTCTCAGTCAGTGCAGAACAAGGTGGTACAGGTCAGGACAGACAACACCACCACCATGTGGTACATCAACAAGCAGGGAGCCACTCGGTCCACTGCCTTGTGCAGGGAAGCCATGAAACTATGGTCTCTGGCTTACTCTCGGCAGACATCCTTGGTTGCAGTCCACCTTCCGGGAAAGGACAGTGTCATAGCAGATGCACTGAGCAGAATCTCCCAGGGCCATCACTAATGGTCTCTGGATCCCCTGGTGCTAGAAGTAATTTTTTTTCCTGGTGGGGCATTCCAGAGATGGAGCTCTTTGCAGCCCTGGACAATCACCAACTTCCTCTGTTTTGTTGCAGACCTCCAGTACTGGGCTCAGTACCTCTGGATGTACCTCCTTTTCTTCTGTTGTTCAAAGTTCTGGTCAAAATGAGGTCACAATCCTGCAAACTAATTCTGATTACTCCAGACTGGGCCAGGCAGCCATGGTATCCCCTGCGCTGTCCCTAGCAGTCCATCTTCCGCTGTCTCTCCCCAGGAAGTGCAATCTGTTAACCTCATCTCAGGGGAGGATTTTGGTACCCCAATCTTCGTTCCCTCAATCTCAAGGTATGGCTCTTGAAGAGTTAGAATATGCATATTTGCATCCGTCCCAAGGGGTTCTGGACATTCTCAAAGCTTCGCGAAAGCCTGCCACCAGAAAAATTTACAACTTCAAATGGAAAAGATTCAGCATTTGATGTTCCAAGAAGCATATATCCCCAGACACTGCTGAATTGTCTACAGTTCTGGATTATATGGTTCATCTTAATGGTCTAGGCCTCAGACCAGCTATCCTCAAGGTACACTTGTCAGCTGTTTCTGCTTTTCTGTCAGTGGGAAAGCCTTTCTCTCTGTCATCTCATCCTGTATTCTGTAAATTTTTCAAAGGATTGCATCATACCAATCCTCCTTTTAGAGATCCTGCTCCTGCCTGGGATATGAATGTCTGCATTGCTCAGCTTATGCAGCCCCCCTTTTGAGCCTATGTCCTCAGCAGAGCTCAAGTACTTAACTTGGAAAACTGTGTTTTTGGTTGCTGTTATCTCTGCCAGACGTATCGGTGAATTGCAAGCTCTGTCAGTTGAATCGGAATTCATCTCATTCCATAGGGACAAGGTGGTCCTTGGAACCAGTAGGAGGTTCCTACCCAAAGTGGTTTCTGATTTCCACTTGAACCCATCCATGTCTCTTCTTGTATTCTTCACTGATCATGCTTCCTCAGGAGAGCGAAGGTTAGATAGTTTGGATGTTAAAAGAGCCTTTAGTTACTACATAGAACGTACAAAGGGTCACAGGTTTGACTCCCTCCAGTTGTTCCTCACTTATGGGGAAGTAGGTAAGGGCAAACCTGCCACCAAGAGAACTGTTGCCATGTGGATTGTGTCCTGTATCCAATTCTGTTATGAGAAACTGGGAAAAATTCCTCCCACAGGCCTGAGGGCTCATTCCACTAGAGGTACAGCTGCATCTCTGGCTGCGGCCAGGGATATTCCCTTGTTAGAAATTTGCCAAGTAGCCACCTGGAAAACAGTTCATACCTTCACCAAGCATTACTCCCTGGATATCTAGGCTCAGAGGGATGCTAGATTTGGCGCAGCATTGCTCCAGAGCCTATTCCTAAAGTAGGTTCTGTCCCTCCTCCTTGGAGGTACTGCTTGGTAGTTTGCAATTGTCAGAATACAGCAAGACTTAAGGTTGTTTTGAAGAAAAAACTTACTCACCTTAGTAATTGTGTTTCTTCTAATGGAATCTTGCTGTATTCTGACCTTCCTCCCTGCCTCCCCTCTCAGAACCTGTTTTTGGGAAGTGGGTCGGCAGGTGCAGTGTTGCACCCCAGGGGTGTCTTGAGCACACTTCCTGTTGGGTGCTTTAGTTTGGTTATTAAGAATTTGTTATGCCTTATTACCTGGTTTGTTTTTTGGGTTTTCTGACTTTAGTCTGCCTTTGAGAACCTAGACAGTTAGTTGCCAGTTGGCTAGTAGAAATTTTACAGTTTCCACATTCTGATAGGTCAGTGAGTTTTTTTAGCTCGTAGGAATCTGACTGTTTTGATTCAAAGTACTGCAGACAGAGTCTTCAACTGAGCTCGACCTCAACGTTCTATGCCCTGCATAGAAATTTAACCCTATACTGTCCGGGGCAGTTCAAAGGCTGGAGCTAACTGCAATTGTCAGAATACAATTGTCATGATACAGCAAGACTCCATTAGAAGAAACACAATTACTAAGGTGAGTAATTTTTTCTTCTGGGTTAGATCACTGCATAAAACTCTCACCCTTAAGCTAGCGAGAGTGGGGTACGTGCCGAGACGCGTGCGTTTGTAGCCTGTGTCCAGTATGTAGGCCAGGTCCAGGGCAATGGATTCTGTTACTTATAAAACCCCGTTTAAATCCACTAAAGAAAAGGTAGGAACAAAGCAAAGAAGATAGTAAAGCATGTAGAACCTGTGTTAGATATAGGGATGCTGAGGCTGGGATTGATAGCTTTATTGAAAGATCCCTAGGATATTCTGACATACATTTAACATCCAAATCCTATACAGGCATGGAGAATGTAAATATAGATGTGCTGAGTCTACTAGTTCAAGGATCTATTAACATATTAAGCTTTTTTTTTTTTTTTTTTATGTGATGTACGTTGGAATGTTGCTTTGCTTTCTGTAATTTATGTGCCTTTATGCAGTCTTGGAATGTTGTATGCTTTCTGTAATGTACTCTCCCGGGTCGTGCCTGAAAAGTCATTTTATGGCTAGTACACCTACCCGGTTAACAAAAACTAAATAAAATAACTATATACATACACAGACACACAAACACACCCCCCCCCCACACACACACACACCAACACAGTTCTTGACTATGGAGACACATATGTACTTAGTTCCAGCTAATTGATGTTACAAGCTGAAAATGGCAACTTAAGAGATGAGTTAAAACAAGCCAAGGATATAACTAATATACAGTCATTTATACAGACAGTCGAAAATGAGGAACCCTGCTTACAAATGCAGAATTTAACAAACACAGAATGAATACCTATGAGGAAAGGCTTGAAGTCTTGGGCTGTACTTGCTGGAGGAGAGGAGAGACGGGTGGATGGGGGGGACGTGATTGAGGTATTCAAATATGTGAAAGGGATTAACAGGGACAGAGCCAAAGAAATGTTCAGGCTAAAGAAAGGGGGCACAACCAGGGGCATGAATGGAAGTTGGAGGGAGCCACAGGGAGCACGTGAATGCATTACTCCACTGAGGGTGGTGGAGCCATGGAATGCATTGCCCTGGAGTCTAGTCAGGCAGGGCAAAGTGGAGGGGCTTAAGGTGGGTGGGACAGATGCATGGGTGTACTGAGCCAAAGTTGGCACTCTTGGGGGGGGGGGGAAGAGCTAGTGCCCAATAGGGGCTGGCTACCGAGCAGACACGAAAGACCGTTAGGCCTATTCTGCTGGCTTTTAGTACAATAATGATAAAGTTCAGATTACATAAAAATTGTGAAAAATCATAAAAAGGGTAGGGGTGATACTGTAATCAATGAGGCAGCATGAAAAAAGTTACATATAGAAAAAACCAAAAAGTTGTATAAAAACTGGTCAGCAATTTCTGTCATTGTACTGTCCAGGTTGATATTTTCCATAACAACCGGCTGGTTGTTATGGCATTTCGTGGGCCATGCCAGTCAAAGTATGCTGCTGCCTCATTGGCCAACATTCTGTATGTGGGCGGGGCCAAACAGTCTCACAAACTGCTGGAGAAAAATTGCTGGCCTGTTATTATAAAAAAAAAGAGAGGAGAGTGATATGAAATGCACACCTTCGCGTGGGATGCTTTGAAAACCCTCTCGGCTCACCAGGGTTTATGTAGCATCCCACAACTCGGGTGTGCATTAAATTCTCATATCAAACCCTTCCCCATCCATTATTCTCTATATCTTGAACTATAATCCCAACTCAAAATAGATATGCGCCTCTTGAAAACAAGGAAACTGAACAAGAAAATACATGCATACCCATGGCCTCTCGAAATCCAACATTACCAGTAAGATTAATTATAGGTGACTCCATCATTAGATTCACTGACTCTCAAATTTGCAACACTGCTAAGGAATCTACTACTGTATCCCGTCTTCCTGGGGCAAAACTAAAAGATGTCACTGAGGTGTTGCAAACTATAAACTTACCAGACAAATCTGTGGTTCAAACAACATGAAGTCTTGCTGTATTCTGACTATGTGCAGTTAGCCCCAGCACTTGAACATAGAACGTTGAGCTCGAGCTCGGGTTTTCAAATCTCTGTCCCAGGTACTCTTCAGTGTAACCGTCAGATTATTTACGCTGCCTAACTGAGAAGTCGCTCCGGAGATTCTCTCCTTCACTTCTGTTTGGTTTAAGTAAAAATTTGGTTGGTTTGTCAACCGTTTACTTATTTTTTTCGGTGTTTGTTTATTTATTTATTTATTTATTTATTTATTTATTAAGCATCAGTTTACAACCTTTGAGCCAGAGGCTCGTTTACAAAGGTACCTCGTCACAGAGAAGACAATACAGTGATAACAATTTAGTACAGAGAAACAGTATACAGTGTTGTTGTGTTTTTTTTTTTTAGGCTACAGGAGGACAAATGAGATCAACAGTTTACCACATACAGGGTTGGTGAAGTTAACATTGTTCAGGGAAATAACTAGAACATCAGAAAACATAGGATAACAATACAGTGTGTTTTAGTGGAGTCAACAGGGAGGTGTTCGCATCTCTGTCTTCGGTACAGTAAGCTTGTAGTAGGTAGTTTAGTGTTTTGTGGTAGAAACTGTTTTTTGTTCAGTTTCTTTCCAGTTGGTCCAGTTAGGAACCAAAGCAGTTCTGTTTTGATTTGTTCTGTGATTTGTATTGTGGTTTCCGGTGTCTATCGGATCCTTAAAAAAAAAAAATCATTTTCTTTTTTTTTTTTGTTTTTTGTTTTGTTTTTGTTTTTAACCGACCCTTGACACGGTTGGAACCAATAGGTTGGTAGTTGTCTGGCTTAAACGCTGTTAAAGGTAACTTTTTTCCTTTAGGCATGCCTGAGAAACCCAAAAAGAAAACTGGTCCCACTGGGTTTCAGCACTGCACTAAGTGTGGGGAAGCCTTTGCTAAGGCTGATCCCCACCTCGTCTGTGTTTACTGTCTGGGGTTTGACCACCTCAGAGCGGACTGCCAAATATGCAAAAACTTTCCCAGAACCACTTTAGATAGACGTTTAAGTAGGCTGAAGGAAAGGGAGGCTGAGAAATTCACTGACCCGGATGTCCAGCCCGGTTCGGTTCTGACCACACCTGAGAGGGTGCCCACTGACCTGGGTGATACCTCCTCAGGCAAAAGGAGAGCCGATTCTGCAGAATCTATTCCGTCTAAGACGATGTGCAAGTCAGCCGGTTCAGATCCCGTTTCCCATGTTCCGGCTGCTGATGAAATAGCTAAAGCGATTGCTGTGGTACAGTCACTTTGCCCGGTTCCAACCGACACAGATACTGACTCAGACGATCGGTTCAGTCGGACATGTCTGTTTCTGAGTATGATCCTAAACCTTTCTATGAGGGCGATTTGGGAAGGAGAGGAAGATTATGAAGAAGAATAGGATTATGAAGCCCTAGATGAGCCAGTGGAGCCTGACATCTCCCCAGACAGGCCTTTCAGTGCGTCTCCTCCCAGGCTTCGAGTCCCCCTCCCATTTCTACAAGAAAGTGGCTGATACTCTTCAGCTTCCAGTGGAAGAGGCTTAACAGAATCAGGAGGAACCTGACTATGTTGAGATGATGGATGTCCCAGAATCCAAAAAGGTGTCTATCCCTCTGCATAAATCCCTGGGGAAACAGACAGAAAATTCTTCAGTTTCCGACATCCATACCTCCTGTGGATAAAAAGATGGACAGGAGGTATGCCCTGTCAGGTCCTGGGATGGAATGCCTTACAAATCATTGCAGCCATGTTGGGGGTAGTGCAAGCTGCAGCCTGTGACAAGGCTAACATTCCCTTGGCATCTCACCCCGATAAGGATTCCAGGAAGGTGGATGCCATGGCAAAGAAACAGTACTTGGCATCTTCTTTGGGGCTCAAGCAATCTAATTACATGGCGTATATAGCCAGATACCAGAAGTCTGTGTGGCATACAGTTTTGGAGCTGGCTAAGAATGCCCCTCCCCAGCTGGCCAATTAGCTGGAACAAGTGGCTGTGGATGGTATTGAGGAATCAAAGGTCCAGTTTCATGCTGCTGTTGACTCGAATGATGTACATTCTAGGGTCATGCTACATCTGTCTCCATGAAGATATTTGCTTGGCTCAGGTGTACCAGTTTATCTCAGGATACCCAGACCAAGGCCATGGATTTTCCTTTCACCGGTAACTCTCTGGGGAGCAAACAAGAGGCTTACATGAAAAAGATAGACGAATACAAGACCACCTACAGGAGTGCTGCAGCCAAGGAAAAGCAGGTCACTCCTCAGAGGCAGCAGTCTAGGGCTGGCAGGGGCAGGCCTTTTCAGATTCCTTTTTACCAAGCCCAGGCCTCCTCCTCTTTTCAGCAGAGAGGGTTCTTTAGGGGAAGAGGCAGAAGGGGGATGACCAGGACTTCATCCTCCACTCAGCTTAAGCCCCCTGCCAAACAGACACCCTGTCAGTCAGGGTCGCCTCTCTGGTTCCAGTAGGGGGCAGGCTGGCTCACTATTTCCAGGTCTGGTAGCCTATTACCTCAGACAAATGGGTCCTGGAAGTAGTAAGCCAGGGACTTGATCTCAGCTTCAGAAGGTTCCCAAAAAGGAGAGCAAAGTGTTTCAGTCCTCCCTCTACTGTGGAGACAAAGGCTTTAGAGGCGGAAGTCTCCTCTCTATTGCTCCTGCGAGTAGTAGAGAAGGTGCCTCCCAGTCGCTGGGGAAAAGGACTGTATTCCAGATACTTCCTTACCCCAAAAAAGACAGGGGAGTGGCATCCCATCCTAGATCTGATACCTGAACAAACACATACTAAAGCCTAAGTTCAAGATGGTGAGACTGGGAATAATTCTCCCCTCTCTGAGTCCAGGAAACTGACTAGCCTCCCTGGATCTCAGGGATGCCTATTTCCACATACCTATCAGACATTCCCACAGAAAATACTTCAGGTTAGAGTTGCCCTCAGGTCACTACCGGTTCAGAGCAATTCCTTTCGGCCTAACATCTGCTCCAAGGGTGTTCACCAAGTGTCTAGCAGTGGTGGTAGCCTTTCTCAGGAGACAAGGCATCTTACTTTTCCCTTACCAGGATGACTGGCTCATAGTGGGTCAGTGCTCAAACAAAGTCAAGTTAGTTCTAGAGGTCATTCAGAAGCTTCTGGTTTCCTTAGGATTCATCCTAAATCTAGAAAAGTCTGTTCTGGAACCAACCCAGCTTCTCATATTTATATGGGTAGAGCTGGACACTGTCCAGGCCAAGGCCTTTCTTCCTCTTTCAAGGGTTCAGTTCCTCATCACTCTGGCTTCCTCTTTTCGACCACTAGTGTCTCGGCCAGCCAGACATTTCTTTCAGTTGCTTGCACTGCAGTAGTGCAAGGGGCAAGGTTTTAAATGAGAGATTCAATTTCATCTAAAATCTTTTTGGTCTCAGAAAAAATACCCCTCTCCAAGCTAATTCCAGTGTCTAAAACTCTGGTTCAGAATCTCCAGTGGTGGCTGGAGGAGGACAATCTGAGGCAAGGTGTCCCCTTCCTCAGTCAGGCCCCAACAGTGATTCTCACCACAGACGCTTCCCTGCTGGGATGGGGAGCCCATCTGGATCAGCTTACTGCTCAGGGAGCATGGTCTCATCAAGAGTCTCTCCTGCACATAAATCTTCTCAAACTCAGGGCTGTCTTCCTAGCACTTCAGACATTCTCAAACACAGTTCAGGGAAAAGTGGTGCAGATCAGGACAGACAACAACACAACCATGTGGTACATCAACAAGCAGGGGGGCACGTTGTCCTCGGCCTTGTGCACCGAATCCATGAAAATATGGTCGCTTGCTTATTCCATGCAGGTTTCCCTGATAGCTGTGCATCTCCCATGGAAGGACAATGTACTGGCAGATGCTCTCAGCAGGCTTTCCCAAGGTCACCATGAATGGGCCCTGAATCCTCTAATTCTTCAAATCATTTTCAAAAGGTGGGTACTCCAGAGATGGCTTTCTTTGCAGCCCCAGACAATCATCAGCTTCCCCTTTTCTGCAGCAGGCCCCCTCTTCTGGGGTCTGTTCCCAAGGATGCTCTCCTGTTGGATTGGACAAACAGGTTTCTGTATGCTTTTCCTCTGATACTGAGTTCTGGTCAAGATCAGATCTCAGCCTTGCACTGTGATTCTGGTGGCCTCAGACTGGGCCAGACAGCCTTGGTACCCCCTACTACTGTACATGTCAGTGACGATTCCTCTTTGTCTTCCCAGACAGTTTACCCTTCTCACCTCATCACAGGGGAGGATGCTGTATCCCAACCTTCAGACTCTCAGACTCAAAGCTTGGCTGTTGAGGAGCTAGTATATGCAGGCCTGCATCTTTCCCAGTCAGCCTTGGACATTCTTAAGGCTAGTAGAAAACCTTCCACTAGGAAAACCTACAATTCCAAATGGAAGATATTTGATTTTTGGTGTTCTCAAAGTCCTATTCAGCTGACATTGCCACTGCTTTGGACTGTTTGGTGCATCTTAACAGTTTAGGCCTCAGGCCTACCACTCTGTGTGCATTTGTCGGCCATCTCTGTCTTCCTTTCAGCTGGGAAGGGTTCTTCCTTGGTCTCCCATCCAGTTTTCAAGAGATTTTTCAAGGGTTTGGTTCATATCAGTCAACCTTTTAGGGACCCTACTCCTGTTTGGGATCTGAATATCTGCATTGTACAGCTTATGCAGCCTCCTTTTGAACCATTATCTTCAGCTGAGCTAAAATACTTGACTTGGAAAACTGTGTTCCTGGTAGCCATTACCTCTGCCAGGAGAATCAGTGAGTTACAGGCTTTCAGTGGAACCTGATTTTCACTTCATTTCACAGGGATAAGGAGGTCCTTCGGACGAATACAAAGTTCCTTCCCAAGGTGGTATCAGATTTTCATCTGAACCAATCTGTCATTGGCTGTATTTTTCACTGACCATTCTTACACTGGGGAGAGAAGATTACACAGTCTTGATCTAAAGAGGGCCCTTAGTTGTTATATAGAATTCACTTAGACTCATATATATGACTGTTCACAGCTCTTTCCCATTTATGGAGAAGTGGGAAAAGGTAAACCTCCCACTAAGAGAACTATTGCCAGGTGGATTGTCTCCTGTATACAGTTCTGCTACTCAAAGTTGGGGAAGGAGCCGCCCTCAGGCCTGAGGGCTCACTCCACCAGAGGTACAGCTGCTTTGGTTGTAGCAGCCAGAGATGTACCTTTAGTGGAAATCTGTAAAGCAGCTACCTGGTAAACTGTTCACACATTTACCAAGCATTACTCTCTTGACATCCAGTCAAGAAGTGATGCTAGGTTTGGTACAGCAGTACTGCAGAGCCTGTTCCCAACATAGGTTCTGTTACTCCCTCCTCCAAGGGGGTACTGCTTGGTAGTCTTCATATGGTCAGAATACAGCGAGACTTCATGTTGGAAGAAAACATTACTCACCATAGTAATGTTGATCTTACTTTGAGAAACTGCTCTTGCAGCAGGTTACACCATTAGGACTGAAGCTGGCAGGCGCCAGGACCCCACGGGAATTTTCTAGCTAGCAGTATCCAGTGGGGACCGACCCCGACGTCAGGCATCATATAAAGGGGGCGGTCCCCCAGAATCCCCTGTTCTTTTCCCGCAGTCGACTCGCCAGCATCGGCCTCACGGTTCTACTCTAGCGAACGACGACTAGAATTTTCAAGGTTTTCCTACTCAGTGTTGGCATCTCCAACTCCTTCCTCAGAAGGGCATCCCTCCAAGTGCGCTTGCGGCAAACAGATCCCTTTCAAGGATCCTCACTCATCCTGTCTGCGATGCCTAGGCCCGGACCATGACACCGAGGCCTGCTCCTTTTGGCCAGGGGTTCAACAGTCGCACTCGGATCCGCCGCCAGAAGGCACTTCAGGGGTTCCTCTTGGAAGAAAAGCTAAAAAGCATGGATAAAGACCCTGTCTCCAGAGGTGAGTCTACCTTTAAGTCCCATAAGCACCAGGACAAGCATTGGGAGAAGGCCATGTCCAGATCCCCTCACCGAGCCTCGGACTCAGGCTCCACGCGCTCAGACTGTTCTCCCTCCAGGGCTCACTCTCCGCCCCCTCCAGTAAAGGTTAAGTCTTCAAGCAGCACTGCGGCTTCTCTGCATCCCATCAAGACTTCCAGGCCTTCGGCTTCCTCAACACCCTCTCGGGCCTCATTGAAGTCTTGAGATTGTCACCAGTCCATCCCCTTTTCTAAACAGGCTTCCACAGACAGACGCTGGGACTCCGACTCCAGATCAGCCTCCCAGCCTCCTAGGGGTCTGGATCCCCCTCCCAGGAAGACTAAGAACCTGACGTCCCTAAAACGGACAATGGACCTGAAGCGGGCTTCCGACCTATCGGCTAAACGCCAATCAGACCAGACGCCGGCTAAGCACCTGATGTCAGTGAGACGTTCACCGGAGCCGAAGACTGCCTCCCCGTCACCATTGGACACCGGTCGCCGGGACTGTACTGAGGACCTGACGTTGCCTGATGGACCAGGCAGGCAACAACGAGGACGTCGGGCTTCCACAGGAGCCTTTGCCGAACCCGGTGAAGACCACCGGCGCCAGGTCCATCGTCTGGTATGAATATTCAGGAGGTCAAAGATCTCTTAAGATTTTGGTGGGACACAATAAAGAAGGATGTGATCCCAGTCAAACCTCCTCCTCCTACTCCTTCACCTCCTACTCCCCCTCCTCTATCGCAGGGGCCAGCAGGAAGACCACTGACCCCCAAGGAACCTACTCCACCTCCTGGAGAAGATCCAAAGAATGGAGAAGGTCCCCTTCAAGATCTCCCTCGGGGTCTCCCAGTCCTAGTGGACCCAGACGTCGACGGTCCACTCCGCAGGGGGATGATTCCAGACCTGACACCTCAGATACCTCCAGGTCTCCTTCTCCGGTCAGCATGCCATCACCCGACCCACAAGACCTGCCCAGGTCCCCTCCCGATGATCCCTCTTTTCCCGAAATCATGAGGCACATCCAGGAGAACATGGGATGGGATTTGGAAGATTTCTACCCCAAGAGACAGCGTCTAGTCCGTTTATCTTTGGCAGAAAGACCCGAAGCCTGTGGTGGTACCACCCTTGGTGGACACCTTTGTGGGCGTCACCTAGGCTGCGTGGAAGCGTCCGCACTGCACCCCCACAGTGCCGAAGAAAGCTGACCATCTGTAGAGGGCCAGTACTTGGCACAACAACCCCTGGCTGATTTACCTGGTCATTATGGCCTCCCGTGATAGTTCTCAACAACCACAACATCTGAGTATAAAGCCACCGGACCAGGAATCCAAGCAATTGGATGCCCTGGGGAGGCGCATGTATGCGGCTGCTACATACTCCATCAGGTCACTGAACTATCTGACTCATATGGTTCAGTTTCAGAATGCCCTGTGGGAACAGGGTCAGGACCTGGTTGACAAACTTCTGGATGGCGAGCAGAAGGCGGAGCTCTTGAACCTCCTCCGCACAGGGTCAGACATGGGGACCCAAGTGTTAAGAGGCGCATATGATTCTGCGGACTCGTCTGCCAGGGGCGCAACTTCAGGCGTCTGTCTCTGGAGACACTCCTGGCTCCGTGTCTCCGGATTTACAATGGACATACAGAAGAGTATCCTGGACGTCCCTTATAATGGAGAGGTCCTGTGTGGTGAACCCTCTGAAAAGGTCATCACCAAGCTTCAGGACGCTGGGAAGGCAGTAAGGACTGTACAGGCCATGTACAGACCCAAATCTGGTTTTTCGTAGGAACCGGAACCGTTTTCGCGGCCTACGACAAAAGCAGCAGTCACGTTCCAGCCAGCAGCAAAGCCACCATAAAGCCCAACCTAAGTCTTCCCTAGGCTGTCATCAGCGGTATACCAAAACCGGCCCAGCCTGCTGGGGGTAATGTCGCCACAGCATGACTCCTTCCTGGCCCCGGCCCCTCTTCTGGATCAATGGACAGAAAAGGTCAGGGGTCGCATCGCTCGCCACTTTTCAGGGTGGCAGTCGATTACCGCCGACCGGTGGGTCCTTCAGCTGGTCAAGAGAGGTCACTTTAGAATTCCTTGACTACCCACCATCAAGACGTCCCCTGCTTTCCCGTTATTCGGGTCAGCACGCTCTGCTCATACAGCAGGAGGTGCTCGCGCTTCTGGAAGAGGAAGCTATAGAGCATGTACCGAGGAACCAGAGAGGTGCAGGTTACTATTTCCACTTCTTTCTAGTTCCCAAAAAGACAGGGGACCTCCGTCCGATACTGGATCTCGGCGATCTCAACGCTTTGGTCCTTTACAAACGCTTCTGTATGGTGACCCTTGCCGGTTTGATACCCGTGCTCAAGCAGGGCGCCTTCCTAGCGTCCTTGGACATGCAGGATGCCTACCTGCACATACCCATAGCTCGAGTGCACTGGAAGTTCTTGTGCTTAGAATTTCTGGGTCACCATTATCAGTTCCAAGCCCTCCCTTTTGGAACTGTCATCGGCACCTCTGGTGTTTACGAAGTGCATGGCAGTTGTAGCGGTGGCTCTAAGAAGACAAGGCCATTACGTGTTCCCCTACCTGGATGACTGGCTCCTCATGGCACCCTCTTGGGAGGCTCTGATGTCTGCAATTCACTGTACTCAGTCCCTTTTCAGGTCGCTGGGCATCATTATCAATCAGGAGAAGTCGCAGCTGGTTCCATCATAGAAGCTGCAGTTCATAGGCGCAGTTCTGGACACTGTCCAGGGGTGAGCTTTTCTCCCCCAGGACTGAGCGGAACACATCAGATCCTTCATTAGGGGCATTTTGGCAAAGAAGACAGTCCCAGCCAGACTGATCCTTTGCCTGCTCGGACACATGCCTGCGGCCATTGCAACAGTCCCGCTGGCCCGTTTCCACATGCGGGTGACCCAGTGGATGTTACGGGTTCAGTGGGATCAGAAGCAAGACCATTTGCAGCTTCCAATTCGGATCACGAATGCCGTAATCCGGGATTGGCAATGGTGGCTAGATTCAAAGAACCTGTTGGCGGGGGTCCCTTTCATTGCACCGTCTCCGATTGTGACACTCTCCACGGACGCCTCAGGGTTCGGTTGGGGAGCACACCTCGAAGGGGTCAGTTCTTGGGGCTTGTGGACACTCCAGGAAGCTCATCTCCACATAAATATTTTGGAAATGAGAGCAGTCCTTTACGCCCTGCAGGCTTTCCAGTTGGAGATCCCACCGGGTACTCTTCTTTTACAAACAGACAATACCACGGTGATGTATTACCTCAACAAACAAGGAGGCACCCGTTCCTACCTGCTTTGCAGGGAGGTGATGAAGGTGTGGGATTGGATTCTACAACACGGCGCAAACCTAATTGCTGTTCATGTCCCAGGAGTGGACAACGTCCTCGCAGACAGCCTGAGCCACTCTTAGGCCAGAGTCCATGAGTGGGAACTACTCCAGGAGGTAGTAGAGGATCTGTTTCACAGATGGGGCACACCAGAGTTGGATCTTTTCGCGTCCCCATCAAATGCAAAACTGCCCAATTTTTGCTCGCTAGATCCAGGGCCTGGTGTTTTCTGGCGAGACGCGTTATCCTTCTCCTGGACGGGCAGATTCCTCTACGCGTTTCCTCCCTTCCCGTTGATCCAGAGGGTCCTTTTGAAACTCCGTAGAGAGCAGGCGATGCTGATGTTCATCGCGCCTTTTTGGCCCGGACAGATTTGGTTCCCTCTGCTGCACCAGCTATCCTGGGAACCCCCGGTGCCTCTGCCAATCATCTCTCACTTATTGTCCCAGGAGGCAGGTTCTTTGGTTCATCCGGACCTTCGGTCTCTGAACCTGCACGCCTGGCTCTTAGAGACATAGCGATCATGTGGTACGGGGTCTCGCAAGAGGTAGCAGATGTTATAGCGGCTGCTTGAAAACTGGCCACTCATGCCACATATGCCATGAAATGGTGCAGATTTTGCCTCTGGGCTCAAGCACGAGGACTTTCCCCGATGGATTGTCCAGAAAGGTCGGTCCTGGACTTCCTCCTGTATCTCTCTTCTAGGCAGGCTTTGCCTACTCCTCTATTAAAGTACACCTTTGTGCCATCTCAGCCTATCATATACCTATAGGCCGACGTCCCATAACTCAGTTGGACACAGCATGAGCCTTCCTGAGAGGAGTTCTCCACCTTAGACCTCTGATTAAGGATCCTGTTCCTCCATGGGATTTACCCTTTGTCCTGGAGCAGCTCACACTGCCACCTTTTAAACCTGCTGCGGATTGCGAGCTACGTCTCTTAACATGGAAGACATTATTTTTAGTTGCCGTTACTTCAGCCAGAAGGATTTCTGAATTTCACGCACTGATGTGCAAAGAACCTTATTTGGTTTTTGACCAGGACAGGGTGTCCCTAAGGACAAATCCAGAGTTTCTACCTAAGGTGGTCTCAGCTCTTGCCCTCAATCAGGACGTTGACTTACCAGTGTATTTTCCTAAATACTCCAATAGAGGAGAGGCCTTGTTGCACACTCTATATGTGCATAGGTGTCTGAGATACTACCTGACCAGAACTAGGCACCGCTGTAAATCTGATCAGCTTTTTGTCTCCTTTGCCCATAGGATGATGGGAGCTCCAGTTTCTAAACAGTCGCTGTCCAGGTGGCTCAACCATTGTATCACGTTCTGTTACCAGAAACGTAACAAACCTTTACCGGGCGTGGTTAAGGGTCATTCCATAAGGGGGGTGGCTACCTCCTTTGCGGCCATAAAAAACATGTCCACTTCAGCCATCTGCGCAGCAGCTGCTTGGAGCACCGTGCACACCTTTATCAGACATTATAGCCTGGATGTTGCATCATGGCGAAGAGCTGGTTTTGGTATAGGAGTCCTCCAGGGACTCTTATCCTAGGCTTCGGTCCAACTCGCGATCTCTACCTAGCCTCCTCCCACCGGCGAGGGATTTCCAGTATTACTTGGGAATCGGTCCTAATGGTGTAACCTGCTGCAAGAGCTGTTTCTCGAAGTGAGATAGTACAGTTACGCAAGAACTTACTGTAACTGTAGATCTTCGAGAACAGCTCTTGCAGCAGGTAGTTTCCTTCCCACCATCCCCTCTGGAGGTAGTTGTTCCCGATATCTCTTCTAGGATTAGGTGTTTCTAACACCGCTCTGAATACCTTTTGATGGCAGATCCTTAGTCTCCACTTCTGATGTCATCTAGCGGCCAGGAGTCTCCGGCAGGAGAACTGGGGATTCTGGGGGACCGCCCCCTTTTATATGATGCCTGATGTCGGGGGCGGTCCCTGCTGGATACTGCTAGCTAGAAAATTTCTGTGGGGTCTTGGCTTCTGCTGGCTTCAGTCCTAATGGTGTAACCTGCTGCAAGAGCTGTTCTCTAAGATCTACTGTTAGGGTAAGTTCTTACGTAACTGTACTTTTCTTCTAATGGAGTTGTGCTGTATTCTGACTTCCCTCCCCTCCTGGAACCTAGTAGTTTTTGTATGTGGGTGGGCAGCTGTGGTGCTGCACCTCAGGGGGTGTACTTGTTTTTTTTTTTGTTTTGTTTTTTCCCCCTCTTTCTAGGATGAGGTTCTTTTGTTATTACTTTTAAAATAGTATTAAGTTTCATTACCTACTTGATTTATTTTTGGGGTTCTCGACTTGAGTCTTTTGGACCCTAAAAAATCTGTGTCTTGCCTTTTGGCACAAAAGTTTTGAAAACAATTTCTGTTTTTAGCTAGTTAGCATAGTGCTCGTAAGAATCTGGTTACATGGAGGAGTACCTGGGACAGAGGTTTGAAAACCAAGCTCGAGCGCAACGTTCTATGCCTTGGCATAGAGTTTACCCTTTCCTCTCCGGAGCAGTTCAAGTGCTGGGGCTAACTGCATATAGTCAGAATACAGTAAGACTCCATTAGAAGAAGCAACATTACTATGGTGAGTAATTTTTTTCTTACCTTGCATGCTGGCATTAACGACATAGGAGGGGAAAATGAAAGATATATATGTACAAAATTACTGGATCTAGGTATCAAATACAAAAATATCGGTCACCAGATTGCTATCTTGGGAATCCTTCCTACCCTCAAGTCACATTACCAGAAAAAACAGACAATTCAGAGGATTAACGCAAGGCTTCAAGACTGGTGTAGGAATAGTGGTACAACTTTCATCAATAACTTGGACTGTTTCTAAGAATAAACAAGTTGTACTCAGTGGATGGTCTACATCTTAACAAAAATGAGGCTAGACTTCTAGCAGGGAATCTAGAGGAAGCAACTTACTGAGCCTCAATTGACTATCTGGGGAAAAATTAAAAACTGCTTCCCAAAAATAAAAACAACAAATGAACCAAACAAAATAATCAGAAAAGCTCGAACGCCTACAGAATATACAGTAACTTAACCTTTTTCTCTTTCGATGCTAGAAGCATGAATAAAAATATAGATGACCTCCGGGCACTAATACCCATTAATCAATATGATGATATAATAATCTGTGAAACATGGTGAACTGACTGTAATGCTCATTGGGGAGAACATTTAGATGGGCACCATTTGAACACATATAATACAGTAGACGTGGAGGAGGAGTAGCCTTGTACGTAAAGGATCGACTAAATTCAGTAGACATAGCACACACAATAAAATCCCCTGATTCAAAAATCGAATCACTATAGGTAAAAATCGGAGGTGGGCACAAACAATAGTTGTAGGTTCCATTTATTGACCTCCATCTACACCTGTTGAAATCTCTGAAGAGCTCAGGGCAGAAATAGATGTAACAGGCGAAGTGGCAGACATATTGGTCCTGGGTGATATTAACATGCCTGGTATTGATTGGGTCAGTAACAAGGCTACAGGTTCCATAGCAAAAAGATTTCTGGAACATTGTATTAGTAAAGGAATAATGCACGACAAGGTGTGTATCGTGCTGGGATAACGTCCCGCCTGTGGGGGGTTGGGCACGAGGCCACAGGCCGAGTGCGTCCATTGCCCCAGGCGTGGTGTTATCCCAAACGACACACACCCTGGAGTGCATTATTCCTATTATACAATGGCTCGTTGTTGTACAGAATAAAAACAATAATTTTAAAAATGTTTTTATGTCGGGAAAATATTTTTTTGTTTTTAAGAGAAGATGAAACAATCAATCAAAAGATCAATCAAATGCTCATCTACAGGTTCACAGTGAGGCTGAGACTAGACCTGTGGCGTTGTGCTGGGATAACGCCATGGGTCCAGCCCCAAACTGACCAATTACAGTCCAAGATTCTTTCTTGCCATTGTATAATGCTAATTTAGTATCCACACATTAATTTTCCTACAAGAGAAAATCTGATTCTAGATGTAGTATTACTTCAGAGCAGTTGCAGATAACAAATTGCTCTATCCAACCACCAGTCAGAACTAGTGATCACAATTCAATAAAATTTACACTCAAATATAAACACATTCCTGTACATAGTCGTACAAAAATCTTCTTATATAATCTGATAAAATCAAGATACAGCAATCCTTAGAACTAGATTGGATCTCTCTTCTAAATGAAAAATCTGTACATGAAATTGGGACTTAATTAAAAAATACTATTCTGGGAATAAGTGAGACTTGTATACCACAAATTGGCAAAAACATTAACAATTTTAAAAATCCTATGTGGTTTAACAATTAAAATAAAAAACTGATAAAGAAAAAACAGATAGTACAGAAAGCATCAAAAAAGCCATCTGGAAACAAAAAATAAACTCGAACTAGTACAAAAGGACTGTTTTTAAAAAAAAAAAAAAAAATCTGTAAGGCAAAAAAGAAGCGGAACTCAAATTGGCAGAAAATGTGAGAGGATAATTGCAAAGCTTTTTATGCTTATAATTCATGGTAATGAAACCATAACGGCAGATTTCGAAATGGCTACTATATTTAATTATTTCTGACAGAGAGTTGGTTCTAGGTCTACTACACCAAAAACTGCAATGCAAGTAAATGACTTAAAAATAGAACTTACATTTGAGGAAATCAAACAACGTCTAAAAAATGTAAAACCTAATGCACCCTGCCCGGGGTCCAGTCAAAGTATCTGCACGCATGTTGCCAATTATAATGGAATGCATAGCGCTCACTTTAAAAATTCTCTTTGAAGCTTCAGTTAATACTGGCGATATTCCATCAGACTGGAAACTAGCCCATGTAGTCCCCATCCACAAAAAGGGTAATAAGGCCAGTGTCTCAAACTATCGTCCAGTAAGTCTCACTAGTGTAATTGGCAAAATCTTAGTTTCTCGTTTGCAATATAGAACACAGTGACCCAGATCAGAATGGCTTTGTCTAAGGCAGAAGTTGCACTACAAATCTTCTTTTTTTTTTTTTTTTTTTGAGAATATTAGTAAGGCCTTGGATGAAGGGATACCATGTGATGTTTGTTTGGATTTCAGCAGAGCTTTTGATTTGACGTCACACTGGGCAATTTTGAAAAGATTAGAAACTTTACAAACAGACCCTAGGATTGTCACCTGGGTTAGAGAATGGTTAATGAATAGAATGCAGTGGGTAATAATCAATGGCCACTTATCTGCAACGGGCGAAGTTAGGAGTGGAGTGCCCCGGAGTTCAGTATTGGGGCCTGTTCTATTTCAAATTTTCATATCGGACTGCACAAAAAACATAAACTGTTGGAGAACCAAGTATGCAGATAAGAAATTAGGTGGCCTCTGCAAAACCAAAACAGATACAGCGTCTCATTCATGTTGGAGGGACATTGTATCAAACTGGGTCCAGAAATGGGACACAAGGTTTAACTTTAAGTGTAAAGCAATACATTTAGGCAAGAAAAACAACAATGCATTATACACTTTATGCAGAAAACCATTAACTTCATGCACCATGGAGAGAGATTTGGGTTTTGTGGTTTCTGATAAATTCAATACTGATGCCCAGACTCAAGCTGCAATAAAAAAAAAATGCAATTCAATTATCTGGTCTATTAAAAGAAATACAAGAACAAGAAAAAAATCTGTACTTGCACCATTGTATCATGCTTATGTGAGACCACAATTAGAATATACGTCTCAAATGTGGTACCCTTGTAGGAAATTAGAAAGAGACAAAATTGAAAAGGTACAAAGAAAATATACAAACATTATTGCTGATATGGGGAATTAGGAATATAAGGACATGCTGGACCAATTGTACGTAATGTCAATAGAAAATAGGAGAATGTGCTCTGATTTGTTCATGTTTGATGATATGCAAGATCCGATTTTATTGACTGATATCAACACTTCCTTCGAACCTGATAATAAAGGCCCAGTGGTGCCGAGGGTTGAAGTGCTGGAACGCCACACCTAGCACCACGCTAGGGACCCGGGTTCGGGGAGCAGGCCAGAGTCAGCAGGGGAGGGAAGATGGAGCATCCGGAGGACTGCTCTCTCCTCTCTCTCGGTGGTGGGTAAGGTGTATGTTGTCCGCCTGTCGCCGCCCTCTAGTGGGGCTGGGGTGACGCAGGCCAGGGAGGCAAGAAGCTGGCTGGCGTGGTGTGCGTGTTCCCCTTCATGTGTGCGCAGAAAATTGAAAAATGGTGGCTGGGAGCTCTGTGAGATCCCTGACCCAGCTCTGCCGGCACGCTGCTGCAGCCTGCCCAGATTAGGATTGTGCTCTGGGGAGGGGGGGGTCTCCCTCTTGGCCCCGCCACGGGGAGTAATCCGTGTGGGGTCTTGGGGATGGCCTGGGTAGTCTGGCTAACAAAAGCGGGTTGAGCAGGGATGGAATCACTGCCCCTAGCATGCCCAGGTGGAAAAAAACTACTAATAGAAAAAAAAAACAACAACAACCTGACAATAAAAACACTAGAGGTCATCCCTTATAAATAATAGGGAACAAATTCAAGCACACACATAGGAAACATTTTTTCACTACTAGAATCGCTAACCTATGGAAAGTTCTCCTGGAAAATATTAAGCAAAAACAAAACTGAATTTAAATTGCGATTGGACAGATGTATTGCGTCTGGAGCTCAGTTATGCTATTTTAGGGATTGGCATACACCAGAGCAAAAATGGGCTATGCCTACTCACTCCATACACATTTAAGTATGAACCTCAATCCTTTTGCATCTAAGACTTTTGTCATCTGTAGGACTGAACATTTTCAATTACAAATGGGGGTGGGGGGGATGTCCTAGCTTTTAATGTACAAGCATGTGATATGATGTTATATGCCACTGATTTTCCGAACTGCTAAATGTGTATCTGAGAAATGTTAAATGATTTAATTGTGATAAAGCTATACAGTTAAGTAAAGTTTAATAGTGTATGCAGATACCAGGAAGGGTATCTGGTGTAAGGGGTCAGTGGGCTGACTATGGTGGGATAGGGCCTAGTAGCCACTGCTCAGGTGTCGGGCGTCGTTAAGTCATCCTTTTACCACCTGAGGAACATCGCTAGGATCAAGCACCTTGTTCCGTCTGGTGATATTTCTACACTGATCCACGTCTTTGCGACCTCATGCCTTGATTATTGCAACTCTCTTTACTTTGGGCTTCTGGGGGTTGATATCCGCTGCCTGCAGCTGGTGCAGAACACTGCAGCCCGGTTGTTGACGGAGACTCCTTGGACTTCCCGTATTACATCGGTGCTGCGCGAACTGCACTGGCTGCCAGTTCAGTGGCGGATCACCTTCAAAGTTGTATTACTCTCTTATAAAGCCGTACACGGACTCTGCCTTGACTACCTGAAAGAGTTCCTGTCTCCTTACTGCTTCGAGCGATTGCTCCATTAAGCAGACGAGGGGTTGCTAGAGATTCCAAGGGTAGTTTTAAAATCTTCAGGGGCCCATGCATTTGTGGATGTGGCTCCAATCCTTTGGAATTCTCTACCCCGTCTGATTCCGGAGTGCGCGACCGTGGGGGGGTTAAGCAGGCACTGAAGACTTATTTGTGGAGCAAGGCATACTGTGACTGTATAATTTTATGAATTTATGTATGTATTACTGTTTTTATAAGCTTTTTTATGCTCTGTAATGCGCCTTGATATTTGAAAGGTGCAAAATAAATAGAATTATTATTATTAAGGCTACAGTGTAAACAAGCTCAGAGATTAAGGCCAGGGAGGGCGCTTTTCCTGGGACTAGTTTATGTTCCAGAGGGCTGGCGGATGGTGTGTGCCTGCAGTCTCTGGGGAAAATGTGGTGGGGTAGTGTGTCCTGCCATGAAAAGAGAACGAAAAAGGTGTTTGTTCAAACTGCAATTTCATGTTTTCATGTGCATGAATTTATTGCAAAGGGTGTGTTTTGCCATTTCTGGCCGTACAAGCTACTTTTTCTCAATCTTTCAGTAAAATGTACCTTCCTTTTTCACTAGTCCAAGTGTCTGTGTCCTTGCTTGCAGAGTCAGTCTCACATTCCCGAAGGTCTTCAGGTCAGTCCCATGCAGCATGTCTCTGGGCAGCTATCAGTTACACCAGTTGGGGAGGTAAGGTATGGTTTTCAGGTAGTACCCAACTGGAAGTGGTGTTGGGCGGGGGGACAAAAAGAAGTCTTGACACCCACTGCTGTGTGCAGTGGTCCCAGTTGTGGCCAGAGGGTAATTCAGTAGTGGTGTTGTCATACTAGGCTAATATAAACATCAACACATATGTATGGACTGTGTAATTTCAAAGGGAGAAGGTGAGGAGGAGGAGGAGGTGACTGTTCCTTTCACATTCGAGGCAACTGCCCAGAAATCAATCTTGGAACAGATGGATAACTGCAGAAGTTAGCAGATGCAGAAATAATTTACATGGATGAGAAATTTCAAAATTTCCCAGAGGTGCCTCTCAGATGGTTCACATGTCTGGATTTTAAGCAATTTGATCTCCCAAGAACAACTTGTGGAGTTTGGGACAACTGAATTGGCTAATTTGGCTGACTGCTTTGATTTTTTTTTTTTTTTTTTTTCTTTCACTCGAGCAGCAGGAAAATATAAAGTCAGAATGCACTGCAGAAATCTCCAGTTGACAAACCCTATCTGCAGGTCTATACAAGACTGCTTAAAGAAAAAACGCCCCAGTTTGTTCACATTCTTGAGTTAGTAGAAATACTACTTGCAATGAGTGTATCGACTGCAAAGTGCGCATGAGTGTTTTCAATTCAAAACCTCATAAAACAAAAAATAAGGACATGGCTGGCTGATGATGCACTCCAGTCTCTCCTGCAAATATCAATAGAGGGTCCTGAACAACAACCATTGGCTGCTCTTGGGTCCAGGCACGCGACATGTTCATGGGCATGCTGCTGCTTCTGCTTCTGCATCTCCTGCTATTACTCCTGCTCCATCGTTCTTAACATAGAAACATAGACCTTGACGGCAGATAAGGACCGCTTGGCCCACCTAGTCTGCCCATTTCCCTACCTACCTACAGGGTAAGCTGCAGATCCTAGTTAACCAACAGCCTCTGTCTTCCTCCCACAAGAAGTGCCTTATGTCTGTCCCATGTATTCTTGAATTCTTCCACAGTTTTAGACCTCACAGCCTCCTCAGGAAGGCTGTTCCATGCGTCCACCACCCTCTCTGTGAAAAAAATACTTCCTCACATTGCCCCTGAACCACCACCCCCAATCTTTAAATTGTGTCCCCTTGTTCTTGCACATCTTTTTCTGAAAGATGCCACCCTCTTAGACTTTGTTGATTCCACTGAGGTACTTAAAAGTTTCTATCATGTCCCCCCCTTTCCTCAAGGGTATACATATTAAGCTCCTTTAGTCTCTCCTCGATGGCTTCTCTTGCAGACCCTGCACCGCTTTAGTTGCCCTCCTCTTGACTGCCTCTGTCCTGTCTATGTCCTTGTGGAGATGGGGTCTCCAGAACTGGACACAGTACTCCAGATGGTGTTTCACCAACTGTCTGTACAGAGGGATAACAACTTCCTGTTTTCTGCTGGTGATACCTCTCCCTATACATCCCAGTATACCCACAGCCCTCCTACTGCCTTCTCACATTGCTTGCTAACCTAAGGTCATCTGATATTACCCCAGGTCCCTTTCCATTTTTGTTGTTGTTACCCTTTCAATTGTGTAATCTTCCCTGGGTTTTTGTTTCCCACGTGCATTATTTTGCACTTCTTTGCATTGAATCCAAGCTGCTATGCTTATGACCATTCCTCCAACCTTGCCAAGTCCCTTCTCATCTTTTCCATGCCTCCTTGTGTATCAACCCTGTTGCAGATCTTTGTGTCATCTGCAAAGAGACATACTTTTCCTTCCAGTCCCTCTGCAATGTCACTTATAAAGACATTAAAAAGGACCGGCCCCAGTACTGAACCCCCACTAGTAACCCTTCTTTCTTCAGAGTGGACTCAATTTACAATTACCTTCTGTGTCCTGTTGTCCAGCCACTGTTTTACCCAGGCTACCACCCTGGGACCCACTCCCAGGCTGGTTAATTTGACAATTAATCTTTTGTGTGGGACTGGGTCAAATGCCTTGCTAAAGTCTAGGTAGGCCATGTCCACAGCCCCTCCCTGGTCTGTTACTTTGGTCACCCAGTCAAAGAAATTGATTAGATCTGTCTGACATGACCTTCCCGCTGTGAACCCATGATGCCTTGGGTCCTGTGCCCCGCTGGCCTCCAGGTACTCAACAATTCTTTCCTTCAGAAGTGATTCCATCACTTTCCCTACCACAGAGGTCAAACTGACAGGTCTGTAGTTTCTGCCTCTGTCTTGGTCCCACTTTGTGAAGGGGAATCATATCGCCTTCCTCCAGTCCTCGGGTACCACACCATCCTCCCATGATTTATTAAAAGAGTAGCCAGTGGTTTCACTAGTTCCTTCCTTAATTCTTTTAGAATTCTGGGTGAATTCCATCAGGACCCATTGCTTTGTCCACCTTCAGTTTTAGGAGTTCTTTCAGAATCCTTTCTTCTGTGAAAGGACTGGGATCGACCCCATCAAGAGTGCTTCTGTTAATTGGATTAGACACCTCCCCCTCCTCCTCTTTTGTGAATACTGAGCAGAAATATTCGTTCAGTATCCCTGCTTTTTCACTGTCCCTCTCTGCCCACCCACCGTCCATTCTATTCAGCCTCACTATCCCTCCCTTTGTCTTTCTATGCTCCCTGATATACCTATAAAAGGTTTTATCCCCCTTCTTAACCGAGTTGTTTATCTTTTCCTCAGTTTGGGCCTTTGCTATTCTGACTTTTCTTCCTGCTTCCTTCTGCCTTAACTGGTACAGCTCTCTGTCCTGCTTCTTCTGGTTCCTTATACTTCCTGAATGCTGTCTTTTTCTCCCTGACTTTCCCCGCCACCTCTTTTGAAAACCATAGTGGCTTTTTCTTTTGTTTTGATTTGTTTATTTGCTTCACACAAAGGCTTGTTGCCTCTGTGATGGCAGTTTTGATGTTTCCCCATTGTTGCTCCACCCCTCCTTCTAGCCTGTTTGCTAGTGCTTTTTTAAGGCACTCTCCGATCTTGCCAAAGTCAGCCCTCCTGAAGTCTAGTACCCTCACTTTTGTATGACTTGACTCTATAGCTGAGTTTATTGTGAACCACACTATTTGATGGTCACTTGTTCTCAGATGGCAGCCCACTTCTAGATCTGAGATCCTCTCACTGTCCCCATTTGAGAGTACAAGGTCTAAGATTGCTCCCTCACGTGTGGGTTCTGAAACTAGCTGTCTGAGGCATGCCACCTGTAGGGCATTGAGAATGGCCCTGCTCTTTGATGTGGCTGCAGCAAATGTCCTAGTTCTATCTGTACTCTGGATAATAGTTGTACCAAGTTCTCATTTCCTTTCTAATCTATTTAATTTGTTCTGGCACTTGACTCGGTCTTTAGCCTGTATTTATTTATTTATTTTTTAATCGCATCCTTATTTAGCACCTTGCTGTGGGCCTACCGATGGGGCATCCACCCGCCGGCCCTGCCCCCGGGGAGAGCAGCAGGCTCACTCGCATGATGGGGGGGATCTGGCACAGCCATACTGATCCACTGGAGTGCTCCCCCGTCCCTTACCAGCTGGTCCGGCGCCGCACCCCCAGCGCGATTCCACAACAGTCCTCCCTGCACTACAGGGTGCGGCCATCAAGCTGCTTGTTTGCGCCCAGCCCTTTTTCCGCTTTTCTCCCCAATGGGAGCACGGATATGCGATGACGTCCTTGCACAAATGTGCAGACGTCTGCCGTGCTCCTCTCCTTCAAACGCGTCGTCTGCGGCTGCGAAATCCCCAGGGACCGCTCTGGCGACTTGAGTCTCACCCTATTCCTCAAGACTAGGAGAGCTGTTGTTGGACGCTCAATCCTAGTCCTCCCTTGCCGACGGCCCGGGCTCATTCCCAAACCTGGGTCGCCGATGTGGAGCGAAGAGTGGCGTCCAGCGCCTCCACCCTCCGCGCCACCAGGCCAGTCTTTAGCCTGTATTTAACAGAAAATGTAAAAAAAAAAAAAACATTTTTCCTATGTTCCAATGGCCTACATCTACAAAATGTTAATAAGACAAGCCCCACACCATGTACTTTGTTGCTATGTGTTTTAAAAATTTCTTGAACTATAGCCTTCTGGCAATGGACTACATTTTAGATTAGGCCAGTTATCCTTGGACAAGCACATAATTTTGAAATGTCGATTCCGGACTCCTCACTGTTTTCCCCCCATAGAGTCAGACTGGAACTTGGGGGGTGTTATCTCTCATGTGACGGCCTTGTCAGACGTGTGAGGAGTCCCTGCCCCCCACACACACACACAAAGAGAGGGCTGAAAGTGACCATTACCTTCATGGTGAACCAGTTCCTTCCTAATTGGGAAGCTTGGTACTTGGACCCATATGTATGACTTTGTGAAAATTACATACTCACCATAATTTTTGATATTCCTGAATAGTTTCACATCTGAATCAGACACCCACCATCCCATGCTCAGCTGTGAGCCAGGGCCTCTTGACAGCTCATCATATGGGTGCTGGCAGCAGTACTTGCTGTCTCTATCTCCTCTGCTAGTGGCTCTTTTATGGTGGCTGTTTTAGGTAAACAAAAGGGAGGGTTGGGCATCCAGCTGCCAACTGTCATTTAAAAAATAAAATAAAATAAAATAGGTAGTGGGTATCTCTGGCTCCCCAACCGATCTTCACCCCAAAAAATAGAGCTTTTCATTTTCTGTCTTGAGAGTGGGTAGGCAGCCACCTTTTCTGTTTTTTCTCCCTCCTTCTCACTGCCTGGGGTGTGTCCTGGTTAATTGCTATATATGCAACATGTGCCCTTAGCACCATACAACGTGTTCCACTGAACACATCAGTCTGCGGAAGACAGCTGCAGTAAGAAGTGGGGCATGTTCAAACAACATGAAGTCTTGCTGTATTCTGACAATTGAAGTGATTCCCAACCTTCGAACTGCCCCGGAGAACAGAGTTAACTTTCTATGCATGACATAGAATGCTGAGCTCGATTGAAGTCTCTGTCTGGAGTGATTAAAACCTAAACCGTCAGATTCTTTATCCCGCCACTGAACAGTCGCTCCGAATTTCTCCTTCAGCTCTGTTCGAAATTTGGTTAAAGTTTCAGTTTTCGTTGGTTTTTAAACCGAAAAAGTATCCACATAGTCTGTTCAGTCTCTGTGGTGCCATGAGTACTAGATAGGAATTGTTCTGTTTTTTCTGTGTGGAACTTGTAAAAGTGCGGCTCGGTTCGTCTGAACCTGCCATTTGATAGTGAAATTTATGCGTTTTACTTAGTGTGTGGTTACGGTTCTTGGGGAAAGTGTTTGAAACCTTTTTTCCAATACCTGTGACACGGTTAGGAACCGATAAAGTCTTGCCTGGCGGTTGCGAAAAAAGTGTCGTTTGGTTAGGTTGGCCATGTCTAAGAAACCCAAGAAAAACCTGGCTCACTGGGTTTCAACACTGCAGTGAGTGTGGGAGGTCTTTGCTAAGGCTGATCCCCACACCACCTGTGTTTATTGTCTGAGGTTTGACCTCCTCGATTCAGACTGCCAAATATGTAAAAACTTTCCCAACTCTACCCTCTAGAAGAGATTAGGTAGACAGAGGAAAAGGAGGCCGAGAAGTCCGCTGACCGGATAGCCAGCGGTTAAACTGGAAGCCAGACAGAAGAATGCCCTCTGACAGCGATACTATTCGGGCAAAGGAGAGCCGATTCGAGGATCGGTTCTGACAAAAGAAAATGCAAAGATAAATCAACCAGTTCGGATCCAGAGGTTCATGTTCCGACCGCTTGAAGTGATAGCCAGAACGATTCAGATTGTGGAATCGCTCCATGCAGTTCCGACCAATCCGGCTCCTTCTGCTGAGGGTTTCGGTTGATTGGTTCCCCAGTTCAAGATTATATACCCTTGAAGATTTTTATGAACCGAATTTGAAGAGGAAGGGGAATTTGAGGAGGATGATGGAAGTGAAGGTCTGGATGTGCCTGTGGAACCGGACATCTCCCCAGACAGACCTTCAGGTGTTCTCCTCCTAGGCTTTCTGAGTCCCCTTCTCACTTTGTTTTACAGAAAGGTGGCTGAAAGCCTCCAGCTTCCTATGGAGGAGGCTGTGGAAGATCAAGAAGAGCCTGATTATGTAGAGGTGATGGACATCCCAGAGTCCAGGAGACTGTCTATTCAAACACCATGAAGTCTTGCTATATTATAACAATAGCAGTCAGCCACTGCAGCTGAACTGCCCCGGAGAGGAAGGAGTTAACTCCAGAGGATCTGGAGTTCTACAGCGCGAGGGCGCTGTGCTAAAGCTCTATCTGGCCAGTTTCAAATGAAACTGTCAGATTCTTTACTCCGCCTCACTGAACAGTCGCCCGGAGATCAGCTCCTTCAGCTCGGTTCATTCTCGGTTCAGCGTGTATTTTTAGTTCATTTGAACCGGCAAAAGTATTTATTTTACCGCATTTCGTTAAAAGCTATCTGGTAAACCGTAGTACAAATTTAAAGTCTGTGTGAAATTCAATTATCGGTTCGGTTTTGAACCGATCAGTTTGCTTGATTTTAACATTTTGAAGTGTTTGGTTGGGCTTTTAGAGTGCGGTTCTCGGTTCTTATCGGTTCTAAAAACCTGGTTTTAAATAGGTTTTTTCAAATACCCGTGACACGGTTAGGAACCGATAAGGGTGTCTTGCCTGGCACTGCCATCAAAAGGGCAAGTTTTGGATAGGCTGGCATTATGTCTGAGAAACCCAAAAGAAAAACCGGCCCACTGGGTTTCAACACTGTGATGTCTGTGGGGAAGCCTTTGCCAAAGCTGACCCACACACCACTTGTGTCTATTGTCTGGGGTCTGACCATCTCCTGTCAGACTGCCAGGTGTGTAAAAATTTCCCTGCAGCGACCCTGGAAAAGAGATTGGGCTGGCTCAGGGAACGAGAGGCCAAAAAGTCCGCTGACCCGGATGGCCAGCCCGGTCCAGCACCCACTGGACCAGAGGGAGTGCCCTCTGACCAGGGTGAGACTTCCTCGGTCAAAAGAAAGGCTGGTTCAGATGAACCAGTCCCAGTTAAAAAGACAAAGAAATCAGTAGGTTTGGAGACCAAAATTGTCTCTCCAACTGCTGCAGAGATAGCTAAAGCCATTCAGATTGTCCAGTCACTGTCTCGGGGACCTGTCGAACCACCAACAGTTGGTAAAAGGTTGGTTCGTTCAGTTCCAGTGGTTCAGGAGTATGATGTTGAGGAATTTTATGAACCACAGGAGGGGGGGGAGGAATTTGATCAATATATGTGTGGCTGGGAGGGTCTGGACGTGCCCATTGAACCGGACATTTCTCCAGACAGACCTTTAGAATCTCCTCCTATTCGGTCTGAGTCCCCTTCTCATTTTATGTTTTACAAAAAGGTTGCAGAAACCCTCCAGCTTCCTTTAGAGGAGGCTGTGGATGAGCAAGAGGAGCCTGATTATGTAGAAATGATGGATATACCAGAGTCTAGGAGGTTGTCTATTCCTTTGCATAAGTCATTTAGGAAGCAAACAACAAAGATTTTAAAAATCCTCATTCTGTCCCTCCTGTAGATAAAAAATGGACAGAAGGTATACTTTGTCAGGCTCTGATACAGACTTCCTCACTGAACAGTGTAGTCATGTAGGTGTGGTACAAGCTGCAGCCTGTGACAAGGCTAATATTCCCTGGCCTCACATCCTCCTGATAAGGATTCCAGGAAGATTGATGCCATGAAAAAAACAGTATATGGCAGCTTCTTTGGGACTCAGGCAGGCAAATTATATGGCTTATGTAGCTAGATATCAGAAATCTAGATGGGATACAATATTGCAGTTAGCCAAGCAGGCCCATGGCCAGCTGGCTAGTGAGTTGGAACAGGTGGCTGCTGATGGCATTGAAGCCTCTAAAGTTCAATTTCATACTGCCGTTGATGTTAATGATGTCTCCTCTAGGGTCATGGCCACTTCTGTAGCTTTCTGAGGTTGGCATGGCTCAGATGCACTAATCTGTCCCAGGATACTCAGTCAAGGCTATGGATTTTCCTGTAGTGGGAAATTCTCTGTTTGGGGAACAAACAGAAAACTATATGAAAAAGATGGATGAATATAGAACTACCTACAAAAGTGCCCAGGCTAAGGAGAGGCATGCCACTCCACAAAGGCACGCTCCCAGAGGTAGGGGCAGGCCTTTCTACAGGCCTTTTTACCAATTTCAAGCCTCCTCTGCTTTTACGTAGAGGGGTTTCTTCAGAGTCGGGGTTAGACTAGGCACAAGTAAACCGTCCCCTTCCCCTCAGCCTAAGGCTGCTGCCAAGCAGGCACCCTGATGGGGTGCCCAGGGCCGATTCTCCTGTACCAGTGGGGCAGGTTGGTTTATTTCAGCCAGAACTGGCTGTCCTTAACTCGGACAGATGGGTTCTGGAGGTATAAGCCAGGGTCTGTTCTCAGCTTCAAACAGTTTCAAAGATGAGAGCCAGACATTTTCCACCTGCAAATCCTTCAGAAGCCCTTGCTTTGGAAGCAGAGGTTTCTTCTCTTCTGGACTGCAAAGCAGTGGAAAGGGTCCCTCCTTGCCATCAGGGCAAGGGGCTATATTCAAGATACTTTCTTACCCCAAAAAAGACAGGAGAATGGCGGCCCATTCTAGATTTAAGGTACTTGAACAAGCATCTTTTGAAACCAAAGTTCAGAATGTTGACTCTGGCAATGATATTGCCTTTCTAAGGCCAGGGGACTGGCTAGCTTCCCTGGACCTCAAGGATGCCTATTTTCATGTTCTGATCAGGCCTTCTCACCGAAAGTACCTCAGGTTGAACTGCCCTCAGGCCACTACCAGTTCAGGGCAATGCCTTTCGGCCTTACCTCTGCGCCAAGGGTATTCACAAAATGTCTAGCTGTGGTAGTGGCTCACTTAAGAAGGCAAGGGTTGCAGTGTTTCCCTACCTGGACGACTGGCTCATTGTGGTCAGTCTCCAGATCAGGTGAAATCCCACTTGCAAGTCACCAGCAGCTTCTCACTCTCTGGGATTCCTGCTAAATTTACCAAAGTCAGTTCTGGAACCAGTTCAGGTCCTAACTTTCATAGGTGCAGAATTGAACACAAAGTTAGTGGGGCATTTCTTCCCTCGGAAAGGGTAGACAGACTCATTGCCCTGGCATCCTCCTTTACCTCACGAGTCTCTCGACCAGCAAGGCATTTTCTGCAACTCGTGGGCATGGCTGCTTCCACAGCTGTAGTGCAAGAGCAAGATTCCAGATGAGGACATTCAGTTCCATTTGAGGGCCTATTGGTCTCAAAGGAAGGACCCCTTTCCAAATTGGTCCCAGTGACTCAAACTCTGATCCTGGCCCTCCACTGGTGGCAGGACGAAGCAATCTAAAACAAGGGTTCCCTTCATTCCCATTTCCCTCCCTCACCCTCACCACGGATGCCTCCTGTGTGGGGGAGCTCACTTAGGCGACCTGTCCACTCAGGGAGTGTGGTCTCCTCAGGAATCTCTGCTCCACATCAGTCTTTTGGAACTCAGAGCTGTCTTTTTAGCTCTTCAGGTATTTTCAGTTTCTGTCCAGAACAAAGTGGTTCAAGTCAGGACAGACAACACCACCACAATGTGGTACATCAACAAGCAAGGGGGCACTCGGTCATCAGCCTTGTGCACCGAAGCAATGAAGTTGTGGTCTCTGGCCTACTCCCTGAACACCTCCCTGATAGCAGTTCACCTCCCAGGGAAGGACAATGTCCTGGCGGATGCCCTCAGCAGAATTTCTCAGGGCCATCACGAATGGGCTCTGAATCCACAGGTGCTGGGGTCTGTCTTTGCCAGATGGGGCACCCCTCAGATAGATCTTTTCGCAGCCCTAGACAACCACCAACTTCCTCTGTTTTGTTGCAGGCCTCCAGTGCTGGGCCCAGTCCCGTGGGCGCCTTTCTGTTGGACTGGAAAGGAAGTTCCTGTATGCCTTTCTCCCTTCCTCTTCTTTTCAGGGTACTAGTGAAAATCAGATCTCAACCCTGCAAAGTGATTCTGATTGCCCCAGATTGGGCCAGACAGCCCTGGTACCCTCTGCTTCTGTCCTTGACAGTCCACCTGCCCTGAGCCTGCCCAGAGTCCACGACTTGCTGGCCTGTGCACAGGGAGAGGTGGTATCGGACCTCAAATCCCTCCATCTCAAGGCCTGGCTCTTGAGGAGTTAGAATTTGCTGATTTACACCTTTCTCAAGGTGTCCTGGATATTTTAAAGGCTTCAGGAAGCCTTCCACTAGAAGCCACTTACAATTCTAAGTGGAAGAGGTTTTCCATCTGGTGCTCTGAGAGGCAGATTATTCCAGAATCCGCTGATCTTCCCATTTTATTGGACTACTTGGTCCATTTAAATTCCCTAGGCCTTAGGCCAGCTACCTTGAAGGTTCATCTGGCAGCTGTCTCTGCTTTTGTGTCAGCAGGGAAGCCTGCCTCCTTTCTTCTCACCCTGTGTTTTCCAAGTTTTTTAAAGGGTTACTTCATACTAACCCCCCTTTTCGGGAACCAGCTCCTGCCTGGGACCTGAATGTTTGCATTGCTCAGTTAATGCAACCTCCCTTTGAGCCTCTGTCCTCAGCAGAGCTCAAGTATCTAACTTGGAAAACTGTTTTCCTAGTGGCTATCACTTCTGCCAGATGCATAAGTGAATTACAGGCCCTGTCAGTGGAAGAAGATTTTATTTCTTTCCACAGAGATAAGGTAGTCCTCAGGACTAATAGAAAGTTTTGCCCAAGGTGGTTTCAGATTTCCACCTGAACCAATCCATCTCTCTCCAGTATTTTCACTGAGCATTCTTCCTCAGGTGAGAGGAGACTGCACAGCTTGACGTCAAAAGAGCCTTAAGCTACTATTTGGAGACGCACCAAGGGTCACAGGTTCAGATCCCTCCAACTCTTCCTTACTTATGGCGAGATTGGCAGGGAAACCTGCCACTAAGAGGACAATTGCAAGGTGGATTGTCTCTTGTATCCAATTTTGTTACCAAAACTAGGTAGAGAACCCCCTCAGGACTGAGGGCCACTCCACCAGGGTACAGCTCGTCTCTAGCGGCTGCTAGAGACATTCCCATTCTGGAAATTTGTCAAGCTGCTACCTGGAAGACAGTTCACACTTTTACCAAGCATTATTCCCTGGATGTCCAGTCCAGGAGAGATGCTCGGTTTGTACAGCTGTGCTTCAGAGCCTATTTCCTAAGTAGGTCCTGACCTCCTCCATGGAGGTACTGCTGTGTAATCTGCTATTGTTATAATATAGCAAGACTTCATGGTGTTTGAAGAAAAAATTACTCACCTTAGTAATTGCTTTTCTTCTCATGGAGTCTTGCTATATTATAACCACCCTCCCTCCTGCCCCTCTCAGAACTTCTACTTGGGTAGGGGTGGCAAATTAGTGCAAGCACTGTGTCATGCCATTGTAGTTTTTTCCCTTTACCCTCTTTCTTTTAGGGTTAGGGAACTAGGTTGTTCATTTAGGTAATATATTGGCCCCCTTCCTGGACTTGAGTCTTTGGGGGAAGGGGGGGTCCTAATGGTGCTTGTCAAGAGGGGAAAAATAATAATAATAATAATAATACCATTATTCATTGTTATTATGGTTATTGGTGTTTCTATTGTTGTTTCTATTGTTGTTATTACTACTAGTAGGTAGTCATTTGGCTAGTGTAGAGTTTTCCACACAGACTTGTTGCTTAGTGTTAGCTTTGTAAAGATCTGACAGTTTCATTTGAAACTGGCCAGATATAGCTTTGGCACAGCGCCCTCGCGCTGTAGAACTCCAGATCCTCTGGAGTTAACTCCTTCCTCTCCAGGGCAGTTCAGCTGCAGTGGCTGACTGCTATTGTTATAATATAGCAAGACTCCATGAGAAGAAAAGCAATTACTAAAGTGAGTAATTTTTTCTTCCCCTCCATAAATCTTTTGGGAAATGGACACAAAAAATCTTAGTCTCCTAACACTATACCTCCTGCAGAGAGAAGAATGGACAAGAGGTATACACGTTCATGCTCAGACATGGAGTTCTTATGTCAGCAATGCAGCCATGTTGGGGTAGTGCAGGCTGCTGCCTGTGACAAGGCAACTATTCCATTGGCTTCACACCCCCCCCCTGACAAGGACTCCAGAAAGATTGATGCCATGGCAAAGAAGCAGTACATGGCATCTTCTTTGGGACTCAGGCAGGCGAATTACATGGCCTATACAGCCAGGTACCAGAAGTCTAGGTGGGACACTGTACTGGCACTGGCTAAACAGGCCTCCCCCCAGCTAGCCAAGGAGCTGGAGGCGGTGGCTGCAGATGTGATTGAGGCAACTAAGGTTCAGTTTCATGCTGCTGTGGACTCTAATGATGTGTCATCAAGAGTCATGGCTACATCTGTGGCTCTTCGGAGGATGGCTTGGCTCAGATGTACTAGCCTCTCGCAGGACACCCAGGCTAAGGCCATGGATTTTGCTGTAGTGGGTAATTCTCTGTTTGGGGGAGCAGACAGAGAATTACATGAAGAAAATGGATGAGTACAGGACCACTTACAGGAGTGCTCAGGCCAAGGAAAGTCAGGCAACTCCTTAAAGGCAGCAGTCTAGGGGCAGGCCTTTTCAAAGGCCTTTTTACCAAGCACAGGCCTCTTCTTCCTTTTCTCAGAGGGGGTTCTTCAGAGGGGGAGGCAGAAGGGGGATGAGCAGGGCTGCATCCACTCCTCAGCCTAAAGCCCCTGCCAAGTAGACACCCTGATGGGCCTGCCCGGGTTGTCTTTCCTATTCCAGTAGGGGGCAGGCTGGCTTACTTTGTCCAGGACTGGATGTCTATTACATCAGACAAGTGGGTCCTAGAAGTAGTAAGCCAGGGACTGGTTCTCAGCTTCAAAAAATTTCCGAAGACTAGAACCAGATCTTTTCCACCTGCAAATCTCTCCGAAACCCTTGCCCTGGGGCAGAGGTTTCTTCTCTCCTAGCTTTAAGAGCCATAGAGAGAGTACGTACCCTACACTGGGGCAAAGGACTGTACTCCAGGTACTTCCTGACCCCCCAAAAAGACAGGGGAGTGGCAACCCATCCTAGACCTAAGATATCTAAACAAACATCTTTTAAAACCAAAGTTCAAGATGATGACTCTGGGAATAATCCTTCCCTCTCTAAGGCCAGGGGACTGGCTAGCCTCCCTGGACCTCAGAGATGCCTGCTTTCACATTCCCATCAGGTGCTCCCACAGAAAGTACCTCAGGTTCGAGTTGCCCTCAGGCCATTATCAGTTCAGAGCAATGCTCTTTGGCCTAACCTCAGCCCCAAGGGTTTTCACAAAGTGCCTGGCAGTAGTAGTTGCCTTTCTAAGAAGGCAAAAGATTTCTATTTTTCCATATCTGGACGATTGGCTAATAGTGGGTCAGTCTCCAGACCAAGTCAAGTCTCACCTGCAAGTGACCCAGCAAGTGCTCACTTCACTAGGATTTCTTCTCCACCTTCCCAAGTCAGTTCTCAAACCAGTCCAGCTTCTTACCTTTATAGGGGCAGAACTGGACACACTCAGAGCAAGAACCTTTCTTCCTCTAGAAAGGGCAAGGGTTCTTATGGAACTAGCTTCTTCCTTCAGCCTTCGGGTATCTCGACCAGCAAGGCATTTCTTCCAGCTCTTGGGCCACATGGCAGCTTCAATAGCAGTGGTCCAAGGGGCAAGATTCCAGATGAGGAATATTCAGTTCCACCTGAGAGCTTTCTGGTCTCTGAGGAAGGACTCCTTTTGATCCAAGCCCTCTAGTGTGGTGGCAGGATCAGGACAATTTAAGGCAAGGTGTTCCTTTTGTTGCTCAGCCTTGCTTTTCTCCTGGGCTGGGGAGCCCACCTGGGGTCCCTTACTGCCCAGGGACTGTGGTCCCCCCAAGATTCCCTTCTCCACATCAGTCTTCTAGAGCTCAGGGCAGTTTTTCTGGCTCTGAAAGCGTTCTCATAGTCGGTACAGAACAAGGTGGTTCAAGTCAGAAGAGACACCACCACCACCATGTGGTACATCAGGAAGCAGGGAGGCACTCTGTCCACGGCCTTGTGCCCAGAAGCCATGAAGTTGTCCCTGGCTTATTCCCTGCAAACCTCTCTTGTAGCAGTTCACCTTCCAGGCAAGGACAATGTGCTAGCAGATGCACTGAGCAGGATTTCTCAGGGCCATCACAAATGGTCCCTGGACCCTCAGGTGTTTGAAAGTGATTTTTTCAAGGTGGGGCACTCCAGAGATAGATCTCTTTGCTGCCCCAGACAATCACCATCTCCCTCTCTTTTGTTGCAGACCTCCAGTCCTGGGCTCAGTCCCTCTGGACGCCCTGATCCTGAATTGGGAGGGGAAGTTTCTGTATGCCTTTCCCCCTTACCACTTCTGTTCAAAGTTTTGGTAAAAATAAGGTCTCAACCATGCAAGGTGATTCTGATTGCTCCAGATTGGGGCAGACAGCCCTGGTACCCCCTGTTGCTGTCCCTAGCAGTCCATCGTCCCCTGTCTCTTCCCAGGAATTACAGCCTGTTAACATCCTCTCAGCGAAGGATTTGGTACCCCAGTATTCAGTCTCTCAATCTCAAAGCATGGCTCTTGAAGAGTTAGAGTTTGCAGATCTGCATCTTTCCCAAGGGGTTCTGGATATCCTCGAGGCTTCTCGAAAGCCCTCCACCAGAAAAACTTGCAACTCCAAATGGAAAAGATTCAGCATTTGGTGTTCTAAGAAGCATATTTCTCCAGATAATGCTGAATTGCGTACGGTTCTGAATTATATGGTCCATCTTAATGGCCTAGGCCTCAGACCAGCTACTCTCAAGGTACACTTGTCAGCTGTTTCTGCGTTTTTGTCTGTGGGGAAGCCTTCCTGACTATCTTCCCATCCTGTGTTCTGTAAATTTTTTAAAGGATTGCTTCACACCAATCCTCCTTTTAGAGACCCTGCTCCTGCCTGGGATTTGAATGTTTGCATTGCTCAACTTATGCAACCCCTCTTTGAGCCTATGTCTTCAGCAGAGCTTAAGTACTTGACTTGGAAAACTGTGTCCCTGGTAGCCATTAACCTCTGCCAGACGTATCAGTGAATTGCAAGCCCTGTCAGTGGAACCTGATTTTATCTCATTTCACAGGGATAAAGTGGTCCTTAGAACCAATAGAAGGTTCTTGCCCAAAGTGGTTTGACTTCCATTTAAACCAGTCTACGTCTCTCCCTGTTTTCTTCACTGATCATTCTTCCTTAGGAGAGAGAAGGCTACACAGTTTTGATGTCAAGAACCCTTAGTTGCTACATAGAGTGTACCGAGGGTCACAGGTTTGACTCCGTCCAGTTGTTCCTCTCTTATGGAGAAGTGGGAAAGGGCAAACCTGCCACCAAAAGATCTATTGCCAGGTGGATTGTGTCTTGTATACAATTCTGCTATGAAAAACTGGGAAACACTCCACCCTCAGGCCTGAGGGCTCATTCCGCAAGAGGTGCAGCTGCTTCCCTGGCTGCTGCCAGGGATATCACTCTCTTAGAAATTTGTCAAGCAGCCACCTGAAAACAGTCCATACCTTTACCAAGCATTACTCTCTGGATATGCAGGCTAGGAGTGATGCCTCGGTTTGGGCACAGCAGTACTGGAGCCTATTCCCAAAGTAGGTTCTGTCCCTCCTCCTTGGAGATACTGCTTGGTAATCTGCAATTGTCAGAATACAGCAAGACTTCATGTTGTTGTTTGAAGAAAAAAATTACTCACCTTAGTAATTATGTTTCTTCTAATGGAGTCTTGCTGTATTCTGACCTCCCTCCCTGCCTCGCCTCTCAGAACCTGTTTTTGGGAAGTGGATGGGCAGGTGCAGTGTTGCACCCTTGGGGTGTTTTTTGCTTGCACCCCCCTCCTTTTGGTTTGGGTGCTGATTTATTCTAGGGACATGGATATGTTGTTCATCCACACTGTCTGGCAGGTTCCTTGCTGCTTTAAATCTTGCCGGAAGGTCTTGAAGCTGGCTCCTCCCACCCACCCGGGTGGTAAAACTCTCGGCTCCGCCCCATGATGCCAGATCTTCCTTACCACTTGGAAGCTCAGGTAACCTCATTCAACTGCGTTATGGAGCTGGATCCTAATTCTTACGGTTCGCCAGAAACTTATTTAAAAAAATTTTCAGGATCGTCGGTCCAGTTTCTTCCTCAGCGGCTGCGACGGACAATTGACCTCAGATTTTGGCGGTGCCTATGTGGGCAGAAATGTCCAGGATGGATCGCACTCCACTGCATCTACTGCCTCGCCTCAGAACATGACCCTGACAGGCCTGCGAAGTTCGCTGCGTTCTGCCAATGTCCTGGAAGACCATGCTGCCCAGTTACAGCTTAGGCGCCCGAGAGCGCCGCCCGGTGAAGTCGAAGGAGGCCAGTTGGGCAGTTACCGCGGCAGCTGGCTCCGGCTGAACAACTCGAGCAGATGCTCGTCTCCATGAGAGGCGGTGGCACAGGCCGCATCGTCCTCTTCCTCGGTCGCAGCATTTATCCCGCCTCTGTGGGTACCCCATGTTCAGCTTTCTTTCAAGGAGCTTTGTCAATCCATTTCCACAATGGTAGGCTTATCGACATTTTCCTCGGTCCAAAAGAAGTATTCCGAAGGTGAGTCCCACCGGCGGCTCATGGGAGCAGGAGAGGTCCCTTCTCGGACTGTCGACACCGACTCGGGTAGAGATTGTGCTAAGGTCGCTAGTTTCACGGGCGTCCCCATCAGGTCAGCCGGTGGAGACACCCGCCGACGCTGGTCGAGATTTTCTGACCCGTCGGATGGACTGTCGACTGGTGAAGCAGACATCCTTTTCTTCACCGGTTCTAGTGGAGACCGAGGACTTGCAGCGCCTTCGTGCCGCGAGTCCCTGGTTAAGGCTTCCGAGCCGAGGAGAGGCGGTGTCCCTGCCTCTTCCCAGACCCGCCCTCTGAAAGCGCCGAGATCTCTGTCTCGGTCTCGACATTGTCTCGGTCCAGCCAATCCCACTGACATCGGGCGGTTCTGTCTTGGCACCGTAAACGGCGCCGCCGTCAGTCCTCGCTCTCCTCTCGGGAGAGGAGAGGTCGACGTTGTGTGTGTCGATGCTACGATGACCTGATGTGGCAGTAGTTTCTGTCCGGGAACAAGCCGACGCTGTCACCTTCCCCCGCCATTATGGTTGTCACCCAGCAGCCAAAACAACCCCTCGCTGTAGCCGAGGTGCCCAAGCCTGGGCCGGTTGTTTGGCCGAAACCAGATGCCCCACCGATTGTGGTGGAACCTCCGCCTCCACAACCGAAATCGGGCGCGCCGACCTAGGACTCTCTGTCGGGTCAGGGCCTGCCCCAGAGGTTGTCGGTCACCACAGGTTGTCGGTCACCCTCACTCCCGACCATCCTCGGCAGGTGGAGGTTGGCTCAGGCCCTAGGCAGCTCTTCGCGTACTCCTCAGAGTCAGACGACAACTCCTCCCTGTTCTCCAGGCCCATTGACCTGGAGTCCTCCGGGGGCCAGTCGATGGGCGAAAGCCCATCGTTCTTCATGGGTTTGCTTCGGCTCATCTCGGAGTCCACCAGGATGCAGCTCCGAGCTTGTATCCAAGCGGGCCAAGTATCCCCGAGGAGATACTTGACCGAGGGATTCACCAATGAGTCCTTTCCGTGGCTGAAGCCATTGTTGGCCCAGCTGGAGCTCTGGAGCGCCTGCTTCCTGTCCTGCGCCCGGCCAGGATGGCCAGGAAGTGTGGTCGACACTGCTCTTGCCCGTTTTGGAACACCCTCTGCCGAGGTTGGTCATCACAGCTTTCCAGCCTCCGGAACTTAGGGATGTGGACAACGCCCCGACAAGGAGTCCAAGCTGACTATGCCGGGCGCGAGGTGTACGCTGCGTCCTCCCTTGGCGTCCGCCAGGCCAGCTCGGTCATGCTGATGGCACACTTCTCCCATGCCCTCATGGGCTCCCTGGATGAGGTGATCCCTCATCTCCCGGCCGACCTGCAGACCACGGTCTGGCAGGTGAGGGACCAGGGTAGGGCTGTGGCTCAACAGCAGCTCCAAACGGCTCTGGACATTGGAGACCCTGTGCCAGATTGGTTGCAGCCAGGTGGCTGCGCCCGCAGAGCATGGCTGAGGATATCCACCTCACCGGCGGATACCAGCACAAACGGCAGGATGTCCCTTCCTGGGGACCGACTTCGGCCCTGGGTGGAAGGTCACCTCCAGCAGATTGAAAAGTCCAATGCCACTCTGGACTCCTGCTCAGGTCTCACCAGAAGGACAGCATGGCTGCAGCAGCACAAGTCCTTTCGCCCTTCTGGCGCCTGTGGGCACATCCGCCCAATAGCACCAGGGGCCAGCAGGCTCGCTGGCATCCCAAACCCAGCCCGCGCTTCCTCCAACAGGAAGCAGGGAGGTAAAGGGCCCAGGAGGTCCTCGCCTGTCCTCCTCTCAGCCTGCCCAGTGACGGTTGAGGGGTGTCGCCCAGCCTCGCTACTCCCTCGGTCCCCGTGGGGAGGACGGTTCGCCACTTCCTTTCCGCTTGGTCTGTTATCACCACGGACGCTGGGTTTTGGAGTGGTAGGAAAGAGCCTGCCCTGGAGTTCGAGCAGTTCGAGCCGTCGCCCCTTGGGAGGCTAGTGGGTCCGCAGCCTCTTTGCTATGCTCGCCGAGCCGATGTGCCCTGCTCTCGAAAAGAGGTGATGAGGAAGGTATGATCCTCCTCCAGACCCGGATTTGTGTCCAGGTACTTCCTGGTCCCAAACCGACGGGGGGCTGGCACCCTGTTCTCGACCTGAACAGGTTCCTAAGGTCTCGGACCTTCAGGATGGTCACTCTGGCTTAGATAATCCCATCCTTGGAACGAGGCATGTGGTTCTGGTCTCTGGACCTTCAGGACGCGTTCTTTCACGTCCCAATCCGTCCATCCCACCAGAGATTCCTCTGCTTCAGAGCGGAGGATCCTTTAGAAGTTCCCGGCCATGCCCTTCAGCCTTTCCCTAGCTCCCAGGGTCTTCACCAAATGCATGGCAGTGGTGACAGCATTCTATGGCGCTCGAAGGGTCCAGGTGTACCCTACCTGGATGACTGGTTGATTGCAGCCCCTCCAGAGCGGAGGTGGGGCGGTCAGGATCTGGCCATCCAGGTTTGCTCTCAGGTTGGCTTCCTCATCAACGAGGCCAAGTCGGAACTCGTGCCAAGCAGGTGATACATTCATCGGGCAGAGCTCGACTTCTCGAGCCAGAGCATGGCTCACTAGGCGGACGATCCCGAGTTCTTTCCTCCTTTGCCCAATCATTTCAGGATTGGGCAATCGTTGCCTTGCCCGGGACTTCTGGGCCTCATGGTAGCCTGTACCAGCGTGGTCCGTTGGTCCCCTTCAATGGGGGCTGGTCAGCCAATGGTCACAGCACTTCGATCCGCTGGATCAGTTAGTGACAGTGACCCAGGAGATGTGGAATGCTCTCCAGTGGTGGACCGTTCCAGCACATCTGCAGGAGGGCATCCCGTTTGTCAACCCCGAGCCAACGGTCTCTCTATCGACCGATGCCTCTCTGATGGGTTGGGGTGCCCATCTGGGGGACACAGAGCGCATAGCCTCTGGTCCCCTCGGGAGTCCCGATGCCACATCAACCTGCTGGAGCTTCGAGCGGTTCGTCTAGTCCTCACCGCCTTCGCTCCGTTTCTACGGGGTCAAGTGGTTCAGGTCCAGACAGACAATACCACAACCATGTATTACCTAAACTGCCAGGCCGGGACGCGCTCCATGCCTCTGTGCAGGGAAGCTCTCCGCATTTGGTCATTCGTGCACAGCATCGAGGTGGATCTCCTTGCCGTTCACATGACAGGAGCCTCCAACACGCTGGCCGATGCCCTAAGCCGGATAGGGGCTGCGTCCCACGAGCAGTCTCTCCTGCCTTAGGTAGTACAAGATCTGTTCTCCCATTGGGGCACGCCTTAGGCGGACCTGTTTGCCTCCAGGAGAATGCGGTTGAGACTGTTTCGATGCCCCGCCTCAGCAGGGCTCCAGCAGGGGATGCCTTTTCGAGGTCTGGACCCGGGCCTTCTTCTTGCCTTTTTCCCATTTCCCTGATCCACAAGGTGCTTCTCAAGGCGTGAGGGACAAGGCCGGGAGGTGATTTGGGCCCCAGACTGGCCTTCGCCAGTTCTGGTATCCAGATCTCCTCAGTCTCAGCTCCAGGCTCGGCGGCTTCCAGCCCGCCTCGACCTCATCTCAGTCATTCAGGAAGGTATTCCATCCGGACCTTCAATCCCTGCACCCGATGTCTGGCTCCTGAGCTGCTAGAGTTCCAGGCCTTGGGTCTTTTCCGAGAAGGTCCTCAACGTCATGAGGCGTCTCTGTATGAGTCGACCAGAAATGCTATGCCTTCAAATGGAAGAGATTCTCATTTGGTGTCAGGACAAGGGCCTGGACTCCTTCTCCTGTTCCTTGGCCAGCATTCTGACCACTGTGGTCCCTTTCTCAGCAAGGGCTTCGGCCGACGACCTTTAGGTGCACCTGGCAGCCATCTCTGCCTACCGGGCGCTGGCCGGGAAGCAGTCGGTGGCGTAGGAGAAGGTGGTCGGGCGCTTTTTCAAAGGCCTTGATCACATACCCCCTCCGGTGCGAGAACCTCACCTCCATGGGGTCTACTGCTGGTATTGGCTAAGCTCACGGGCAAGTCATTCGAACCGATGTACAGGTGTGACATCTCTCACCTGTTGTGGAAGACCGCCTTCTTGGTGGCTATCCCATCAGCTAGAAGGATGGGAGAGCTCCGGGCACTTTCCATCGAGTCTCCTTATCTGGTCTTCCACAGGGACAAGGTTGTCCTGTGCCCCCACCCGAAATTCCTTCCAAGGTGGTGTCTGAGTTTCACCATAACCAGGTGTTGACTCTGCGGTGTTCTACCTCAGTCACACCGGTAGTTAATATAGGCTCTTCTTTTGGACCCTAGAAGAGCCGCTATTATAAGGAGGCGATGGCTGAAGTTCGGGGAGGTTCGCCAGCTGTTTGTCACCTACACTGAGCCACACCTGGCAGACCTGCAGCCAAGGATGATAGGCAGGTGGGTCACCTTCTGTAGATCTCTGCTATAGGTTGGCGGATGGAGCTCCAGAGGGATAAGAGCTCATTCTACCCGCCATACTGCTGCATCGGTGGCTGCTTCCAGGGACGCCCTATCCAGGAAATCTGCAGGGCTGCTACCTGGAAGTCAGCACACTTCATCACCCACTACCACAACGACCTTGAGTCACGACGGGATACTGGTTTTGGGGCCTATGTTCTCCAGTCTTATTTCCCAAGTAGGGGGTGTGCTCTTGCCTCCTCCTGGAGAACTGTTAAGTTCGTTAGTGTGGATGAACAACATATCCATGTCCCTAGAAATACAGGTTCTAGGAGCGTGATATGTTGTTCATCCTACTGTCTGGCATTGTCCGCTTCCCTTTAAATCTTGCTGGAAGTCTTCGTTGGCTCCTCCACCCACCTCGGTGGTAAATACCTTGCTCATTCCCCATGACGCCAGATCTTCCTTTCCACTGAAGACACAGGTTCCCTCGTATATTTTTGGTAGTACCATAGGCCCTGAGTCAAATCGACTGTTTTCGTCAAGACTTAACTCCTCCTTTAAACTTTGAAGAGTTTACTTGTTCAGATCCGAACGCTATGGATATGGAGGATGAAGTCGTCTCCTGGTTTCGCCGGTGTCCTTGTGGACAAAAATGTCTCGGACCGATCTCACCGTGCATCTACTGCCTAAGGCGTGTATGATACTTTTGCTTGCAGTATCGTTCAGCCTTCCATCCCACCGCTCTGAGGACTGCAAGGCTACTTTTGGGAGACCGGAGCTAACCACCCAAATCAAGGAGGCCAGGTGGGCGGTTTCATGGTTGCGGATCCAACAGCAGCTCAGCAGATGGCGGCTCAAGAGGAAGTCAAGGTTTGCCAACCTAAACTTCTTCGTGCCGCCCAACCTGGCTCCACCTTCATGGGATCCATCTGGAGTTGTGCCTGTCTCCTTACTATGTGAGGTGCCTGGTCGCTGTCCTCCCGATCCAAGAAGAAGGATAAGATCCAAAGCCATCTTCTTCACCCGAAGACCTTCCTGGATCGAGAGCGTCCGACTCATGAGTAGTGGGTCTCGACCACGGTCGAGATCGCTTCGCCGTCGGCTTTTTGACTTCCACAGTCAGGGCACCGGTCGGTGATACTGCAGAACCGGCCGAGATTTCTTGACCCGACGAGCCGCTGTCGCTGACTGTCTGATTCCCTTGAGAGACTCTCTTTCTCCCACGAGAGACCGTCTTCGGGACGGATCGAGGACAAGAGCCGAACCCCGGGTTCTGTCCGGTCCAGCCTGATCGAGGAGTTGCCACCGCCGTGTCTCGATTGAGAGTAGACCTCGCGATCGGGAACCGAAAAGGGTCTCTGGTACTCTGGAAGAGGCGCCGCCACCATTCCTCACTCCTCCTCGGACGAGGAGAGACTTTAGACGGAAGTCTACGACGCTATGAGGACCTCATGGCAGCAACTTCTTTTAACGGGTCAAAGCCGCTGCCCTGGTGGTACCGGTCGCTATTTGCCCCAGCCTCTTCGCCGATACTGACTCTCAGTTCCGAGGACCTGCCTCTCTGTGGGACCGGTGCGATTTCAGCTTCTGCTACGGCTCTCACCACTTTTGGGAACCACCACAGCAGCCTCAGGGAGGGCTCTCATGAGGACCATCAACTACGGCCTGTCCCAGGTTGTCCACGGTCACTCCTGATTGCCCTAGGCGCGCTTAGGACTTGGTGGAGACCCTTGATCCGGACTCGGATTCGGATACTACTGCCTTCACCATGATGAGCTGGTGGCAGGCATGGGAGGAAGGCCCCTTCCAGGCATCCTTCACTCATTTCGGAGTCCACAGGTATGCCTCACAGCCATTCAGAAGAGGGCAGAATATCCTCACGGATATTCCCCAAGAGAGATACCCGACTGAGGCCTTCCCAGTGGCTGAAGCTATAGTTGGCCCGCACTGAACTTGGCAGCTTCCAGCCTCTTGCCCCTCTGTTCCATGGTCTGCAAGCACGCTGTGCCCATGGGATCCTTTGACGGGCTTCACTGAGCATTCCCATAGAAAGCTTCCTAGGACTGTCTCTTAGTAGCTTAGGCGAACGGCAGCTCTCATGGATACTGACCGCCTCCTCGACAAGGAGTCCAAAAATATGACCACTGCCTGAAGGTTTACGGTCATTCTAGGCCTTCGCCAGGTTAGTTCAGCAGTGACTGCATTTCACGCCTTTTTGGGGTTGCTTGATGCAGTTCTCCTTTCTCCAGCAGACATGCAGACCACGGTCAAGCAGGTTGGGACTGGGCCGTTGTTGCTAAACAACAGCTCCAGATGGCTCTATATTGGTGATTCTGTGCCTGCTTACTTGCTGTCGTGTAGCCACCACCGAGGGCTTATTGAGGTTATCCTCCTTTCCTGCAGATATCAGCACAGCTAGCTGACGGCCTTCCTGGCACCGACGCTCGGGTCCGGAGTGTGGTCATCTGGTGCGCATTGAGCAGTCTAGTGTCACCAGATGTGCCTCTCTGCTAAAGGTTCTTCAAGAAATCAGAAGCACAAGAAGAAGTCCTTTGGCATTCTTCCCTTTATGTCAGACAGCCCTCCTTCCAAGGAGGTCAGCAACAGCAGAGTCAAGTTTGCCTAGGCCCAAGGTCCCCAACACACCGCAGCGGAGGCCAAGGTGTTGGTGCAGGTGCCTCCTTCTGCCTGCACAGTGACGGAGTCGCCCCAGGACCATGATTTGCCCCTGCCCCTTGACTGGGGCATGTGCACCTTGGCCATCTCCCCAGATTCCTTCACCACCTCCTTCAGGGCTGAACCAAACAGGAGATTACTTTCATAGGGTGAGTTTACCAAATGGCTCTTCGAAGAGGCGTCTGCTTGTCAGGACCAAAGCCAGAGGTTGTGGTGAGCCTAAGTTTGATAAAACATGGTCCGAGCAGCGCACCTGACCACCTCCTCCAACACATCTGCTGCACAAGCAGAGGCTAAACCCATTTACTGCAGCTGATTAATAATAGGTGCATTCTTCTCTGGGTCCTCTCTATCCACCAGGTCTTTGGCGATGTCCCTCCTTCGGCTGGGATGACAGTCTTCTTGGTTAGGTTTGAAATCAGAGGGTCAATTTTGGGGCAATCCAACCACTTTTCAGATTGCTTCTTGTCAAACCTGAGAAACTTAGAGATCTGCCGGGGCAGTGGATAGCTGCATTCTGTACCTTGCCATTCCCCCTCTTTAGCAAGTCCTCTATGGCAGGAGGAATAGGGAAGTGAAAGCTGTGGGTGGTTTGGAGGCAGATGACAGGTGAAAAGCCCATTTCGGCTGGGTGGGAGCCACTGGAGAAGATCCGAGGTGAATCTTGGCTATGACCATTTTTATAAAAAAGTTTAGGTCCTCCAGGTCAAAGTTTCTGGATTTGGGGGGTCAGGAGTCAATGATGAGCCCACTAGTTCTCCCTCTTCGGGAGAATAACTGCAGCCTGAGGAGTCTAAGGAATACACCCTGTGATGCTTTCCCTTATGAGTGCCCCTAGATCTACTTCGAGAATGAGATCTTTTCTTTCTCCTGTGGCATGAGGAATGCGGATCCTCCTCATCCGAGGATTTGTTCCTGTGGTGGGATTTTTTTCTTTTTATATCGTAGTGATGCAAGGACAACTGCCGCTCTTCGGACGAGGACAGGGTCCTATTTCTTTCTGCCTTTTTGTTCGGTCTCACATCTGGTGACCCCGGAGGTTACCAGTCGAAGAATGCAGGGTCCAGAGTAAAGGCCCTATTTAACTTGTCTATGGAGGTCTGGGGCTGAGAGGGGGCTGCGTGGTCTTCTTTGTGACCGCTGCTCTCTCAGACCTGGTGGCTGCTGCTCGCTCAGATCTGTCTGCTGGCTATCAGTCTGAGCAGAGGAAGGAGCTGCCTCCAGCGCGTCCTTCCCATTCGCAGATGCTACCTTCTCACATTTTAGGCAAAGCAACCCAGCTAAGGCTATTAGTAGCGAGGACTTGCAGCTCTGGTATTTTCTGCCCCTGGAAGGTTTGTTGGAGGCCATGACACCAACTGGCCCAACTCTCCTTTGATTCAGCATCCCCCCCGGGAGGTTTCCTGATGCTGTGCTGTTGAAGTTGTAATGAATTGTGCTGGTCCTTTAAGGGCAAAATACTAAGCTGCTCCCCTTTTTCTTTTCTGTAGTCAGTAATTTTATTAAGTTCTTTAAAATTTATCTAAGAATCCCCCTGTGTGTCCCTTATGCTGGTTTTGGTGGGGGCTGCACAATCACGGAGTTAAGTTCTGTTGGTCCAGATCAGCGCTCCTCATGCTCTGCAGTGCTCGTCGACTACAGTTCACAAGACATCGACAAGCTGTTGCTATACTAGCGCTGCAGTCCCACCGTCGACGAGCAGCTGAGGTGATCAGAATGACAGCCGTCGATGGAAAATACAAGCAGCTGCCGTTGGCAAGGGCATAGATCCTTATTAAGCACTCCATTGCTGTTTTTATTCCCCCGATCACTGAAAAACGGCACTAGAAGAGTTCCAGGAGATTGCTTCTTGTCAGTTTGCTGGGTTGAGCCCAAAATCGCAGGGGAAAAAAAAAGACACTCGGTGAAGTGGGGCCAGTCTGTGCAGCTTGCAAGGCTGAAACTGGAACCCACACAAGAGCAGTGTAACACAACCAAGGTTCCTCAGAAATCCAAATGAATAAATTGTTTGACTTACAGTCTGATGTCTTCAGCTCAGCCACCGTGGAGACAGTGCTCTGCTTGCAGATTACCTGCTGGTCTGAAGGCAGGAAGTAAACTGAGGAAACATAAGTGGAGGCTGGATATCCCCAGCTGTACAGATCAAGTTCCTGCCTTCCCATTACCATCAGGAGGTACAGACCATGTGTAAGGAAGTCCGGAGACCAGCTTAGAGAGAGAAATTCTTATTTTTTGTCACTACTAATATTTATCTATCAGGCCCTATGTGTTTGGTGACCACCAATGCTGATGCATACATGGATGTGGTGGGTTTGGGGAACTCGTGAGAGCAGCCTGTGGAGGAGGAGGAGGAGACCAAAGTATGCACTGCAGCCTGAGCCACCAATATCATGATCTGAATGAATGACATACTGTGATGTTGATTTGGATGTCGTGTCGTTCGTACTTGCGCCGCAGCGGACAGCAGTAGTAAACACTACTCCACCATGCTATGAGATACTGAAGTACAGGCAGCAGCAAGCTGAGCAAGACTGCCGCAGAGTCAGACAGAGACGGGGTGGGGTGGCATTATTATGTATTATAATAAACAGGGTCTCAGAAATGCTGCAATCTGATTCGATGTTAGAATTCCATTTCCATTTCAGTTTTACATTAATCCATGTTGTACTGTTGGACTAGTGTTTCGTGAGCCTGATAACCATGGCACATGGATTCTTACTGGCAGCTCACCATTCAACAAAGCATTCCATCATGTTGCACTGCAGAATGACTGGAATGATGCATTGATTTTGAATCGGTATTCTTAAGCTATTACTGTGGGCGAGAAGAGAACTATTATACTAAACATATCCTTCTAACTTAGAAAACTATTCTAAAAATAGTCTCAACACTTTTCTTTTTGAATCATTTTTTATTTAAAAAAAAAAAAAAAATGAATCACTCACTCCATGAACAGATATACCAATGGTCATTTAATCACGGCCATGGGCAATAAACAGAAGTCAGAGTAGGTGATGGTTAGTAAGGTCACCCACCGCATGCACCATGCCGCCTAGCGATCACTTGTACCGCCACGTTGCAAAAATATAAACTTTACGTGGTGTTGTGTGTTCTGCGAGTCATCCAGTGCTTTCTCCAATATATATATATATATATATATATATATATACATACACACACACACACACACACACACACACACGTATATATTATAATGGCGCATTAGCTCACTATGAGTAGGGTTCAGCTGTCACTTACATGCTTAAGTCAAAAGTTTGGGCATTTATAACTTTAGACCCATTCAACAGATTTGCCTGCAATTTGGTATGAGCAGTGGGGCATGGCAGATCTCCTGATTTGCCCAACTGCAGTTATGTCGGACTTACAGTCTTTGCATACAAAAGCACTGAAAAATGCAAAATTATCCGTTTTTGGAGGCAGCTTTTGGGATTTTGGACGTGGCCCTGCACAACCATTGTGTGGCATGCCACTCTGCGAAATGGCTCGTCTGAAAGAGCTTGGGTGGCCGAACATGCTGCTTTTTGTTTGAAAAAAAATATTAAGGCATTCAAAAGTTATGCCACTTTTAAAGTTCCCATTATAAGTCAATAGAGAAATTTATATGTATGTTTTGCGAACAAAGAATGGGGTTCTCGCCATCTGGTTCCGAATGGCGATCAAAGAATTTGCATCCTCGCAGTTCAAGAATCTTTGTCCCAGAGGATTTTTTAAATTCTTTGATCGCGAGTTACGCCATCTTGTTTTCAATTTTCCGATCAGAAAAACACAAGTATCATGGCTCAGGGGTCACTTCTGAAGTAAAACTTGGTGGGTTTTACTCAGGGGACCCCGATCTATCGAAACCATGCCTTTGGTTTTATCCAAATTGGTCAAAAAATACAGGTTACTCACCTGTAACGGGACTTCAAGGAGTGGTATATGTTGTTCATCCACACTTATTGGCAGGTTTCTTGCCAGAAGGTCTTCAAGCTGGCTCCTCCCTCCCACCCGGGTGGTAAAACTCTCGGCTCCGCCCCATGACACCAGATCTAGCCCGCTGGAAGCCAGGTTGCGTGTCGAAGCCAGGGAGGTCGGGTGGGTTGTGCGGATGAATAACATACCACTCCTAGAACTCCTGTTACAGGTGAGTAACCTGTATTTCTAGGGACGTGGATATGTTGTTCAATCCACACTTATTGGCAGACTCCTAGCAGTTCTCCGGGAGGAGGGAGGCAAGCAGCACACCCCCTATACTTGGGAAATAAGGACTGGAGAACCTAGGTCCCAAAATCAGCATGACTCAAGGTCGATGTGTTAATGGGTAATGAAGGTGTGTGCCTACTTCTAGGTAGCAGCCCTGCAGATTTCCTGGATAGGGACGTCCCTGGAAGCAGCCACCAAAGCAGCGGTATGGTGGGTAGAATGAGCCCTTATCCCTTTGGGAGGCTCCATGCCCGCCAACCTATAGCAAAGATCTATTCAGAAGGTGACCCACCTGCCTATCGTCTGCCTGGCTGCAGTTCTGCCAGATACGGCTTCAGCGTAGGTGACAAACAGCTGGCAAACCTCTCCCTGAACTTCAGCCGTCCGCACCTTATAAAAAGAGTGCTCTTCTAAGGTCCAGAGTATGGAGCCTATATTCGGCCTCCGAGGTGTGACTGGAGTAGAACACTGGCAGAGTCAACACCTGGTAAAGGTGAAACTCCGACACCAACTTCAGAAGGAATTTCGGGTGGGGGGCACAGGACAACCTTGTCCCTGTGGAAGACCAGATAAGGAGACTCGATGGAAAGCACCTGGAGCTCTCCCATCCTTCTGGCTGACGTGATAGCCACCAAGAAGGCGGTCTTCCACGACAGGTGAGAGATGTCACACCTGTGCATCGGTTCAGAGCTTGCCCGCGAGCTTAGCCAATACCAGCAGTAGATCCCACGGAGGTGGAGGTTCTTCGCACCGGAGAGGATAAGTGATCAAGGCCCTTGGAAAAAGCACCCAACCACCCTCCTCCTTGCCACGACCGGCTTCCGGCCCGAGCCCAGTAAGCGAGATGGCTGCCAGGGTGCACCTTAAGGGTCGCCGACTGAAGCCCTAGCTGAGAAAGGACTACAGGTAGTCCAGAATGCTAGCCAAAGAACAGGAGGAAGGGTCCAACCCCTTATCCTGACACCAAATGGAGACTCTCTTCCATTTGAAGGCATAGCATTTTCTGGTCGACTCTTACGGGATGCCTCATTAACGTTGAGGACCTCGCCGGAAAGACCCAAGGCCTGTAACTCTAGCCACTCAGGAACCAGGCCGTCAAATGTAGAATTGAAGGTCGGGTGGAGTACCTTCCCTTGTTGGCTGAGATCAGGTCCAGCCCGGGCCTGGAAGCCGTCTCAGAGCCTGGAGCGAAGCCGAAGAGATCTGGCTACCAGAACAGCTGGGCCAGTCTGAGCTACCAGAATCATCTGCACCTTGTCCCTCTTCGCCTTGAGAAGCACCTTGTCGATCAAGGGAAATGGAGGAAGGAGAAGAGGCCCGGGGTCCACAGCCTCAGAAGGCATCCCCTGCAGAGAGCCCTGCTGGGGGATGAAACAGCCTCAGCTTCGCATTCTCCCTGGAGGCAAACAGGTCCACCTGAGGAGTGCCCCAGTGGGAGAACAGATCTTGTACTACCTCCGGCAGGAGAGAATACTCGTGAGATGCAGCACCTATCTGGCTGAGGGCATCGGCCAGAGTGTTGGAGGCTCCTGCCACATGGATGGCTAGGAGATCCGCCTCCAGTCTGCTCAAGAGAGACCAAGTGCGGAGAGCCTCCTTGCACAGAGGCAAGGAGTGCATCCCACCCTGATGGTTTAGGTAGTACATGGTTGTGGTGTTGTCCGTCTGGACCTGGACCACTTGACCTCGTGCAAATCTAAGCAGCGGCGAGGCTGAGTCGGACCACTCGAGCTCAGCAGGTTGATGTGGCATCGAGACTCTGAGGGGACCAGAGGCCGTGGCGCTTCTGAGCTCCCTCAGATGGGCACCCAACCCATCAGAGGTGCGTCGGCCGTCAGAGTGACCATCTGCTCGGGAGGACAAGCGGGATACCCTCCTGCAGATGAGCTAAGAACAAGCCACTACTGGAGACTGTTCCACATCTCCTGGGTCAGGGTCACTGGCTGGTCAGAGGACCCGGGCGCTGTGGAGCACTGGCAGAGCCAGCCCCATTGCAGGGGCGCATGTAGCGGGCCAATGGACCATGCTGGGGCAGGCCACCATTAGGCCCAGGAGGCACAGGAAGTCCCAGCCAGGGTGCAACTGCCCAACCAGAAATGATTGGGCAAATGAGGAAATAACCTCGGCCCTGTCTGCTGGGAGCCATGCTCTGGCTCGAAGAGAGTCGAGCTCTGCCCCGATGAACTGAATCACCTGCGTTGGCACGAGTTCCGATTTGGCCTTGTTGATGAGGAGGCCAATCTGAGCGCAGACCTGGAGGGCCAGATCCCTGGACCGCTCCACCTCCAACTTAGAGGGAGCTGCAGTCAGTCAATCGTCCACGTGAGCGTACACCTGGACCCTTCGGCGCTGCAGGAATGCTGTCACCACTGCCATGCATTTGGTGAAGACCCTGGGAGCTGGAGAGAGGCCAAAGGGCATGGCCCAGAACTCGTAAAGGGATCCCTCTGCCCTGAAGCGGAGGAATCGCTGGTGAGACGGATGGATTGGGACGTGAAAGAACGCATCCCAGAGGTCCAGAGAACAGAACCACACGCCTCGTTCCAAGGATGGAATGATCTGAGCCAGAGTGACCATCCTGAAGGTCCGAGACCTTAGGAACTTGTTGAGGTCGTGTAGGTCTAGAATGGGGCGCCAGCCCCCTGTCCACTTTGGGTCCAGGAAGTACCTGGACACAAACCCTGGGTCTGGTGGAGGATCCGCCACCTCCCTGATCACCTCCTTCTGGAGAAGCAGGACAATGTCGGCTCGATGAGCCGACAGAGAAGCTGCAGAACCCGTAGCCACCTGTGGGGCGACGGCTCAATAGGGTGGGGACTGCTCGAATTCCAGAGGCAGACCCTTTCCTACCACTTCCAACACCCAGCCGTCCGTGGTGATATCGGACCAGGCGGAAAGGAAGTGGCGGAGCCATCTCCCCACGGGGGGGGGGACCTGGGGAGGAGCGACGAGGTTGGGGCAACACCCCTCAACCAGTCACTGGGCAGGCTTGGAGGAGCGGCCAGCCAGGAGCCGCCTGGACCTTTTCCTCCCGGCTTACTGGAGGAAGCAGCAGGCTTGGCAGGCTTGGCTTTGGGGTGCAAGGTGCGAGCCTGCTGGCCCTGATGCTGTAGTTGCTGGGCCAGGCGTGCACAGGGGCTGAAGGACTAAAGGGCTTACACTGCTGCTGGCGGCCTTTGTCCTTCTGGGTAGACGTGACAGAGTCCAAGGTGGTGTTGGACTTCTCGATCCATTGCAGAGGACCCTCCACCCCAGGACCGAACAAGGCGGTACCCAAGAAGGGAACGTCTGCCAGTTTGTGCTGGGTATCTGCTGTAAAGGTGGAGATCCGCATCCAAGCTCTGCGGCACACGGCCACTGCAGCCGCTACTGACCGGGCACACGAGTCAGCGATGTCCAAGGAAGTCTGGAGCTGTTGTTTGGCCACCGCCCTTCCCTGATCCCACACCTGCTTGACCGTCATTTGAAGGTCAGCCGGGAGATGAGGAATCACCTCATCCAGGGAGCCCAAAAGGGCATGTGAAGAGTGTGCCATCAGGACGACCTGATGAAGGCCTCGAGAGGAAGCAGTATAGACTTTCCGCCCGGAGCAGTCCAATTTCTTGGACTCCTTATCAGGTGACTTGTCCACATCCCGAGCGTTCCCGGAGCGACGGAAAATGCTGTCTGTCACTAGCCCTTCTGCAGAGGGGTGCTCCGAGAAACCACAGAATGAACCGGTGGAACAGCATGCTTCCGAGCCATCCTGGCCGAAGGTGCTGGACAAGACGCTGGCCGCTGCCACAGCTCAGGGCCAGGCCAACAATGGCTTCGGTCACGGGAAGGCCTCCGTAGGGAACTCTCGGTCAAGTATCTCCATGAGGGGATACTTGGCCCATTTTGAAACTGGTTCGAGCTTCATCCCAGTGGACTCTGAGATGAGTTGAAGCATTCCAAGGACGAGGATGGGCTCTCGTCCACTGACTGACCCCCAGTGGACTCCAAGTTAAGTGGCCTGGAGAACAAGGAGTCGTCATCGTCAGACTCCGAGGAGTCTGCGAACAGCTGCTGAGCGCCTGAGCCACCTTCCATCTGCCGAGGTCGATCGGGAGTGAGGGTGACTGAAAACCAGTGGGGTAAGCCATGACCTGACCGAGAATCCTTGGTCGGGGAACCAGTTTTAGGTTGTGGAGGCGGAGGTTCCACCACAATGGGTGGCACAGCCGGTTTCAGCCAAACAACTGGTGCCAGTTTCGGCTCCTTAACTACTACGAGGGGTTGTTTCGGCCGCTCTGGTGACAGCCACTTAATGGCCGGTGAAGGCGACGGAGTCGGCTTGTTTCCGGACAATAAGAGCTGCTGCCACATTAGATCCTGGTAGCGCTGACGCAATCTGCGCTGGAGCCTATCCTCCAAAGAGGATGAGCGGCGCCGCTGCTTTCCATGGTGCCAAGACAGAGACCGCCGACGTCGGCAGGACCAGCTGGACCTGGAAGAGGTCCGAGACCTTCGGGGATTCCAAGGGTGGGTCTGAGAGGGGGCAGGGGAAACCCGCTCCTCCCTTGGTTCAGGGACCTTAACTGGGGACTCCGGCACAGGAGGCACAGTCAAGTCCTCGGTTTCCACCAGGGGAAAACAGTGAAGAAGGGTTGTCTGCATCTCCAATCGACAGACTGGGTGTCTCGGTCAGTTGACCTGTGAGGGGACACCGTGACTCCAACAGCCTCAGCCACAACCTCGACCAAAGTAGAGTGTCGACTATCCGGGTAAGGGACCTCTCCGCTCCTACAACGCTGACAGTGGGACTTGCCTTTAGAGTCCTTCTTTTTGGACCGAGAGGAATGTCCCAGGCTCTTCTCCTTGGTGGAGAGGGATGGCAAAGCTCCTTGAAAGAAGCTGTGCAGGAGGGCCCATGGAGAGCAGGATAAATGCTGCGACCAAGGATGATTATCGGCCTGGGCCGCCGCATCCCTCGAGGCGATCATCTCTTCAAGCTGTTCAGCCCGAGCGCAGCCGCTGACACTGCCAATGGGCCTCCTTGATTTCACCAGGGGATAAAGTTTCTCGGGTGGCCCCAACAGGCAGACAGGCGTACGGTCCTCAAGACCCCGAAGCGAAGGCTTGCACAACTCCTGACCTGCGGTCATGGCCGATTCAAGGCAATAAGCGCCGTGGAGTCGGCTCGGTCCAGGACATCTTCTGCCCACAGGGGCACTGGCGAAAATCTGGGAGTCGATTTGTCCATCGCAGCCACGAGGGAAAGATAAAACTGAAGTCTTTTGAATTTAAGAATAAGTTTCGGATTGACCGAAGAGTGTGGATCCAGGCCTAAAAACGCAGAGCGCTTAGGAGGGAACCTGAGCTTCCAAGCGGTAAGGAAGATCTGGCGTCATGGGGCGGAGCAGAGAGTTTCACCACCCAGGTGGGTGGGAGGAGCCAGCTTGAAGACCTTCCGGCATGATTTAAAGCGGCAAGGAACCTGCCAATAAGTGTGGATTTAACATATCCATGTCCCTTGAAATAAGAGTTCTGATCTTTAAAAATCTTAATTCGCAGCTCGTCAACAATCTTTGATCATGAGCCTGCAAAATCTTGATAACAAGATTCTTTGATGGTTATCGTGCATCAGCGGCGAGAATACGATTGTATTTTAAAATATATTTTTGTGGCCAGGGGTGCCCTACAAAGTTATAGGAGGGTGGGTTTTGCTCAGAAGGCTTCGTTCTGCCTCATCTGAATAAAAAAAAACATAAGTTTTCAATATCCCTGGTAGTCTAGCGCCTCCCCCATCATGATAATATACACAATGATCTCTGTATCCCTGGTAGTCTAGCAGCCCCCCCCCATCTGTATTTAATTATTATTATTATTCATATCCCTGGTAGTCTAGTGCCCCCCCATCATAATAGAAATACATAAGCATTTGCCATTTCCTGGAAGTCTAGTGATGACCCCCCACCCAGCCGTGCCAGCCCCACCAAGCAGCCCCCTCCACCCTTCCCCAGCGGCGGCTGGCATGCCTCTCACCTCCATGGCCAGCTGCCTTTCACGTGTCGGCGCTAATTCAGGCGCTCTGAGGTATTCTGAGTGCCTGTTTGAATTAGCGCTCGTATACACACAGTCGGCGACTGGCTGTGGAGGTGAGAGGAGGGCTGTGCCAGTCGCCGACTGGGGGGCCACTGGACTACCAGGAAATGGCAAATGCTTATGTATTTCATTATGATGGGGGGCCGCTAGACTAACATACTAAAATGGCAGCAGAACAGGCCTAACGGTCTTTCGTGTCTGCTCGTTTGGTCAGCTCCCACCCTGGGAGCTGATCTTACTGCCCCCTTCGCTTCTTCCTTCTCAGTCTGGATAGTTCCACTGCACAGGACTTTGCTTCCAGAACCCTTCCTCTGCACCCGTCCCACCTCCTCTTGAACCCCTCCACCGTTTCTGCCTCCACCAGCCCCCTAGGCAGCGCATTCCATGGCTCCACCACCCTCTCAGTGAAGTAGCATCTCCTCCTTTCTCCCCTGAATCTCCCCCCCTCCAGCTTCCACCCATGCCCTCTAGTTGCCCCTCCTTCCTTCTGAGCACCCGACTGCTCCTCCCCTATTTACCCCTTCATGTACCTGAACACCTCCATCATGCCCCCCGGTCCCTTTTCTCTTCCAATGTGTACATATTTAGCTCTTCAAGCACGCTCCCATGGGTCCAATCCCCCAAGCCCCATATCATTTTTGGTTGCCCTCCTCTGGACAATCTCCAGGAGTTCAATGTCACTCTTTAAATGTGGCCTCCAAAACTGCCACGCAGTACTCTAGGTGCTGACCTCACCAACAGTTATGCTGTGGGAGTATCACTTCCCTCCTTCTGGAGGTGAGCCCGCCAGCATGCATCCAAGCATCCTGTTAGCCTTTGCCGCTGCCCTCCAACAAGTCTCCGAGTTTTCAACTTGACATCCACCACCACCCCAGGTCCCTCTCAGCCATCAAGACTTGAAGCATCCCCGGGTGTACACTTGGCTCGGGTTTCTGGCTCCCAGGTGCAGTACCTTGCATTTCCCTGCACTGAACCTCAGCTTCTGCCTTCTAGACCACCTTTCCAGAGCCTCCAGGTCCCCCTGTAGGGCCACCCATCCGCCACCACCCCCAGTTTTGAGTCATCTGCAAAGAGACTCATCTCACTCCTGATACACTTCCTTATGTCAGAGACGTAGGTGTTGAACAGCAGGGGCCCAAAGACCGATACCTGAGGGTCTCCACTAATGACCCTCCTTGGGGATGAGACTAACTCGCCAACCACGACCCTCTGGGTCCGGTTCTGGAGCAAAGTTCCTATCCATCTGATAATCTGGTTCCCCACCCCATTTCTTCCAGATAGTCCAACAGGCCCCATGAGGAACAGAGTCAAACGCCGTCCTGAACATACGAAATTTGCCAGCAGATAAAGGCCAAGAGGTCTATCAAGTCTGCTCGAATGTGCAGCTAGCACCCCTTATTCTACAGCTGCCCCTGCTGAAGTCAAGAAAGAGGACGTCCACTGGTCTACCCAGGTCCAAGGCACTCATCACCCAGTCACAGAACTCCACCAGGTCTGTCTGACACGATTTCCCCGGGACGAATCCATGGTGTCTATCGTCCAAGCACCCCCATTCTCTCCTTGACAATGCCCTCCAACACCTTGCCCACCACCAATGTCAGGCTGACGGGCCTGTAGTTCCCTGTCACTTCCCTTGATCCCACCCCTTTGTGGATAGGCAACTATATGCGCCACCTTCCAGTCGTGGGGCACCCATCCTGTCCTCAGAGAGATGTTGAAGAGCTCCACTAGGGGTTTAGTCAGGACATCCGCCAGTTCCTTCAGCACTCTGGGATGTAATTTATCCGGCACTGGTGCTTTCTCCGTCTTAAGGGACCTGAGGGCTTCCCTCACTCTCTCTGCCGCGATTTTCACCTCCGCTACCTCGTCCCCCTGTTTTGCCTTCCCCCACCTGCCAGTGATACCCCGCCAGACCCACCAATCGGTAAGGGTCCCCCCCCTCAGTTTCAACGTCTCCTCCCATGTATGATGCAGCCCCCCATTTTCCTTGGTGAGAACAGGGGCGAAGTGCTCATACAGTACCCCAGCCTGCCCCCCAGGTCTTGTGCCCATCTCTCCCTGTTTTAATCCTGCTTATCTGCCCCTTCACCCTTCATTTTCCCCAATGTACCTAAAAAGCCCTTGCTCCTCTCCCTAATTTCCCTGGCCAGGTTCTGCTCCTTCCTTGCCTCAGCCACCCTCACCACCCTAGTGGCCCTTCTGGCCATCAGCTCGTACTCCCCCTCGGTCCCTTTCACTCCTTGAGCACTTTAATTGCCTATAGGCCGCCTTCTTTCCCCTCACCACCTCCTGAACCTCCCTGGTCCACCAGCAGGGTTTTTGGACCCTACTGCATTTTCGTCTTACTCTTGCGCAGGTGCTGGTAGCATCCTGCACCCCCCTCCTGACGATTTCCCACCTACTGTCAGCGTCCATGTCTGGCCCAATCCCATCCAAGTGCTCCTTAAGGATCCTTCCCATTTCCTTGAAATCCGCCCCTGAAGTCAGTTACCTCCATCTTTGTGCACCCTTCTACCTCTCCTAGGTTCAGGCAGAACCAGACCGTGGCATGGTCGCTCCCTGCCAACGGGTCCCTTACCTCCAGGCCGCCAATCTGGTCACCGTCTGCTAGGACCACATCCAGTATCCACTCCTCCCTGGTCGGTTCCCCCACCTGCTGAGTTAGGAACGCGTCCTGAAAGACATACAACAACCTCTGTTCCTTGCCCACCGAGGATGTCATAGTCTCCCAGTCTGTTCCTAGCATGTTTAAGTCCCCCAACACCACCTCCCTTCCCAATCTGCACTGTCTCCCAACATCTGCCATCAGACTCTCCTCCACCAGCGCAGGGGGTCTATACACCACTCCTATTTTTATACATACACACACAGACATATTATATATATATAATATATATATATATATATATATATATATATATATATATATATATATATATATATATATATATATATATATCAATATATATATCACATATATATATCATATACACATATATATATATATATCATATATACATATATATATATATATATATATATATATATTATATATATATATATCATATACATATATATATCATATATACATATATATATATATATATATATATATATATATATATATATATATATATATATACATACACATACACATACACACACATATACACACACACACACACACACACACCACTACCTCTGTGGCCCTTTGCTGAACTGAACAGATGTGCCCACCACTCTCGGCCAAATCCCCCAACTCTACCCTCCTCCCACCTCCACAAAACCATTTGTAATAATTATACAACGCTGCAGTGCATATCCTTTTTGGGGGGAAGGCGGTGAGATTTCTCTCTCTGCTTAAGAGTGGAGTCTCAGCATACATTTTTTTCTGTAATGCATGCAAGCAACAGCTTCTAGGACAAAACAAATGTATTCCCAGTCTCCTCCCCCATTTGCCTTACTAATTTATTTAGCACTGGTTGGCACTGCATATGTATGGCATTGGTATCAAAAGATTAGTTATGCAAATGAAATTCTATATGAAAAACTGGAATATGATCCTTTATTGCTGGTCAACTTCATTCATATACGTTTACAATGATTCTGGCACATAAAATATGTTGTTTTTAACTGAATGTAAACAACAAATGTTGATTCCCTTGAGGTATTTGAAAGTTTGTATCATGTCCCCCCTCTCCCTCCTTTCCTCGAGGCTATCCATCTTTAGTTCCTTTAGTCTTTCCTTGTATGTCTTTTGATGCAGACCATTCATCATTTTGGTTGTCCTCCTCTGGACAGCCTCCACCCTGTCTATGTCCTTGTGGAGATGGGGTCTCCAGAACTGTACACAGTACTCCAGATGTGGTTTTACCAACCATCTGTACAGAGGGCCAACATTAACAACTTCCTATTTTCTACTGGTGATGCCTCTCCCTATGCATCCCAATATCCCTCCAGCCCTCCTTACTGCTTTCTCGCATTGCTGGCCCACCTTTAGGTCATCTGTTACGACTACCCCCAGGACCCTTTCCATTTTGTTGTTGTTACTACCCCCCCTCCCACTGTCTGCTTCCCTGGGTTTTTGTTACCCAGGTTCATTACTTGCACTTCTTTACTCTGAATCTAAGCTGCCATATATCTGACCATTCCTCCAACCACGCAAGTCCCTTTTCATCCTTTCCACCCCACCGTGTGCATCAACCCTGTTGCAGATCTTTGTGTCATCTGCAGAGAGACATACTTTCCCTTCCAGTCCCTCTGCAATGTCACTTATAAAGACATTAAAAAGGACCGGCCCCAGTGCTGAACCCTGCCGTACCCCACTAGTAACCCTCCTTTCTTCACTGTGGACTCCATTTACTATTACCCGCTGTGTCCTGTTGTCCAACCAGTGTTTTACCCAGGCTACCACCCTGGGACCCACTCCCAGGCTGGTTAATTTGTTTATTAATCTTTTGTGCAGGACTGTGTCAAATGCCTTGCTAAAGTCTAGGTAGACCATGTCCAGTCCACAGCCCCTCCCTGGTCTACTACTTTGGTCACCCAGTCATAGAAATCAATTAGATTTGTCTGACATGACCTTCCCACTGTGAATCCATGCTGCCTTGGGTCCTGTGCCCCACTGGCCTCTAGGTACTCAATTCTTTCCTTCAGAAGTGATTCCATCATTTTCCCTACCATTGAAGTCAAACTGAGAGGTCCATAGTTTCCAGCTTCTGTCTTGCTCCCACTTTTGTGAAGGGGAATCATATCCGCCCTCCTACAGTCCTCAGGTACCACACCATCCTCCTATGATGTATTAAAAAGGGTAGTCAGTGGTGTTACTAGTTCTTCCCCTAGTTCTTTTAGAATTCTGGGGTGAATCCCATAAGGCCCCACTGCTTTATCCACCTTCAGTTGTCAGAGTTCTTTCAGAAACCTTTCTTCTGTGAATGGACTAATATCAACCCCCATATCCAGAGTGCTTCTATTGACCGGATTAGGCATTTCTCCTCGCTTTTCCACTGTGAATACTGAGCAGAGGTATTCATTCAGTATCCCTGCTTTTTCACTGTCGCTCTCTGCTCAACCACCTTCCTCTTTGTTCAGCCCCAGTATCTCTGCCTTAAGTCTTTCTTTGCTCCCTAATTTATCTATAAAAGGTTTTATCCCCCTTAACAGAGTTGGCTATCTTTTCCTCGGTTTGGGCCTCTATTATTCTGACTGCCTTACCCGCTTCCTTCTGCTTTAACTGGTACAGTTCTCTGTCCTGCTCCTTCTGTGTTTCCTTATACTTCCTGAATGCTATCTTTTTCTCCCTTACCTTCTCCACCACTTTTGAGAACCAGTGTGTTTTTTTCTTACGTTTTGATTTGCTTATTTGCTTCACACAAAGGCTTGTTGCCTCTGTGATGGCGGTTTTGATGTTTCCCCATTGTTGCTCCACCCCACCTTCTTGCCCGTTTGCTAGTGCATTTCTGAGGCACTTTCCCATTTTGACAAAATCAGCCCTCCTGAAGTCCAGTACCTTCACTTTTGTGTGGTTTGACTCTGCAGCTAAGTTTATCGCGAACCACAGTGTTTGGTGGTTGCTTGTTCCCAGATGGCTACCCACTTCAAGATCAGAGATCCTCTCTCCGTCCCCATTTGAGAGTACCAGGTCTAAGATTGCTCTCTCTAGAGTGGGTTCCAAAATTAGCTTCTGAGGCATGCCCCCTGTAGGGTATCGAGAATGGCCCTGCTATTGGATGTGGCTGCAGCTGTACACAGCTGCTGAAATACTCTTGATACTGCGTAATTCTGAGTACTGATGGTGCATTGTGGGCTTCATTCTGGGACCAATACACAGCATGATGTGTACCACTGCAGTATGGGTAGAAGTGGTCAATTGCCAATACTGACCAGTTAAACAAGTTTTTATTTAACTATTAAACTTTTTAAAACTTTATATTTTCAATTATTTACAACTTCTTATGTTGGACTCCACTCTTGCAGGTAACTTTACAGAGCACAGACATTTAAACTTACGATCACTGGTTACAGCGTTTTGTGGGGTATTGACCGGACCAATTTGCATATCCTTACATTATTATGCTGCTTTTCGTTTCTGTGGCTTCATTTGCTACTACATCAGCAACCATGGTCTACTATGGTATTAGACCATGGTTGCTGATGTACCACGTAACATTTCAACAAATCAAAATGCTTTATGTTGGTTCTCTGTTTTATGCCACGTTACAAGTTGAAATAATCCATACAAGCATTTGTCAATGCCGAACGTTCGCTTGCAGGTATTTGTAGTGGTGTTTGGCATGTATTGTGCTTTACCCTAATGCCCTGTGCAACTGCTGGTATTTGCACAATAAATTGTCAGCATGACCTTTTTGTTACCCCCATTGTGCGCTACATAGGCAGAAACACGTTTTGGGCAGGATGTGAAAAATGACAGCTGTACTGCTCATAAGGAAGTGTGGTAAAATGGCAATGTTGAAAATCTGGAGTGGAAATATTGAAAATTCACAAACCTAGGAGTGTGCGTGGGAACTGTGCAATGCACGCTCGTAAAACAGTCATTGTTAGGAATTTTTTCACCAAATTTTCAACATTGCCATTTTAAAACCTCTGCTCATGAACAGTGTCACTGTGATTTTCTTAATGTGTCCCATACATTGATTTCACACACCAACTGCGCCATTGTGCACTACATGAGCGGAAAGGCGTTTTGGGCAGGATGTGAAAAATGACAGCTGTACTGCTCATAAGAAGGTGTGGTAAAATGGCAATGTTGAAAATCTGGAGTGCAAATATTGAAAATTGCAAGCGATACAAGCATGCGTAGGAACTGCCAACACATGCTCGTAAAACAGTCATTTTTGGAATTTGTGCACCAAATTTTCAACATGGGTTTTGGGACCCTTCTCATGAATGATGTCATGTCCGCACATCATGGCGTTATTGACCGAGGGGTGATTTCGGCGCAGTGACTGCACAGTGACTGCGAAATCGCCGCCGAACAGGCTCTTGTCATGACAATATTTATCGAGAAGGGTCTAAAATCCATGATTAATAGGTCAAATCAAAAATGAATCAGATTCCAATAAAGTTGAAACCCCTATCTGGCCCATTATACAGCTTACGGCATTTCCTCAGTTCGCGGTAGCCTTTGAAGAGTGCAGGCGTGTTCCGGTCCACGAAGATTGTCGCGCCGAGTCCGGGGTAGTATGGGGTGAGGGGGTGTGGGAGGCTGGGCGCGCAGGTGGTGGGTGCGGGTTGTGGGAGGGGCTGGAGACGGCGGTGGGACCGCTTTTTATTTTACAGGTTTAAATAAAAAAAAAAAAGACGACATGGACGTTTGCCACGCTGGGGTGGGCTCCCAGCGTGGCAGAAGATGTGTTGAGGGGTCCAAGGAGCCGGCGGGGGATTGGGCACCCCATGCAACAAACTTCTGTCGAGGTGCGAGGGCAGCGGGGATTGGGCACCCCGTCCAGCAAAAAACCGCTGCGTTTGCCACACTGGGGTGGGCTCCCAGGATGGCGTGGGGGGCGTGGAGCCGACAAGGTTGGGCACCCGTCCAGCAAGCGTTGCCACGCTGGGGTGGGCTCCCAGCGTGGCACAAAAGCTTCGAGGCGGGCGTGGCGTGGGGGGTACGTGGCGAGGGGCGGCGATGCTCAGTATGGCAGCGGTGCTTTCCTTTGAAGCAGAGGAACACCACTGTCATACAGAGCTTCTGCACCCATTGGTGCAGGACACCACGCCTGCTCAAGGGAGCAGTGCATTGATGGGAGAGGCACACCTCAAAGTGTGTCTATTCCAACGCTTCCGCGCATGCGTTTAACGTAAAAATGAAAGTAAACTTAAAATGTCATACTTATCTGCATTATTGGGTCTTTTCTAAATTAATAAATGTGCACCTTGTAGCCTAGAAGTTTTTTTTTTTTTTTTACATACAAAAAACATTAAAAATGTGCTGAAAATTATCGCAATAATGGTTATCGCGATAATTTGACAATAATTATCATGATGAGGAACATTATTTAACCAGGAGTAGCACACTAAGCCAAAGTTTGTTTCCAGATATGACCTGGGAGCATAAGGAAGTTAAGTGACTTGCTCAGGATTACACAGTATGCACCTAGGCGCTGTGAGATTCAAACCAGGTCTCCAGATGTGCAGCTCAAAGCCTTAACCCACTGTGCTGTACTGTCTCTAACTGATAAGAAAAAAACACAATATTGTTAAAACACCTACTGGGCAGACAGCACCCCAGGAAAGGATGGCTCTGGGAGGAGAGTCCGAAATCTATAGTAGAGACTGTGGAGACAGAGTTTTCCAAGATGAAACATAAAAACATAGAATGTATCAGCAGAAAAGGATCAGTAAGCCCATCCAGTCTGCCCTATTTCCCTGCCTATCACTACTCTCGGACACAATCCGGTCTCAGGTCCCTCCCTCCTCCCCTACCTCTACTTAGTCCGTCCATGTGCCTATCCCACACATGCTTGAAGCCCCACTGTCTTCGTCCCCACCATCTCCTGTAGCAGGCTGTTCCAGGCGTCCACTACCCTTTCTCTGAAAATGCATTTCTCACATCAGTCTAAAGCGTCTCCCCCCTCAAGCCTCATTGCATGCCTCTGTGTTCTGGTGCTCCCTTTCTTTAAAGGAAAGACTCCTCCCCTCCTGCACCTTACTCACCACCATGAGGGTACTTACAGGTGTCAGCAAGCACTAAGAGATGGCACTCAGCCCCAAGCTAACTTGGGGCTGAGTGAATCTCTCCAGCTTGCTGACAGATTTTAATGAAGATGTAGCACCTGGGACAGAGTGGAGTGGTTCTGTGGCTTCTACTTACAGGTGCAATCTTATCCCCTCACTCATCTCCTCTTGGAGTATATGTTGAGCTCCCACAGCCTCTCCTCATATGGTTTCTCATGCAACCCCTACATCATTCTGGTAGCCCTCCTCTTGATTGCTTCCACCCCATCTATGTCCTTGTGGAGGTACAGCTCTGAGAACTGGACACAGTATTCTCACGTGGTGTCTCACTAGTGAGCAATACTTCAGCAACACCACCTCCCTTCTCCTGCTAGAATTCACCTCCCTATGCACCCATCACCCCACTAGCCTTGCCAACTGCCTTGTCACACTGTTAGTGTTAGTGGCTCAGTAGGTAGCACACTCGCCTCTGAGGCTGGGAGATCAGAGAGCTGTGGGTTCAGTTCCCACATCTGGCACTTAGGTTAATATAGGTTAATAGGTAAATCCCAGTGCTGACACTGTAGTGCAGCATGAAAGGGGTGCTGCACCTCTGAGGTGCCGTCTTTCGGATGAGACGTTAAACCTAGGTCCCATCTGCCTGGACTGGTGGTAGTTCAGGTGGATGTTAAAGATCCCATGGCACTTATCGAAGAGAGTAGGGGAATTTTTTTATTGAAATCCAAACAGATCAAAACCAAGTTATACAAGAATCAATATTATAACATACAATAACATAATAAGAAAAGAATAAAAAAAAAACCAAATAAATATCAGTTCATACTTTTTTTTCCTCCTTTTTTTTTTCCTTTCGATTTCCATTTTATTTATTATCTTAAATGTCAAACTAAATATAATCAAAAACCATATCCAAAAAGAAAAGAAAAACATCTCTAACCCCAGCTTCATGTACCTATAAAACCATTATATTATACAATCAAAAAATTCCACAATGCAAACCAGTAATCATGTGGAAGACTAGACTGCTCAGAAATTTTCAATTTCGGTTCAACCTTGATGGTATACACTAAGTTAAGTGGATCTGCTGTTGCAATAACAGCTTACATCTACTGATCCAGATCCAATATAAAAAAAAGGAATGCATCACTTGCAAAGTACTATAATGACCCCCAGAACCACCTACCCCAAAGGATCCATAATACAAACCCTCACGTGGAGGAGGGATAATCAAAACATCCTTCCATCTATGTTTCACAACATCCCAAAATTCCATAACATTATGACAATTAAAATAAAGATGATCCATAGTTTCTAAAATTAATATACATTTTTCCCTCGGACAATATCGCTCTCGCACTAATTTATGTTTCTGATTACTCCGCACGTTTATCCTCCCATGAATACCCAACCATGTAATATCCCACATATGGAGAGGAATACGAGGGTTAACAATATAACGAAAAATATCAAGCTACTTTCTGAGGAAGGTGTAAAAAGGATTGTCAAAAAAAAAAGATATTCAAAACAGATCTATATAAAACCTTCCTAGAAATTACTCAAAACAACGTCCCAAACAATGTTCCATCCCTTTATCTTATCAAAAACTTCACTAACGCTCCATCAATGGAGCTTCCTTTTATTTTTATGCATAAATAATGCCAGTTTCCATTCCAACAGTATACCTTTTAAATGTCCATAAAGTAAGGAGCCCCAAATCTTATCAGACTCCTTAATTATAGGGATTAAATTTGAATACAAAAATCAAAAAGAAAAAAGAACAGGATTAACCATACCCAAACCCCATCTTTAACATCTAAATACAAAATATTTGTTTAATAGGATTCAACGACTACCCCATACCCCAAAAAAAACATATCAAAGAAGTCTCCATAGATTTTGACAATAAACAAACATTACTTAAAAACAAAAACAGGTATTAAATAAGTTTTAATAAGGTATACTCTTTTTCTTAGACAATCTATATCTGTTCCAATTTGCAACCTTAGAAGCCCCTTCCGTCAGAGCTATAGTCCAGTTATCCAGTAGCTATCCTACCTCCAAAATAAATACCAAAGATTTTACATGGCTGTTGTTCAACCAAAAATCTCCCACATTAGTCGGAGATGCTGGAAAACCAGAAATACTGAGGCATTATCCACATAGTCTGTTCAGTCTCTGTGGTGCCATGAGTACTAGATAGGAATTGTTCTGTTTTTCTGTGTGGAACTTGTAAAAGTGCGGCTCGGTTCGTCTGAACCTGCCATTTGATAGTGAAATTTGTGCGTTTTACTTAGTGTGTGGTTACGGTTCTTGGGGAAAGTGTTTGAAACCTTTTTTCCAATACCTGTGACACGGTTAGGAACCGATAAGGGAGTCTTGCCTGGCGGTTGCCGAAAAAAGTGTAAGTTTGGTTAGGTTGGCCATGTCTAAGAAACCCAAGAAAAAAACCTGGCTCACTGGGTTTCAACACTACAGTGAGTGTGGGGAGGTCTTTGCTAAGGCTGATCCCCACACCACCTGTGTTTATTGTCTGGGGTTTGACCTCCTCGATTCAGACTGCCAAATATGTAAAAACTTTCCCAACTCTACCCTCTAAGAAGAGATTAGGTAGACAGAGGGAAAAGGAGGCCGAGAAGTCCGCTGACCCGGATGGCCAGCCCGGTTCGGCTTCGACCGAACCAGAAGGAGTGCCCTCTGACCAGGGCGATACTTATTCGGGCAAAAGGAGAGCCGATTCCGAGGGATCGGTTCTGACAAAAAGAAAATGCAAAGATAAATCAACCAGTTCGGATCCAGAGGTTCATGTTCCGACCGCCGAAGTGATAGCCAGAACGATTCAGATTGTGGAATCGCTCCATGCAGTTCCGACCAATCCGGCTCCTTCTGGCAGGGTTTCGGTTCGGTTGGTTCCCCCGGTTCAAGATTATATACCCTTGAAGATTTTTATGAACCGGAATTTGAAGAGGAAGGGGAATTTGAGGAGGATGATGTGAGTGAAGGTCTGGATGTGCCTGTGGAACCGGACATCTCCCCAGACAGACCTTCAGGTGTTCTCCTCCTAGGCTTTCTGAGTCCCCTTCTCACTTTGTTTTACAGAAAGGTGGCTGAAAGCCTCCAGCTTCCTATGGAGGAGGCTGTGGAAGATCAAGAAGAGCCTGATTATGTAGAGGTGATGGACATCCCAGAGTCCAGGAGACTGTCTATTCAAACACCATGAAGTCTTGCTATATTATAACAATAGCAGTCAGCCACTGCAGCTGAACTGCCCGAGAGGAAGGTTAACTCCGAGGATCTGGAGTTCTACAGCCAGCGCTGTGCTAAAGCTCTATCTGGCCAGTTTCAAATGAAACTGTCAGATTCTTTACTCCGCTTCACTGAACAGTCGCTCCGGAGATCAGCTCCTTCAGCTCGGTTCATTCTCGGTTCAAGCGAGTATTTTTCGGTTCATTTGAACCGGCAAAAAGTATTTATTTTACCGCATTTCGGTTAAAAGCTCTATCTGGTAAACCGTAAGTACAAATTTAAAGTCTGTGTGGAAATTCAATTATCGGTTCGGTTTTGAACCGATCAGTTTGTTGATTTAACATTTTGAAGTGTTTGGTTGGCTTTAGAGTCGGGTTCCCGGTTCTTATCGGTTCTAAAAAACCTGGTTTTAAAATAGGTTTTTCAAATACCGTGACACGGTTAGGAACCGATAAGGGTGTCTTGCCTGGCACTGCCATCAAAGGGGCAAGTTTTGGATAGGCTGGCATTATGTCTGAAACCCAAAGAAAAACCGGGCCCACTGGGTTTCAACACTGTGATGTCTGTGGGAAGCCTTTGCCAAGGCTGACCCACACACCACTTGTGTCTATTGTCTGGGGGCTGACCACCTCCTGTCAGACTGCCAGGTGTGTAAAAATTTCCCTGCAGCCACCCTGGAAAAGAGATTGGGCTGGCTCAGGGAACGAGAGGCCAAAAAGTCCGCTGACCCGGATGGCCAGCCCGGTCCAGCACCCACTGGACCAGAGGGAGTGCCCTCTGACCAGGGCGAGACTTCCTCGGCCAAAAGAAAGGCTGGTTCAGATGAACCAGTCCCAGTTAAAAGACAAAGAAATCAGTAGGTTTGGAGTCCAAAATTGTCTCTCCAACTGCTGCAGAGATAGCTAAAGCCATTCAGATTGTCCAGTCACTGTCTCAGGGACCTGCTCAACCACCAACAGTTGGTAAAGGTTGGTTCGTTCAGTTCCAGTGGTTCAGGAGTATGATGTTGAGGAATTTTATGAACCACAGGAGGGGGAGGAATTTGATCAATATATGTGTGGCTGGGAGGGTCTGGACGTGCCCATTGAACGGACATTTCTCCAGACAGACCTTTAGAATCTCCTCCTATTCTGTCTGAGTCCCCTTCTCATTTTATGTTTTACAAAAAGGTTGCAGAAACCCTCCAGCTTCCTTTAGAGGAGGCTGTGGATGAGCAAGAGGAGCCTGATTATGTAGAAATGATGGATATACCAGAGTCTAGGAGGTTGTCTATTCCTTTGCATAAGTCATTTAGGAAGCAAACAACAAAGATTTTAAAAAATCCTCATTCTGTCCCTCCTGTAGATAAAAAAATGGACAGAAGGTATACTTTGTCAGGCTCTGATACAGACTTCCTCACTGAGCAGTGTAGTCATGTAGGTGTGGTACAAGCTGCAGCCTGTGACAAGGCTAATATTCCCCTGGCCTCACATCCTCCTGATAAGGATTCCAGGAAGATTGATGCCATGGCGAAAAAAACAGTATATGGCAGCTTCTTTGGGACTCAGGCAGGCAAATTATATGGCTTATGTAGCTAGATATCAGAAATTAGATGGGATACAATATTGCAGTTAGCCAAGCAGGCCCATGGCCAGCTGGCTAGTGAGTTGGAACAGGTGGCTGCTGATGGCATTGAAGCCTCTAAGTTCAATTTCATACTGCTGTTGATGTTAATGATGTTTCCTCTAGGGTCATGGCCACTTCTGTAGCTTTCTGTAGGTTGGCATGGCTCAGATGCACTAATCTGTCCCAGGATACTCAGTCAAAGGCTATGGATTTTCCTGTGTGGAAATTCTCTGTTTGGGAACAAACAGAAAACTATATGAAAAAGATGGATGAATATAGAACTACCTACAAAGTGCCCAGGCTAAGGAGAGGCATGCCACTCCACAAAGGCACGCTCCCAGAGGTAGGGGCAGGCCTTTCCACAGGCCTTTTTACCAATTTCAAGCCTCCTCTGCTTTTACGCAGAGGGGTTTCTTCAGAGTCGGGGTTAGACTAGGCACAAGTAAACCGTCCCCTTCCCCTCAGCCTAAGGCTGCTGCCAAGCAGGCACCCTGATGGGGTGCCCAGGGCCGATTCTCCTGTACCAGTGGGGGGCAGGTTGGCTTATTTCAGCCAGAACTGGCTGTCCTTAACTTCGGACAGATGGGTTCTGGAGGTAATAAGCCAGGGTCTGGTTCTCAGCTTCAAACAGTTTCCAAAGATGAGAGCCAGACATTTTCCACCTGCAAATCCTTCAGAAGCCCTTGCTTTGGAAGCAGAGGTTTCTTCTCTTCTGACTGCAAAGCAGTGAAAGGGTTCCTCCTTGCCATCAGGGCAAGGGCTTTATTCAAGATACTTTCTTACCCCAAAAGACAGGAGAATGGCGGCCCATTCTAGATTTAAGGTACTTGAACAAGCATCTTTTGAAACCAAAGTTCAAAATGTTGACTCTGGCAATGATATTGCCTTCTCTAAGGCCAGGGACTGGCTAGCTTCCCTGGACCTCAAGGATGCCTATTTTCATGTTCTGATCAGGCCTTCTCACCGAAAGTACCTCAGGTTGAACTGCCCTCAGGCCACTACCAGTTCAGGGCAATGCCCTTCGGCCTTACCTCTGCGCCAAGGGTATTCACAAAATGTCTAGCTGTGGTAGTGGCTCACTTAAGAAGGCAAGGGTTGCTGTGTTTTCCTACCTGGACGACTGGCTCATTGTGGGTCAGTCTCCAGATCAGGTGAAATCCCACTTGCAAGTCACCCAGCAGCTTCTCACTTCTCGGATTCCTGCTAAATTTACCAAAGTCAGTTCTGGAACCAGTTCAGGTCCTAACTTTCATAGGTGCAGAATTGAACACAAAGTTAGCCAGGGCATTTCTTCCCTCGGAAAGGGTAGACAGACTCATTGCCCTGGCATCCTCCTTTACCCTCACGGTCTCTCGACCAGCAAGGCATTTTCTGCAACTCCTGGGGCATGGCTGCTTCCACAGCTGTAGTGCAAGGAGCAAGATTCCAGATGAGGGACATTCAGTTCCATTTGAGGGCCTATTGGTCTCAAAGGAAGGACCCCTTTCCAAATTGGTCCCAGTGACTCAAACTCTGATCCTGGCCTCCACTGGTGGCAGGACAAAGCAATCTAAAACAAGGGTTCCCTTCATTCCATTTCCCTCCCTCACCCTCACCACGGATGCCTCCTGTTAGGGTGGGGAGCTCACTTGGCGACCTGTCCACTCAGGGAGTGTGGTCTCCTCAGGAATCTCTGCTCCACATCAGTCTTTTGGAACTCAGAGCTGTCTTTTTAGCTCTTGGTTTTCAGTTTCTGTCCAGAACAAAGTGGTTCAAGTCAGGACAGACAACACCACCACAATGTGGTACATCAACAAGCAAGGGGCACTCGGTCATCAGCCTTGTGCACGAAGCAATGAAGTTGTGGTCTCTGGCCTACTCCTGAACACCTCCTGATAGCAGTTCACCTCCCAGGGAAGGACAATGTCCTGGCGGATGCCCTCAGCAGAATTTCTCAGGGCCATCACGAATGGGCTCTGAATCCACAGGTGCTGGGGTCTGTCTTTGCCAGATGGGGCACCCTCAGATAGATCTTTTCAGCCCTAGACAACCACCAACTTCCTCTGTTTTGTTGCAGGCCTCCAGTGCTGGGCTCAGTCCCTGGACGCCTTTCTGTTGGACTGGAAAGGGAAGTTCCTGTATGCCTTTCCCCCTTCCTCTTCTTTTCAGGGTACTAGTGAAAATCAGATCTCAACCTGCAAAGTGATTCTGATTGCCCCAGATTGGGCCAGACAGCCCTGGTACCCTCTGCTTCTGTCCTTGACAGTCCACCTGCCCTGAGCCTGCCCAGAGTCCACGACTTGCTGGCCTGTGCACAGGGAGAGTGTGGTATCGGACCTCAAATCCCTCCATCTCAAGGCCTGGCTCTTGAGGAGTTAGAATTGCTGATTTACACCTTTCTCAAGGTGTCCTGGATATTTTAAAGGCTTCAAGGAAGCCTTCCACTAGGGCCACTTACAATTCTAAGTGGAAGAGGTTTTCCATCTGGTGCTCTGAGAGGCAGATTATTCCAGAATCCGCTGATCTTCCCATTTTATTGGACTACTTGGTCCATTTAAATTCCTTAGGCCTTAGGCCAGCTACCTTGAAGGTTCATCTGGCAGCTGTCTCTGCTTTTGTGTCAGCAGGAAGCCTGCCTCCTTTCTTCTCACCCTGTGTTTTCCAAGTTTTTAAGGGTTACTTCATACTAACCCTCCTTTTCGGGAACCAGCTCCTGCCTGGGACCTGAATGTTTGCATTGCTCAGTTAATGCAACCCCCTTTGAGCCTCTGTCCTCAGCAGAGCTCAAGTATCTAACTTGGAAAACTGTTTTCCTAGTGGCTATCACTTCTGCCAGATGCATAAGTGAATTACAGGCCCTGTCAGTGGAAGAAGATTTTATTTTTCCACAGAGATAAGGTAGTCCTCAGGACTAATAGAAAGTTTTGCCTAAGGTGGTTTCAGATTTCCACCTGAACCAATCCATCTCTCTCCCAGTATTTTCACTGAGCATTCTTCCTCAGGTGAGAGGAGACTGCACAGCTTGGACGTCAAAAGAGCCTTAAGCTACTATTTGGAACGCACCAAGGGTCACAGGTTCAATCCTCCAACTCTTCCTTACTTATGGCGAGTTGGCAAGGAAACCTGCCACTAAGAGGACAATTGCAAGGTGGATTGTCTCTTGTATCCAATTTTGTTACCAAAACTAGGTAGAGAACCCCTCAGGACTGAGGGCCACTCCACCAGGGTACAGCTGCATCTCTAGCGGCTGCTAGAGACATTCCCATTCTGGAAATTTGTCAAGCTGCTACCTGGAAGACAGTTCACACTTTTTCAAGCATTATTCCCTGGATGTCCAGTCCAGGAGAGATGCTCGGTTTGGCACAGCTGTGCTTCAGAGCCTATTTCCTATAGGTTCTGACCCTCCTCCATGGAGGTACTGCTGTGTAATCTGCTATTGTTATAATATAGCAAGACTTCATGGTGTTTGAAGAAAAATTACTCACCTTAGTAATTGCTTTTCTTCTCATGGAGTCTTGCTATATTATAACCACCTCCCTCCTGCCCCTCTCAGAACTTCTACTTGGGTAGGGTGGCAAATTAGTGCAAGCACTGTGTCATGCCATTGTAGTTTTCCTTTACCCTCTTTCTTTAGGGTTAGGGAACTAGGTTGTTCATTTAGGTAATATGTTGGCCCCTTCCTGGACTTGAGTCTTTGGGGGAAGGGGGGGTCCTAATGGTGCTTGTCAAGAGGGGGGAAAAATAATAATAATAATAATAATACCATTATTCATTGTTATTATGGTTATTGGTGTTTCTATTGTTGTTTCTATTGTTGTTATTACTACTAGTAGGTAGTCATTTGGCTAGTGTAGAGTTTTCCACACAGACTTGTTGCTTAGTGTTAGCTTTGTAAAGATCTGACAGTTTCATTTGAAACTGGCCAGATAGAGCTTTGGCACAGCGCCCTCGCGCTGTAGAACTCCAGATCCTCTGGAGTTAACTCCTTCCTCTCCAGGGCAGTTCAGCTGCAGTGGCTGACTGCTATTGTTATAATATAGCAAGACTCCATGAGAAGAAAAGCAATTACTAAAGTGAGTAATTTTTTCTTCCCTCCATAAATCTTTTGGGAAATGGACACAAAAATCTTAGTCTCCCAACACTATACCTCCTGTGAGAGAGAAGAATGGACAAGAGGTATACACGTTCATGCTCAGACATGGAGTTCTTATGTCAGCAATGCAGCCATGTTGGGGTAGTGCAGGCTGCTGCCTGTGACAAGGCAACTATTCCATTGGCTTCACACCCCCCCTGACAAGGACTCCAGGAAGATTGATGCCATGGCAAAGAAGCAGTACATGGCATCTTCTTTGGGACTCAGGCAGGCGAATTACATGGCCTATACAGCCAGGTACCAGAAGTCCAGGTGGGACACTGTACTGGCACTGGCTAAACAGGCCTCCCCCAGCTAGCCAAGGAGCTGGAGGCGGTGGCTGCAGATGGGATTGAGGCATCTAAGGTTCAGTTTCATGCTGCTGTGGACTCTAATGATGTGTCATCAAGAGTCATGGCTACATCTGTGGCTCTTCGGAGGATGGCTTGGCTCAGATGTACTAGCCTCTCGCAGGACACCCAGGCTAAGGCCATGGATTTTCCTGTAGTGGGTAATTCTCTGTTTGGGGAGCAGACAGAGAATTACATGAAGAAAATGGATGAGTACAGGACCACTTACAGGAGTGCTCAGGCCAAGGAAAGTCAGGCAACTCCTCAAAGGCAGCAGTCTAGGGGCAGGCTTTTCAAAGGCCTTTTTACCAAGCACAGGCCTCTTCTTCCTTTTCTCAGAGGGGGTTCTTCAGAGGGGAGGCAGAAGGGGGATGAGCAGGGCTGCATCCACTCCTCAGCCTAAAGCCCCTGCCAAGTAGACACCCTGATGGGCCTGCCCGGGTTGTCTTTCCTATTCCAGTAGGCAGGCTGGCTTACTTTGTCCAGGACTGGATGTCTATTACATCAGACAAGTGGGTCCTGGAAGTAGTAGTCAGGGACTGGTTCTCAGCTTCAAAAATTTCCAAAGATGAGAGCCAGATCTTTTCCACCTGCAAATCTCTCGAAACCCTTGCCCTAGAGGCAGAGGTTTCTTCTCTCCTAGCTTTAAGAGCCATAGAGAGAGTACCTACTCTACACTGGGGCAAAGGACTGTACTCCAGGTACTTCCTGACCCCCAAAAAGACAGGGGAGTGGCGACCCATCCTAGACCTAAGATATCTAAACAAACATCTTTTAAAACCAAAGTTCAAGATGATAACTCTGGGAATAATCCTTCCCTCTCTAAGGCCAGGGGACTGGCTAGCCTCCCTGGACCTCAAAGATGCCTACTTTCACATTCCCATCAGGTGCTCCCACAGAAAGTACCTCAGGTTCGAGTTGCCCTCAGGCCATTATCAGTTCAGAGCAATGCTCTTGGCCTAACCTCAGCCCCAAGGGTTTTCAAAGTGCCTGGCAGTAGTAGTTGCCTTTCTAAGAAGGCAAAAGATTTCCATTTTTCCATATCTGGACGATTGGCTAATAGTGGGTCAGTCTCCAGACCAAGTCAAGTCTCACCTGCAAGTGACCCAGCAAGTGCTCACTTCTCTAGGATTTCTTCTCAACCTTCCCAAGTCAGTTCTCAAACCAGTCCAGCTTCTTACCTTTATAGGGGCAGAACTGGACACACTCAGAGCAAGAGCCTTTCTTCCTCTAGAAAGGGCAAGGGTTCTTATGGAACTAGCTTCTTCCTTCAGCCTTCGGGTATCTCGACCAGCAAGGCATTTCTTCCAGCTCTTGGGCCACATGGCAGCTTCAACAGCAGTGGTCCAAGGGGCAAGATTCCAGATGAGGGATATTCAGTTCCACCTGAGAGCTTCTGGTCTCTGAAGGTCTCTGATCCAGTGACTCCTTTGATCCAAGCCCTCCAGTGGTGGCAGGATCAGGACAATTTAAGGCAAGGTGTTCCTTTTGTTGCTCAGCTGTTCATGGTGCTTTTCTCCTGGGCTGGGAGCCCACCTGGGGTCCCTTACTGCCCAGGGACTGTGGTCCCCAAGAATTCCCTTCTCCACATCAATCTTCTAGAGCTCAGGGCAGTTTTTCTGGCTCTAAAGCGTTCTCACAGTCAGTACAGAACAAGGTGGTTCAAGTCAGAACAGACACCACCACCACCATGTGGTACATCAACAAGCAGGGAGGCACTCTGTCCACGGCCTTGTGCACAGAAGCCATGAAGTTGTGGTCCCTGGCTTATTCCCTGCAAACCTCTCTTGTAGCAGTTCACCTTCCAGGCAAGGACAATGTGCTAGCAGATGCACTGAGCAGGATTTCTCAGGGCCATCACGAATGGTCCCTGGACCCTCAGGTGTTTGAAAGTGATTTTTTCAAGGTGGGGCACTCCAGAGATAGATCTCTTTGCAGCCCCAGACAATCACCAACTCCCTCTCTTTTGTTGCAGACCTCCAGTCCTGGGCTCAGTCCCTCTGGACGCCCTGATCCTGAATTGGGAAGGGAAGTTTCTGTATGCCTTTCCCCCCTTCCCACTCCTGTTCAAAGTTTTGGTAAAAATAAGGTCTCAACCATGCAAGGTGATTCTGATTGCTCCAGATTGGGCCAGACAGCCCTGGTACCCCCTGTTGCTGTCCCTAGCAGTCCATCTTCCCCTGTCTCTTCCCAGGAATTACAACCTGTTAACATCCTCTCAGGGAAGGATTTGGTACCCCAGTCTTCAGTCTCTCAATCTCAAAGCATGGCTCTTGAAGAGTTAGAGTTTGCAGATCTGCATCTTTCCCAAGGGGTTCTGGATATCCTCAAGGCTTCTCAAAGCCCTCCACCAGAAAGACTTACAACTCCAAATGGAAAAGATTCAGCATTTGGTGTTCTAAGAAGCATATTTCTCCAGACACTGCTGAATTGCCTATGGTTCTGGATTATATGGTCCATCTTAATGGCTAGGCCTCAGACCAGCTACTCTCAAGGTACACTTGTCAGCTGTTTCTGCTTTTGTCTGTGGGAAGCCTTCCTCACTATCTTCCCATCCTGTGTTCTGTAAATTTTTAAAGGATTGCTTCACACCAATCCTCCTTTTAGAGACCCTGCCCTGCCTGGGATTTGAATGTTTGCATTGCTCAACTTATGCAACCCCTTTGAGCCTATGTCTTCAGCAGAGCTTAAGTACTTGACTTGGAAAACTGTGTTCCTTGGTAGCCATTACCTCTGCCAGGCGTATCAGTGAATTGCAAGCCCTGTCAGTGGAACCTGATTTTATCTCATTTCACAGGGATAAAGTGGTCCTTAGAACCAATAGAAGGTTCTTGCCCAAGTGGTTTCGACTTCCATTTAAACCAGTCTCGTCTCTCCCTGTTTTCTTCACTGATCATTCTTCCTCAGGAGAGAGAGGCTACACAGTTTAGATGTCAAGAGACCCTTAGTTACTACATAGAGTGTACCAAGGGTCACAGGTTTGACTCCCTCCAGTTGTTCCTCACTTATGGAGAAGTGGGAAAGGGCAAACCTGCCACCAAAAGATCTATTGCCAGGTGGATTGTGTCTTGTATACAATTCTGCTATGAAAAACTGGGAAAACTCCACCCTCAGGCCTGAGGGCTCATTCCACAAGAGGTGTAGCTGCTTCCCTGGCTGCTGCCAGGGATATCCCTCTCTTAGAAATTTGTCAAGCAGCCACCTGGAAAACAGTCCATACCTTTACCAAGCATTACTCTCTGGATATGCAGGCTAGGAGTGATGCTCGGTTTGGCACAGCAGTACCTCAGAGCCTATTCCCAAAGTAGGTTCTGTCCCTCCTCCTTGGAGGTACTGCTTGGTAGTCTGCAATTGTCAGAATACAGCAAGACTTCATGTTGTTTGAAGAAAAAATTACTCACCTTAGTAATTATGTTTCTTCTAATGGAGTCTTGCTGTATTCTGACCTCCCTCCCTGCCTCCCTCTCAGAACCTGTTTTTGGAAGTGGGTGGGCAGGTGCAGTGTTGCACCCTGGGTGTATTTTGCTTGCACCCTCCTTTGGTTTGGGTGCTGATTTATTCTAGGGACATGGATATGTTGTTCATCCACACTGTCTGGCAGGTTCCTTGCTGCTTTAAATCTTGCCGGAAGGTCTTGAAGCTGGCTCCTCCCACCCACCCGGGTGGTAAAACTCTCGGCTCGGCCCCATGATGCCAGATCTTCCTTACCACTTGGAAGCTCAGGTAACCTCCTTAACGCTTAGCGTGTAGACTGGATCCTAATTCTTCGGTTCGCCAGAAACTTATTTTAAAATTTTCAAGACGTCGGTCAAGTTTCTCCCTCGCGGCTGCGACGGACAAATTGACTCCCAGATTTTGGCGGTGCCCATGTGGGCAGAAAATGTCCAGGATGGATTCGCACTCCACGTGCATCTACTGCCTCGGCCTAGAACATGACCCGCAGGCCTGCGAGTTATGCCGTTCGTTTTCGGCCAATGTCCTGGAAGACCATGCTGCCCAGTTACAGCTTGGGCGCCCCGAGAAGCGCTACCAGCCGGTGAAGTCGAAGGAGGCCAGTTGGGCAGTTACCGCGGCAGCTGGCTCGGCTGAACAACTCGAGCAGATGCTCGTCCTCGAGGAGGCGGTGGCACAGGCCGCATCGTCCTCTTCCTCGGTCGCAGCATTTATCCCGCTCTCTGTGGGTACCTCATGTTCAGCTTCTTTCAAGGAGCTTTGTCAATCCATTTCCACGAAGGGAGAGGGGCCATCGGGACATTTTTCTCGGTCCAAAAAGAAGGACTCGAAAGGTAAGTCCCACCGGCGGCTCGTGGGAGCAGGAGAGGTCCTCTCGGACTGTCGACACTCGACTCGGTAGAGATTGCGCTAAGGCCGCTGGTTTCACGGGCGTCCCTCATCAGGTCAGCCGGCGAGACACCCGCCGACGCGTCGAGATTTTCGACCCGTCGGACGGGCTGTCGACTGGTGAAGCAGACATCCTTTCTTCACCGGTTCCTCAGTGGAGACCGAGGACTTGTCGCCTCCGGTGCCGCAGTCCCGGTTAAGGCTTCCGAGCCGAGGAAAGAGCGGGTGTCCCCGCCCTTCCCAGACCCGTCCTCTGAAACCCGAGGATCTCTGTCTCGGTCTCGACATTGTCTCGTCCAGCCGATCCCACTGACATCGGGCGGTCTCTGTCTGGCACCATAAGCGGCGCCGCCGTCGTCTCGCTCTCCTCGGAAGAGGAGAGGTCGACGTAGATTGTGTCGATGCTACGAGGACCTGATGTGGCAGCAGTTACTTTGTCCGGGAACAAGCCGACGCTGTCGCCTTCCCCGGCCATCAAGTGGCTGTCACCCGAGCGGCCGAAACAACCCCTCGCTGTAGTCGAGGTGCCCAAGCCTGGGCCGGTTGTTCGGTCGAAACCAGCTGCCCCACCGATTGTGGTGGAACCTCCGCCTCCACAACCGAAATCGGGCGCCGACCAAGGACTCTCGTCGGGTCAGGCTTGCCCCACAGGTTGTCGGTCACCCTCACTCCCGACCGTCCTCGGCAGGTGGAGGTGGCTCAGGCCCAGGCAGCTCTTCGCAGATCTCCCGAGTCAGACGACACTCCTCCCTGTTCTCCAGGCCCATTGACCTGGAGTCCTCCTGGGCCAGTCGATGGACTAAAGCCCATCGCTCTTCATGGGTTTGCTTCGGCTCATCTCGGAGTCCACCGGGATGCAGCTCGAGCCTGTATCCAAGCGGGCCAAGTATCCCCGACGGAGATACTGGACCGAGGGGATTCACCCACGGAGGCCTTTCCGGTGGCTGAAGCCATTGTTGGCCCAGCCTTGGAGCTCTGGCAGCGGCCTGCTTCCTGTCCTGCGCCTTCGGCCAGGATGGCCAGGAAGTATGTGGTCCCTACCGGCTCTTTGCCCGGTTTTTCGGAACACCCCTCTGCCGAGGGGTTGGTCACCGACAGCGTTTTCCGGCGTTCCGGGAACGCTAGGGATGTGGACAAGCCCCGACAAGGAGTCCAAAAAGCTGGACTATGCCGGGCGCAAGGTGTACGCTGCGTCCTCCCTTGGCCTCCGCCAGGCCAGCTCGGCCGTGCTGATGGCACACTTCTCCCACGCCCTCATGGGCTCCCTGGATGAGGTGATCCCTCATCTCCCGGCCGACCTGCAGACCACGGTCTGGCAGGTACGGGACCAGGGTAGGGCGGTGGCTAAGCAGCAGCTCCAAACGGCTCTGGACATTGGAGACTCCTGTGCCAGATCGGTTGCGGCCGCGGTGGCTGTGCGCCGCAGAGCATGGCTGAGGATATCCACCTTCACGGCGGATACCCAGCACAAACTGGCGGATGTCCCCTTCCTGGGGACCGACCTCTTCGGCCCTGGAGTGGAAGGTCACCTCCAGCGGATCGAAAAGTCCAATGCCACTCTGGACTCGTGTCACCTCCGCCCAGAAGGACAAAGCCGACAGCAGCAGCACAAGTCCTTTCGCCCTTCTGCGCCTGCGGCACGTCCGGCCCAACAGCACCAGGGCCAGCAGGCTCGCGCTTGGCATCCCAAACCCAAGCCCGCGGCTTCCTCCAACAGGAAGCAGGGAGGTAAAGGCCCAGGAGGTCCCTCGGCCGTCCCTCCTCCAAGCCTGCCCAGTGACGGGTTGAGGGGTGTCGCCCCAGCCTCGCCACTCCCTGGGTCCCCTGGGGAGACGCTCCGCCACTTCCTTCCGCCTGGTCCGCTATCACCACGGACCGTTGGGTGTTGGAGTGGTAGGAAAGGCCTGCCCTGGAGTTCGAGCAGGCCCAGCTTCCGAGCCGTCGCCCTCGGGGGGCTACGGGGTCCGCAGCCTCTTTGTCGGCTCGCCGAGCCGATATTGCCCTGCTCCTCGAAAAAGAGGTGATCAGGAAGGTGTGGATCCTCCTCCAGACCCGGGTTTGTGTCCAGGTACTTCCTGGTCCCAAACGACGGGGCTGGCGCCCATCTCTCCTGCACGACCTGAACAGGTTCCTAGGTCTCGGACCTTCAGGATGGTCACTCTGGCTCAGATAATCCCATCCTTGAACGAGGCATGTGGTTCTGTTCTCTGACCTTCAGGACGCGTTTTTCACGTCCCAATCCATCCGTCCCACCAGAGATTCCTCCGCTTCAGAGCAGAGGGATCCCTTTACGAGTTCCGGCCATGCCCTTCTGGCCTTTCCCTAGCTCCCAGGGTCTTCACCAAATGCATGGCAGTGGTGACAGCATTCCTGCGGCGCCAAGGGTCCGGGTGTACCCCTACCTGGACGACTGGCTGATTGCAGCCCCCTCCAGAGCGGAGGTGGAGCGGTCCAGAGATCTGGCCCTCCAGGTTTGCTCTCAGGTTGGCCTCCTCATCAACGAGGCCAAGTCGGAACTCGTGCCAAGCAGGTGATACAATTCATCGGGGCAGAGCTCGACTCTCTTCGAGCCAGAGCACGGCTCCCAGCGGACAGGGCCGAGGTTCTTTCCTCCTTTGCCCAATCATTTCAGGTTGGGCAATCGTGCCCTGCCCGGGACTTCCTGGGCCTCATGGGCCTGCACCAGCGTGGTCCGCCTGCGTCAGCCCTTCAATGGGGCTGGTCAGCCAATGGTCACAGCACTTCGATCCGCTGGATCAGCTAGTGACAGTGACCCAGGGGATGTGGAACGCTCTCCAGTGGTGGACCGTTCCAGCACATCTGCAGGAGGGCATCCCGTTTGTCCGCCTCGAGCCGACGGTCTCTCTATCGACCGATGCCTCTCTGATGGGTTGGGGTGCCCATCTGGGGGAGCACAGAGCGCACGGCCTCTGGTCCCCTCGGGAGTCCCGATGCCACATCAACCTGCTGGAGCTTCGAGCGGTTCGTCTAGCCCTCACCGCCTTCGCTCCGTTTCTACGGGGTCAAGTGGTTCAGGTCCAGACGGACAATACCACGACCATGTACTACCTAAACCGCCAGGGCGGGACGCGCTCCATGCCTCTGTGCAGGGAAGCTCTCCGCATTTGGTCACTCGTGCGCAGCCTGGAGGCGGATCTCCTTGCCATTCATGTGGCAGGAGCCTCCAACACCCTGGCCGATGCCCTAAGCCGGATAGGGCTGCGTCCCACGAGTGGTCTCTCCTGCCGGAGGTAGTACAAGATCTGTTCTCCCACTGGGGCACGCCTCGGGTGGACCTGTTTGCCTCCAGGGAGAATGCGAAGCTGAGACTGTTTCATGCCCGCCCCCCTCAGCAGGGCTCGCTGCAGGGGATGCCTTCTCGAGGCCGTGGACCCCGGCCTCTTCTACGCCTTTCCCCCATTTCCCTTGATCCACAAGGTGCTTCTCAAGGCGAGGAGGGACAAGGCGCAGGTGATTCTGGTAGCCCCAGACTGGCCCGCCCAGTTCTGGTATCCAGATCTCCTCAGTCTCAGCTCCAGGCTCCCGAGGCGCTTCCAGCCCGCCCGACCTGATCTCAGTCAATCAGGGGAAGGTATTCCATCCGGACCTTCAATCCCTGCACCTGACGGCCTGGTTCCTGAGCGGCTAGAGTTCCAGGCCTTGGGTCTTTCCGACGAGGTCCTCAACGTCATTGAGGCGTCCCGTAAGGAGTCGACCAGAAAATGCTATGCCTTCAAATGGAAGAGATTCTCCATTTGGTGTCAGGGCAAGGGCCTGGACCCTTCCTCCTGTTCCTTGGCAAGCATTCTGGACTACCTGTGGTCCCTTTCTCAGCAAGGGCTTCGGTCGACGACCCTTAAGGTGCACCTGGCAGCCATCTCTGCTTACCGGGCGCGGGCCGGGAAGCAGTCGGTGGCGCAGGAGAAGGTGGTCGGGCGCTTTTTCAAAGGCCTTGATCACATATCCCCTCCGGTGCGAGAACCTCCACCTCCGTGGGATCTACTGCTGGTATTGGCTAAGCTCATGGGCAAGCCATTCGAACCGATGCACAGGTGTGACATCTCTCACCTGTCGTGGAAGACCGCCTTCTTGGTGGCTATCACGTCAGCCAGAAGGATGGGAGAGCTCCAGGCGCTTTCCATCGAGTCTCCTTATCTGGTCTTCCACAGGGACAAGGTTGTCCTGCGCCCCACCGAAATTCCTTCCGAAGGTGGTGTCGAGTTTCACCTTAACCAGGTGTTGACTCTGCCGTGTTCTACCCTCAGTCACACCGGAGGTAATATAGGCTCCATACTTTGGACCCTAGAAGAGCGCGCGCTTATTATAAGGAGCGGACGGCTGAAGTTCGGGGAGAGGTTCGCCAGCTGTTTGTCACCTACGCTGAAGCCACATCTGGCAGACCTGCAGCCAAGCGGATGATAGGCAGGTGGGTCACCTCCTGCATAGATCTCTGCTATAGGTTGGCGGATGGAGCCTCCCAGAGGGATAAGAGCTCATTCTACCCGCCATACCGCTGCATCGGTGGCTGCTTCCAGGGACGTCCCTATCCAGGAAATCTGCAGGGCTGCTACCTGGAAGTCAGCACACCTTCATCACCCACTACCACATCGACCTTGAGTCACGCCGGGATGCTGGTTTTGGGGCCTCGGTTCTCCAGTCTTTATTTCCCAAGTAGGGTGTGTGCTCTGCCTCCTCCCGGAGAACTGTTAGTTCGTTAGGGTAGATGAACAACATATCCATGTCCCTAGAAATACAGGTTCAGGAGCGTGGATATGTTGTTCATCCACACTTGTCTGGCATTGTCCGCTTCGCTTTAAATCTTGCTGGAAGTCTTCAAGTTGGCTCCTCCCACCCACCCGGTGGTAAATACCTTGGCCACCCCATGACGCCAGATCTCCTTTCCACTGAAGACACAGGTTCCTCGTATATTTTGGTAGTACCATAGGCCTGAGTCAACTCGACTGTTTTCGTCAAGACTTAATCCTCCTTTAAACTTTAAGAGTTACTTTTCAGATCGAACGCTATGGATATGGAGGATAAGTCGTCTCCGGTTTCGCTGGTGTTCTTGTGGGACAAAAATGTCTCGACCGATCTCACCGTGCATCTACTGCCCTAGGCCTGTATGATACTTTTGCTTGCAGGATCGTTCAGCCTTCCATCCCACCGCTCTGAGGACTGCAAGGCTACTTTTGGGAGACCGGAGTCAACCACCCAAATCAAGGAGGCCAGGTGGGCGGTTTCATGGTTGCGGATCCAACAGCAGCTCAGCAGATGGCGGCTCAAGAGGAAGTCAAGGTTTGCCAACCTAAACTTCTTCGTGCCGCCCAACCTGGCTCCACCTTCACGGATCCATCTGGAGTTGTGCCTGTCTCCTTACTATGTGAGGTGCCGGGTCGCTGTCCTCCCGATCCAAGAAGAAGGATAAGATCCAAAGCCATCTTCTTCACCCGAAGACCTTCCTGGATCGAGAGCGTCCGACTCATGAGCAGGGGTCTCGACCACGGTCGAGATCGCCTCGCTGTCGGCTTTTTGACTTCCACAGTCAGGGCACCGGTCGGGATACTGCAGAACCGGCCGAGATTTCTTGACCCGACGAGCCGCTGTCGCTGACTGTCTGATTCCCTTGGAGAGTACTCTCTTTCCCGACGAGAGACCGCCTCGGGACTGATCGAGGACAAGAGCCGAACCTCGGGTTCTGTCCTGTCCAGCCTGATCGGAGAGTTGCCACCGCCGTGTCTCGATTGAGAGTAGACCCCGCCGTGCAACCGGTAAGTGGGTCTGGGTACTCTGGAAGAGGCGCCGCCACCATTCCTCACTCCTCCTCGGACGAGGAGAGACTTTAGACGGAAGTCTACGACGCTATGAGGACCTCATGGCAGCAACTTCTTTTAACGTGGTCAAAGCCGGCTGCCCTGGTGGTACCGGGTCATTACTTGGCCCCAGCCTCTTCGGCCGACACTGACTCCCTCAGTTCCGAGACTCTGCCTCCTGGTGGGACCGGTGCAGATTTCAGCTAGCTTGCTACGGCCCTCCACCAATTTTGGTGGAACCACCACCAAGCAGCCTCAGGGAGGGCTCTCATGGAGGACCGACCAACTACGGGCCTGTCCCTAGGTTGTCCACGGTCACTCCTGATTGCTCCTAGGGCGCTGCTTAGGGACTGTGGTGGGAGACCCTTCGTATCCGGACTCCTCGGATTCGGATACTACCGGCCTTCACTCACATGATGAGCTGTCGGTGGCAGGCATGGAGGAAGGGCCTTCCTCCTTCCAGGGCATCCTTCGACTCATTTCGGAGTCCACAGGTATGCCTCTACAGCCATTCAGAAGAGGGCAGAATATCCCCTCACGGATATTCTCAAGAGGGGAGATACCCCGACTGAGGCCTTCCCAGTGGCTGAAGCTATAGTTGGCCCGGCACTGGAACTTTGGCAGCTTCCAGCCTCTTGCCCGGCTCCCTCTGCCCGCATGGCCCGCAAGTACGCGGTGCCCATGGGATCCTTGACGGGCTTCACTGAGCATTCCCATAGAAAGCTCCTTGGACTGTCTCTAGTGTTTAGGCGACAGGCAGCTCTATGGATACTGACCGCCTCCCGGACAAGGAGTCCAAAAATATGGACCACTGGGCCCTGAAGGTTTACGCGGCATCATCCCTGGGCCTTCGTCAGGCTAGCTCAGCAGTGATCATGGCACACTTCTCTCACGCCCTTTTGGGGTCGCTTGATGAAGTTCTCCCTCATCTCCCAGCAGACATGCAGACCACGGTCAAGCAGGTCTGGGACCAGGGCCGTGCTGTTGCTAAACAACAGCTCCAGATGGCTCTGGACATTGGTGATTCCTGTGCCCGTTCACTAGCTGCCGTGGTAGCCACTCACCGCAGGGCTTGGCTGAGGTTATCCTCCTTTCCTGCAGATACTCAGCACAAGCTAGCTGACGTGCCCTTCCTTGGCACCGACGTCTTCGGTCCGGGAGTGGCAGGTCATCTGCAGCGCATTGAGCAGTCTAGTGCCACCTTAGATGCCACCTCTGCTAAAGGTTCTTCGGGCAAGAACCAGCAGAAGCACAAGAAGAAGTCCTTTTGGCATTCTTCCCTGCGGTCAGACAGCCCTCCTTCCAGGGAGGTCAGCAACAGCAGTAGGCTCAAGCTTGGCGCCCTAGGCCCAAGCAAGGTCCCAACAGCACCGCAAAGGAGGCCAAGGTGCTGGTGCAGGTGCCCTCCTCCTCAGCCTGCACAGTGACGCGTCGGGGTGGCCTCCCCTGCACCCGTCATGCCAGTTCTGGGTCCTCCTTGGGCGCCGCCATCTTTCTTTCCGCCTGGTCCGGTATCACTTCGGACAGGTGGGTTCTGGAAGTGGTTGGGCGGGGACTGCCTCTAGAGTTCGAGCAGTACCCCCCTGCCGGGCCCGTGCCCCACAGGAGGAAAGGATCTCAGTTGGCACTCAGTCGCCCCTTCGGGACGGCATTGCTCAGCTCCTCCTCAAGGAAGCGGTAGCTCCAGTGCTGGATTCTCCTTCAGACCCAGGCTTCGTCTCCAGGTATTTCCTGGTGCCCAAGCGGACAAGGGGTTGGCGCCCCATTCTAGATCTCCGCGACCTGAATCAGTATCTTAGGTCTCGCACCTTCCGGATGGTAACTCTGAACCAGATCATACCATCCCTGGAGCGAAACATGTGGTTCTTTACACTGGATCTTCAGGACGCATTCTACCACGTCCCAATCAGTCTGTCCCATCAGTGGTTCCTCCGCTTCAGGGTCGAAGGGACCCTGTACGAGTTGAGACCCATGCCATTCGGCCTGTCATCGGCCCCAAGGGTCTTCACCAAATGCATCGCAGTGGTGGCAGCCCATCTACGGCGCCAAGGGGTTCGCATTTACCCCTATCTAGACGACTGGCTCCAGGCGGGTTCCTCCCTACAGGAGGTGAAGAGGTCCAGGGACCTGACCGTCCGTACCTGCTCCCACCTGGGCCTTCTAATCAACGAGGACAAATTAGAACACGTGCCTTCTCAGGTGATGGGCTTCATTGGGGCAGAGCTCGACTCTTGTCAAGCCAGAACTCTGCTCCCGGCAGACAGGGCAGAGGTTCTTTCCTCCTTTGCCCAGTCATTTCTGGTTAGGCACTTGCGCCCTGCCCGGGACTTCCTGTGCTTCCTGGGTTACATGGCGGCATGCACCTCAGTGGTCCATTGGGCCAGATTGCACATGCGCCCTCTTCAGTGGGAGCTGGCTGCCCAGTGGTCTCAGCATCAGGGTCTCTTCGACCAGCTGGTCACGGTCACCCAGAGGATGTGGGACGCTCTCCAGTGGTGGACCGTCCGGAGTCATTTGCAGGAAGGAATCCCATTTGTCCGCCCCGAGCCGACAGTCGTCCTTACGACCGATGCGCCTCTCATGGGCTGGGGAGCCCACAGGGGGGACAACAGTGCTCACGGGTTCTGGACCCCCAAGGAATCCCAATGCCACATCAACCTGTTGGAGCTCAGAGCAGTCAGACTGGCACTGTCAGCTTTCACTCCTCAGCTCCGGGTCAAGTGGTTCAAGTCCAGATGGACAATACCACGACCATGTACTACCTCAACAAACAGGCCGGCACGCACTCCCGTCTGCTATGCAAGGAGGCGCTCCGGATCTGGACCTTCGTCAGCCGGCTGGAGGCGGATCTCCTAGCCATCCATGTTGCAGGAGTCTCGAACCAACTGGCGGATGCTCTCAGCCGCATAGGCCAGACATCCCATGAGTGGTCTCTCCATCCAGAGGTAGCTTACGATCTGTTCTCCGCTGGGCAAACCATTGGTGGACCTGTTTGCCCCAGGAGAACAACACCAGCTGAGGCTGTACCATGCCCGCCTCAGCAGCAGGGCTTGCTGCAGGGATGTTCACTGAGGCCGTGGACCCCAGGCTCTTCTATGCCTTCCCTCCATTTCCCTTGATCCACAAGGTGTTACTCAAGGTGAGGAGGACAAGGCGAAAGTGATCTTAGTAGCCCCAAATTGGCCGCTAGTTCTGGTGTCCAGATCTCCTCAGCCTCAGCTGCAGGGCCCCGGAGCGGCTTTGCACACGCCCGGACCTGAAATAGTTGAACCAGGGGAAGGTCTTCCACTCGGACCTTCAATCCCTGCACCTCACAGCCTGGTTCCTGAGCGGCTAGAGTTCCAGGCTCTGGGTCTTTCCGAGGATGTCTACACCGTGATGGAAGCATCTCGAAAGGAATTGACCAGGAAATGTTATGCCTTCAAATGGAAAAGGTTTTCCATTTGTTGTCAGGAAAAGAGCCTGGACCCCTTATCCTGCTCTGTGGCTAACATTCTAGACTACTTTGGTCCCTCTCCAAAGGGGGTCTTCGGTCATCGATCCTTAGGGTGCACCTGGCAGCAGTTTCTGCTTACCGGGCGCGGGCCGGTCAGCCGACGTTGGCACAGGAGACAGTGATCGGGCGCTTTTTCAAAGGCCTGGATCACATATCCCCTCCGGTGTGTGAACCTCCACCTCCGTGGGATCTCTTTCTGGTTTTGGCAAAGCTCATGGGCAAGCCATTTGAACCCATGCACAAGTGTGAGCTCTCGCACTTGTCGTGGAAGACTGCCTTCCTGGTGGCTATCACGTCAGCCAGAAGGACAGGGGAGCTCCATGCGCTTTCGGTGGACTCCCCTTATCTGGTCTTTCACAGGGACAACCTTCCGAAGGTGGTGTCAGTTTCACCTTAACCAGGTGTTGACTCTGCTGGTATATTACCTTAACTACACCTTGGAGGCAGAGTACAGGCTCCATACTCGGGACCTCAGACATGCTCTCTCCTATTATAAGGAGAGGACGTCGGAAATTTGGGGAGAGGTTCTCCAGCTATTTGTCACCTACGCTGAAGCCGCTTCTGGCACACCTGCAGCCAAGCGGACTATTGCAAGATGGATTATGTCATGCATAATTCTGTGTTATGAATTGGTGGGCAAGGAGCCTCCCAGAGGGATAAGAGCTCATTCTACCCGCCATACTGCTGCTTCGGTGGCTGCTTCCAGGGACATCCCTATCCAGGAAATCTGTCGGGCTGCTACTTAGAAGTCAGCGAACATCTTTATTACCCGTTACCACATCGACCTTGAATCACGACGTGATGCTGGTTTTGGGGCCTCGGTTCTCCAATCTCTTTTTCCTAAGTAGGGGGTGTGCACCTTGCCTCCCTCCTCCTGGAGAACTGCTAGGAGTCTGCCAGACAGTGTGGATGAACAACATATCCACGCTCCTAGAAAAACAGGTTACTCACCTGTAACAGTAGTTCTAGGAATGGTATATATTGTTCATCCACACACCCACCCGACCTCCCCGGCTTAAGGCGCACAACCTGGCTTCCAGCGGGCTAGATCTGGCGTCATGGGGCGGAGCCGAGGTATTTACTACCGGGTGGGTGAGGAGCCAGCTTGAAGACTTCCGGCAAGATTTAAAGGGGAAAGGGACAATGCCAGACAGTGTGGATGAACAACATATACCACTTTAGAACTACTGTTACAGGTGAGTAACCTGTTTTTACTCACCTGTAACAGGAGTTCTAGGAATGGATATGTTGTTCATCCACATGACCCACCGACCTCCCGCTCAACGCACAACCTGGCTTCCAGTGGGCTAGATCTGGCATCATGGGGCGGAGCCAAGAATTTTACCACCCGGGTGGGTGGGAGGAGCCAGCTTGAAGTCCTTCCGGCAAGATTTAAAGCGGCAAGGAACCTGCCAGACAGTGTGGATGAATAACATATACCATTCCTAGAACTCCTGTTACAGGTAGAGTAACCTGTATTTTCTCCAGAACTGCCTTCTCCTTATGGACTTGGGTGCATTACTATCAAAATCAAAAAATCAAAATCAAAATCTTTATTTATTCAGGCGAACATCATTGAACATAGCTCATTTACAAGATGGACCTGAGTGGTCATAACAAAAAGGTTACAGATTGTATACAAAAACATGATATTGAATAAGCACAAATACAACCATTTATGAGTGAGATAGATGTACAAATATTTACATATATACAAGTCAAAGGACAGTAAACCTAAAACCTAATAAAGGAGAGAAACAAACAGTCTAGTAGGGATAAGGCTTGGATAATGGTACATGGCGGGCATATGTATGAGGTTTGATGGGAAAGGACCAGAGGAATGATAGAAGAATAGGGAGGAGCTTTAAAGAGGGGGTGGAGGAGAGAGGTGTGTGGGAGGGTGGGGGTGTGGGAGGACTAGGCCTTGTGGAAGCAATTGCACGATCTGGGATTAGGCTGGTATACAGCTTTTGAAGGATGTAAGAGGAATCAGTGTATCCATTTTCAATGACTTTTGGATAGAATTCCAGATAAGTGCCAGGGAATAACTGATTGCAGCTCTTCCATACCGGTGCAGGTGATAGGAATCTTCAGCAGGATCAGTTTGTTGATCCTCAAGGTGTAGGGCCTGGATGTGATCCGTTGAAGCAGTCTGAGATGTAGGAAGGGAGTTTGTTTGTCAGAGCTTTGTAGATCCAGATAGCAGCATTTTTTTCTTCTATGTTGCAGGGATGTCCAACTGACTGCATTGTAGAGAGAGCAATGATGGTGCTAGAGGGAAGGTCAGTAATGAATCTAATAGCTCTATGATACAGGGTGTCTAATTTGTTTAGATGGGAGAGGAGCAATGACCATAGAGGAAGTCAGCATAATCAATGAGGGACAGGAATGATGCTAGGATTAATCTTTGTTTGGAATCTTTGGTCAGGTAGTGTTTGATCCTATAGAATAGACCAAGTCTTTGTCTTAGCTTTTCAGGAGCTCTTCAACGTGGGTAGTATAGTCTAGTTTATTGTCTATCCATACTCTAGGTATTTGAATTTGTCAACATATTCAGATTTTCACCAAGGATGGTAGAGAGTTGTGGGAGGGTGAATGATGGGATAGTGGAAGAACAGTTCTTGGTGGCAAAGAACATAGCTTTGGTTTTCTTGGCATTTAGTAATAATTTCTTTTCTAATAGGTTGTGCTGAAGGAGGAGAATTCAGACTGTAGGAGCTCACAGGCTTTTGATGGTGAGGATTGCTCACATATAGTACAGTGTCATCTGCAAAAGGTGGATATTAGAAAGTGAGAGATTGGAATCAATATTGTTGATGTAAATGGCAAAAAGGATGGGACCCAGGATGGAGCCTTGCGGTACACCTCTTAGGAGTGGTTTAGAGGTAGATAGATCACCTTCATTTTTTACCAGTTGTAATCTTCCGGAGAGATAGCATCTGAACCATTTAAGAGAGAGTGAGTCAAGGCCTATGGAGTTCAGAGAGGAGATTAGAAGATCATGATCCACAGTGTCAAAGGCTTTGCTAGATCCAGAAACACAGCACAGGTATTATTCTTTTTGTCTAGGGCAGTCTGCCAGTCATTTGTGACTTTTGCTAGTGCAGATGGTGCTATGTATAGATCTGAACCCAGATTGAGCTGGATTTAGGAGATTGTTGGTATCAAGGGAGGCAGTTAACTGAGAGTTTACCAGCTTCTCAAGCATCTTGATAGTACTGGTAAGATGGAGATGGGCCTATAATTATTGAGGTCCATGGGATCACCTGCCTTAGTAATGGAAACACTTGATCTGTTTTCCATATTGAGGGATAGAACCAGTGGCAAGTGATAGATTGAAGAGGTGGGTGAGGGGGGTTAAGGCATGCAGAGCTACTTTTAGAAAGTAGGGTCCAGGGAGTCTGCACCTGCACTTTTGGTGGTATCTAGCTGGAGTAGAAGGTCTTCTACTTCTTTGAAGAATATTGGTTTGAATGAGAATGTGGAAGCAACCTTTTGACCCTCAGTAGATTGTAGGTTTAGAGATGATCTTAATAGGTTTGCAGGAGAGGAGCCAAAGCCAGGCCAGCTGTAGTGAAATGATCGTTAAAGGCATTCAAGATATTTTGCTTGTCGGTGATTTCAATACTATTTAATTGAATTTGGGTGGTAAGACAGGGTAGAAGTTTGACCTAGGATGCCCTTTATGGTACCCCAGAACCTGGAAGGGTTGTTATAGGAGGCATCTAGTTCAGCTGTGTAGAAGGCTGCCTTGGCTTTTCTTACTTGTTTTGTGCAGGAGTTTCTGGCTTTTCTGAATTGAAGCCAGTCATTTAGATCCTTTTGTCTTTCTTGCCCTTTTCAGAGTTTGTCTCTGGCAAGCAGTCGGATTTAAGGTCGGCAGAGAACCAGCGACAGGATTTGAGTTTGGTTCTGACACTGGTGAGGTGCATGTGAATTGAGGGCACTTGTGATTATATCATTTAAGATTTGAAGAGCTGTCTCTATTGAGGCTGTGAGATAGAATTCTTACCAACGTGTGGTGTGGCACAGATCATGGAGATATCCTGAAATATTAAAGTTCTTTTTGACCTTCGTGGGAGAATTTTGCAGGATTGGGTGGCTTGATTGTTGATCTAATGGCAGCTATGGGACAGTGGTCACTTATGTCACTGAATAGTACTCCTGCATAGGGATAATGATGAGGTTTATTTACCAATATAATATCCAGGAGTGTGCTGTTGAGAATATTCTTTGGGTTGATCCTTGTTGGTTCTTTGATTAATTGAGAGAATCCATAGGTGTCACAGAAGGTTACCAGGGTGCAGATGCATTAGTCAGCCAATTCAAGTTCATGTCTCCTAAGATGATGGTGTCTTCAGGGCCCAGATTAAGTATAGATCCTAGGTGGGATAGGAGTTTGAGGCCTGCAGAGGGGGCCTATAGCAACCAATCAGTTGAAAGGATGATGTGTTGGGAAGGGTTATTTTAATTGACAAGCATTCATTCCTTTGGTTGTGATGTAGAATTGAGGCAGGATGCAGAGATGTTTGCTTTGACATAGATGGCTACCCACCGCCCCTGGATAGACGGTCAGATCTGAAGAGCTGGTAGTTGGGAAGGTTTATTTCACTATCTTTTGTTGCAGATTTGAGCCATGTTTCAGATATAACCAGAAAGTCAGGTAGGGTGTGTGCAACCCAGGCCTGTATTGATGAGAACTTTTTCAGGAGGCTGCAGGCATTGATGTGAAGAAAACTCAATCCAATTATGGAGGTTAGGTCAGTTGGAGAGATCGAGCTTTCAGTGGGGCCAGGGTTGATTTCCACAGTGCCAACACAGACCAGCAGAAAGAAGATTAGCTTGATGAGGGCACCAAGCGATAGGAGCAGTGAGCAGTCAGACTATGGTGTTACAGAACTCATGGTGAGATCTAACCTTTTTGTTCGTTCTGTCACTATTTAGAGGTACAATAAATATATTGTGCTGACCCCACACCTTTTTTGTTTTGTGTTTTGTACTTAAAATCCTCCCTTTAATAAACCATCCACTGGTGGGTGAGCACTAGCCTCCTGTCCCTCAAGCTGGATAAACTCTAATGAAAAGACTACAGTTGACAGCAAGGGTGACTTATTGTACCACTGCCATGTGTTCAAACTGCATCTGGGACAAGGGAAGGGGTCAGAAGTCATTTTATTGATGTGGATCTGAAAAACCTGTGAAAGCAAAAAGACTGGTTGAAGTATTAGCGAGGAAAATATGACCACATGAACCATAGTTACCGCCTCTGCCCACTAGATGTCCCTCTTATACTAAAAATCTGTTTACCCCTTAGGAGAACTTTCCAGACGGTTTTAATTTGCGTGCATCTCCCCCCTTTTTTTTTAATTGGAGACTACACAAAAACCCTCAAGGCCCTACTGATTTTAAGAGTTAAGAACACACTGGAACAATAGATAAGTTGCACAAACAAAAAATAAAATGGGGATTTGACTCTAGTTTCTTGAATTTTCTGTAGCTTTTCCAGCTTAAATTTCAGTCTCTGTTCTTGGAAGGACCTCTTGCCAGGGCCATGTGATATGCAGGAGCCAGTCAGAATTAGAGTTCCTCGAAAGTTATAGTAAAACTGAAAATTTCCTTGCAGCATGAAAACTTAAAGCAGTCTGCACATTGAAGTGCTCACATCTAGACAACCCGATGCTGCCTCCTCTGTCGCTTTAGCCTTCTTGCAGTTATGGGGAGATATCAAAAGCTTTATTTTCTTCCAGAACCAGAAGTATGAGCTTGCAGGGGAGAGATGGCAAGAAACTTTCTTCGGTGCGTAAATCCTTGGTTGCACTGGTGCTCGAGAGTTGTTCAGATATTTTTGAGGCTATATCTAGAGAACGGTATCTGTTTTTGGACACAGGGATTGCTTTCCTGTAAGATTTCATTGTCCAAGCTACTGATTCAGTAGAGGTTTCGACTGACCAGGAGTTAGAAATAAAGGATTTATGTGGTGCCTTCTTCAGAGGGGAGATGGTGCTTGCTGAGTTCCCGTTTACTATTTAACACGTGCGCATCTTGCTCCATGGCTGGTGGATCATAAGCTTGTCTCAAGCTTGCTGCTGCCTGCGTGGGAGACCGTTGGGTTTCTCTGCGTCTCAAGCATCTTCTACCATTTTGAAATCATGTGAACCCTCCCCTTTTTGAATGACCAGTACTGCAAGATATTTAATAAAGTATTTAACCCCTAGCTTCTGCAGAGATGTTCTGCCGGGGGGGGGGGGTGAAATGTTTTCCCTTTTCCACTATTTCAGCAGAGAAGTCCTGAAAAATGTATACCCTTTCCCCATTCCAGCTTAAGTTGTTTTTCTCCCTCACCAGTTCCTCCTTCACAGAAAACCTCCGAGGATTGGTAATTATTGGTCTCGGTCTCTGACCAGGTTTGTGTTTCACTGTCAGAGTTCGATACGCCTTTTTTACTTCTGGCAGCCAGCTCCATTGATAATTAAGAAGGGCTGGAAGGGATTCTTGAATAACGTATCCTATCTGACCCTTCCAGCCCTTCCTGGATTCCAACAAAATGTTAATTATTTCGGCGTCCCCTATTTTCCAAGTCATCTAGTTTTCCCGATATCAGACCTAGTTGCCTTGCCTCCCCCTCAGTAAAATATTTTAATTTTATCGTAGATTGTTACAAAAAAGCTAATCTTGCCTCAGATGAATCCATCCTTAATGAAATGTCCACCAGTTTTTCCCTGATAACGTTTTTCAGTTTCAGACCCGCAACATCCTCCTTGATTGAGACTAACATATCTTTAATGAAATGTATCACTTTTGTCTTTTTTTTTTTTTTCATATTGGAAGCCTTAACCTGCACAGTTGGTAGTATTGTGTTTATTGTTCGGGTGTGTTGAGGACTGGTTAGTGCTTGCTCAGTTCTGACTGTTGTTGTGTGCTACAGGTTGTTTACCGTTGCTGGGCATTCTTCTTGGGGATGTCCCTCTGAAATTTAAAAATTAAAATAACCCTGCGAAAGTAACAGTTTGACTGTCGATTTTTGGATAGTCAGTACCACAAATGTATACTGGATATTATTACACTGAAATTCCACGAGTAAAAACTTTGTAAATTTAATTTATAAAGGATTAACAGACGGCACCGGATTTCTTGGATCAGGTTGGCATTCTTTCTCGCGTGCATGCACGACCCAGGATGGGGCTCGAGGTGTAACCTAAGAGTGCTTTCTTAAGCTGTTTTTTTTTATAATCGGTATTTCAAGAATGGGGCAGGGCTCATTTCAGATATTTGTCAGTGTAGGACACTGACCTACTGGGCATGGAAAGTAAGGGTTGAGTGGAAAAAGTTACAGGTCATAATGTTCAGCCGAGCCCATATTCTTAAAGCATCAGTGGAAAACCATTTGAGCAATGAGACCTGTTTTCCCCAAGGGAGAAGAAAAGGTAGGTCAAAACTGAAAACTAACATGTTTTACAATGCCCTACTCAAAAATGAACACTGATGGGCAGGTACCAGAAGTAGATCTGTTGCTTCACGGGGAAACCAAAAGCTACCTCAGTTCTGCTACAGGTATACCTTGGTGGGTTCAGTCCTATAGGACGTTCCAACTCTTCTCTTGAAAAATGAGGTCTTTCTTGGGGGAATCTCTTGCAGCACGCCATCACATGTTGAACTCTGCTATCAAACACTAGGACCACGTGGAAACTTTCTAGGTAACAGTCTACCAGAGGGGGCTGCCCACCACTGACGTCATTCTCTGACGTCTGCTGCCCTGTATAGGTGGCCGGCCCCCACGTCCTCCCCAGTTCTTTACCGCCGTCACCCAAGTCACGTCAGATCTACAGGGAAACAGCCGCTGCTTCAGTCTCCCATTTTCATGCCCTTTTTATTTTTTCTCACCTTAGTTTGTTCCCCATCTTTCAGTGGTTCTTCTGCCTTTTTATGTTTTCTTCTCCTCCTTCGTTGACATCAGAGCATTAAAATAGGTGTGCCTATGGCCAGCTAATTCCAAAGGACGACCATTCAGCTGGCCTTATCTGCTGAGGCCCGGGCCACGACATCCTGTCTTGTGAGCTCTGCCAGAGGTTCAACGCTGCCACTTGGCACCGCTGTCAGCAGACCCTCGAGGGGCACTTGCTCAAGTGCAGGGTTGCCTGTGTGGAGCAGGAGCTGCAGGCATTATCTTCCCCAGCCTCCTAGGCCCAATCTCCAGCCGCTTAGGCCCAGTCCTTGGCCTCCCAGGCCCAGTCCTTGGGTTTGGCTCAGGCCAAGCCCTGGGATAAATCTAGCGGGAAGCACAAGCACTATGACAAAGAGAAGCACCGGTCCTGGTCTTCGTCTTCCGGCCGTGTCGGGGCCCACCTCCGGGGGGTCGCCCCACACTTCACTAACACCGTGCCCCTTCCTTCCTCAGGCAAATGGTGCTTCCTTCTCCTGCCACCATTTCTATTACTGGCAGAGGAGCTTCAGGCCAGGGATCCTCCCAGCTCCCTAAGCCACTGCTGCTTAGGCCCATTTTCTCCTTGGGTGCACAGCAGAGTGGCTGTGTTAGCAGTCTCCCTGGCGATGTGGGTCCTACAGACACAGGGGGCATCTTCTTCACCCCACCTGTTACCCACTTTTTTTCGGCATTGGACACCTCATGTCAGTCTGCACCCCCTCTAGAGATGGGCTTTTTGCTAGCTCCCAGCCCTCGCTCTACCAAATGTAGACATCACCTTTCTCTTTCTCCAGCGTTGCCTGCTCCACCGCAGGGCCCTCACCAGCTTAAACCAGCGGGTCCATATTATCCTCTTTTGGCTCCCACTGGACCATATTCTGGTTTCCCTCTCCCTTCCCGGAGTAGGGAGAGGGAAGCCAGGATATGGCCCAGTGGGAGCCCCTGGCTCCTCCGGGTTACCCTAATCCACCACCACCATCAGGCCCTGTGCTGGTTATGGTGGATATTCATGAACTGGTGTCCTCCCTTTGAGGAGGGGGGGGTCTTGCATTTCCGGGTACCGCTGCCATCCCCACCACCTCCAGCTCAGGAACCGCCACAGGGGCCTGTGTCTCCCACTTCTCAGCATCCCCCTCCAGACGCCGCAGACTGCTTTCTCCCCTACTCACCCAGCCGACAAAGGGGATGAATATCACCCAGACCTGTTCCACCAGGATTCTGGGGATGACGGTGATCCAGACGAAGGGGACATTTTGGGTTCCCCCACTCCCTCCACAGGTTCTTCCAAAGGGATTTCTGCGCTTAAGGATGTTCTCCAGTCCCCCTTGAGTGACCCCTCCTTTTCAGTGGTCATGCACTGCATCCAGGAGTTGATGGACTTTAGATCTGAGGAGCAGCTCCCTGAGCATCTGTGGTTGGCCATTTACCTATATAAGCCTGACGCCCCACTGTTGGTGGCGCCCCCCCCCCCCCGCTGATTGATGCTTGTGAGAATGTGATGATGGTGACCTATCATGGCCCTCCTTTCTCAGTGGAACCAGCGTGCAGAGGATCTCAACCAAATGGTCTTAGTCTCTTACCCTGTTAAGAGTTCTGTTATGTTGGCTGGAGCCCAGCAACCTCCTCCTGTGGGTGCCCTTCCTTATCTCCCCCAGCAAATCCTGACCACTGATGTGTCCAACTCCGGATGGGGAACTCATCTGTGGGCTTACCAGACCCATAGTGTGTGGTCCGCAGCTGAGGGACATTTTCACATAAATGTTTTGGAGATGCAGGCAGTCCTGTATGCCCGTCAGGCCTTCCAGACCCAGCTCTTCGCTGGCCCACTGCTGATCCAGACAGACAGCACCAGTGTGGTCCATCACATCAACAAGCAGGAAGGGACTCACTCATACACTCTGTGTCAAGAGGTGATGCAAGTCTGGTATTGGACACTGGATCATGGCCTTCATCTTTCAGCTGTGCACGTCCCCAGCATGCAGAACGTCTTAGGACAGCTGAAGCCGCTTCCAGTCTGTGGCTCACAAGTGGGAGCTTCTGTCCTCCGTAGTGGCAAATCTGTTCGACCACTGGGGTTGCCCAGAGTTGGACCTTTTTGCATCCACACTCGTCGCAAAACTGCCGCTTTTTTACTCACTCCCTCGCTCCTGGATTTTTCTGGGGAGACACGTCCCTCTCTTGGAAAGGGAGATTTCTGTATGCCTTTCCTCCCTTATCTTTTTTTCAGCCCGTTCTCATCAAACTGCAGATGGAGGAGGTGATTATGATCCTCATTGCTACAATTTGGCCTCGCCAGATCTGCTTCTCTCTGCTTCAACAACTGGCAGCAGAACCTCCAGTGCCCCTGCCGCTGTGCACAGGCTTGCTTTCCCAGGAACAGGGTACCCTGATCCATTCAGACATCAAGTTGCTCCTTCTTCGTGTGTGGCTCTTGAGGATGTTGCCATTTCTCAGTTTAGGGTTTCTCCCAAGGTGGCAGAGGTCTTGGCGGCGGCTCGTAAGCCGTCCACCAGAGCCACTTACTCCATGAAGTGGAAACGCTTCACCATTTGGGCAGCTTCACACCGCCTGGATCCCTTCACTTGTCCAGTTATTCAGATCCTGGAAAGCTTGTTATCCCTTTGACTCCGGTTTGAAGTACTCTTCCATCAAGGTACATCTGTCTGCCATCTCTACATATCGTGTACCTATTGATGGATGGTCAGTGACGCAGCTAGATGTTGCCTGTACCTTCTTAAGAGGTATTCTGCATTTGAAACCCCCAATCTGTGATCCCGTCCTGGCTTGGAACTTAAATTTTGTGCTGGAAAAACTCACCCTGCCTCCTTTTAAACTGGCTGTGAGTTGTGAGCTACGCTTTCTGTCGTGGAAAATGTTATTTTTAGTTGCTATTACTTCTGCTTGGAGGATTTCCGAGCTTCATGCCCTCGTGTATAAGGAGCCTTATTTAGTTTTTCACAAAGACAGGCTATCGTTACGTACTAATCCTCAGTTTCTCTCTAAGGTGGTATCCGAGTTTACTTTGAACCAATCCATCCATCTCCGTTTATTATCTGGAATATGCCAATCCAGGGGAAGCATTGCTCCACACTTTGGTTCTGCACAGAATTTTGCATTATTATATGCACAGGACTAAAGAAGTTAGGAAGTCCTCTCAGTTGTTTGTTTGCCCAGGGAAAGTGGGCGCTCCCATTTCTTTTTTTTGGAAATCACTGTTCCCCGCATCCTGCAGACCCCAAGCCTTCGGGATCGCCATGAGCCATCTTCCCACCTCTACTCTGGCCCTACCCCCCACTTACTTCTCTGTTACCATGTAGCTGTGCCCTCCTGGAGCAGGGCCGAGGTGGGGCGGGCAAGCACCCTGATACTTTATATTTCGTCGGACCGGAGGTAGTCGGGCAGGTGAGGGCACATGGGAGGCATACTCCTGGCACTCCTTCCTGGGATCTGTAGGAGTTTTCTGTTTTCTGTGGAGGTGGCATGCACTCTGCATGAGCATCACTGACTGCATCACCTCCCCCATCCTCGTCTCGCTTGTGCTTGCCATGCCACTGGCTCTGCCAGAGCTAGTCAACAATCGAGCGTGACCCCCATCTTCCGAGAGAGAGCTGTCCTCCGGATGCTCAACTCTTCCCTCCCCTGCCGAACCCGGGTTGCCGGCGTGGTGCGAGGTGTGGCCTCTAGTGCCTCAACTCTCAGTGCCACTAGGCTGGCGGTGCTCCATTTCTAAGCAGTGTTTGTCCAAATGGTTGACTAGTTGCATTATTTTTTTGTTACTGGAAGTATGGCAAGGACCTTCAGGGAGTTATTCATGGCCATTCCACCAGGGGTACGGCTGCCTCAGTAGTGTGCTTCCATAGCGTTTCAGCTGCAGAGATCTGTGCTGCAGTCACTTGGAGTTCAGTCCACACTTTAACCAAGCACTACAGTTTGGACATTGCCTCTAGGCGCATGGCTAATTTGGCCTAGCTGTGTTGCAAGGCCTTCTTTCTTAGACAACTTCTCCTCCACCCTGTCTGCCAGTAGTTGGGTTTGAAACTGTTTGGTACTTGTCCTTCGTGTGATGCACTGTTGCAAGAGATTCCCCTGAAGTAAGATAGTAAAGTTATGTAAGAACTTACTATAACAGTAGATCTTCAAGGGGATCTCTTGCAGCAGGCCTTGCTTTTTCCTCCCTCCCTCCTTCCCCCTTGGCCCCTTATCCTGTTCTGCTTCCTTGCCAAGAGATCTTCAGCCTACCTTTTTCTTTTTTTTCGCCTTTAACCTCAGATTCCTCCTTGGTTCCCTCAGCTCAGGTATTCTGGGGTCTCCGGTGGGAGAACTGGAGAGGACATGGGGGTAGCCCACCTATATAGGATAGCTGAAGTTGGAGAGTGATGTCTGAAGTGGGCGGCCCTCTCTGGTAGACTACTAGCTAGCATGTTTCCGTGTGGTCCTAGTGCCTGATGGCGGAGTCTTATGTGTGATAGCCTGCTGCGAGAGATCCCCTTGAAGAGCTACTGTGAAGTTAAGTTAAGTTCTTGCGTAACTGTACTTTACTGTATGCATTCCCCCCATGTCCACTAATGCAGAGTGTTGTTGAAATTCAGGAAGGAGTGTACCACAGTGATTCTGACAGCACCAAATGGGGCAAGGCAGGCCTAGTAAAGACTGATGATTATGTTAGAGACTACGAAATAGGTCTGCCACCAAGACTGAACCTGCTGACACTGTTGCAAAGCAGGGTGGTTCACCTAGCCCTCAGATCTGTTCACTTGAGAGGATGGCTCTTGAGGAGTTGCAGTAGGTTAACCCAAACCTCTCAAATTAAGTCTTCAAAGTGTTACAAGTTACTAGAAAGCCACCAACCAGGAAAACGTATGATTCTAAATGGATATAAATGAGTAGGATTCAGTATTTTGATAGTATTCTCAACAGATCATTACATAACAATGAACTTGTCTGAGGGACTTAATTATTTGGCACATTTAGTCGCAAGGACTTAAACCATCCACCCTGAAGGTGCATGTGTCTGCAATTTCTGCTTTCAGATTTTCAGGCAAATAAAATTCTTTGCAGCTCACCCAGTGTTCAAGAGATTTTTAAAGGGATAAAGCTACCTATACCCAGTAAGGTAACTAATCCCACTATGCATGGGTGCTGGAACCATATTTTTAAGAGAGGCATGAATCCCTCCTGAACTATGTTACTCTTGTGCTCTTTAAGCCTTTCGAGCATTAAGTTCCCCATCAGAATTAAACCCACCATTACATGTTCCAAGTGCTGTTTTAACCATCAGCCCCCATTTCTTGCAGTGTTCCAACACTGTTGTCATCATGGGATTTAAATCTGTCCAGTCACAGTTGATCCGCCCCCCATTCTTTGTTTATCCTCCAGTGGCCATGGGAGGTAAGCTCCCCTCAGCTGTGCCCCGTTAGTCCCCACTGTCCTGCATCTCTCAGGAATTGCCTGCAGGCTGGAATACGCGCCCCCGTGGCGGGATTAAGAGGGTAGTACCATACACCACCACCACAAAGCAGAAATCCAGTCTTTGGGTCCTGGTCATGCAGTGGTGAGGTATCGGGGGCAGGCTCATTTGCACCTGTCCTGCCTCCATTTCCTCTGTTTTTCCTCTCAGCCCCATGCTGGGGCATGCGCAAGGTGATAGTGTGGAGGCACACGCACACTGCAGAGTCTGGCAGCATCTCCCTTCTCTGCCCAACCCACACTACCACCAGGTCTCCACCTGGTAGCAGTCATGTGGCGGAGCATGCAGCCCTTCCTCCCATGGAGAGGAGAGCAGTCCTCCGGACACTTTATCCTCTCCCTCCCCAGCTGACTCCTGGCGAATTGTGCTCATTCCTGAAAACAGGTCGTGGGTGTGGAGCGAGGTGTGGCATCCATTGCCTCAACCCTTAGTGCCGCTGAGCTGGCTGTCACCATTTTTTTTTTTTTTTTTGAGCCCAGGTTTTCTTGAAGCTCAGATTTCTAACCTGGAAAACAATGTTTCTAGTAGTTATGACTTCTGCTAGAAGAATCTGTGAGATGCGAGCACTCTTAACAGACTGTAGTGTCGTATAGTTTTGGCGGCATTAGGTGCTGCCTAGAACAAAGACTACTTTTCTTCCTCATTTCACATAAAATCAGTTTATATCATTGCCAGAGTTTTTCCCAAAGCCTAGTCTCACTCCACTATAGGACAAGAGAAACATAACAGCCTTGATCTGAAAAGGACTTTGAGCTTCTACATGGATAGGACAGGAAAGCCCAGAACAGGGGGTGATTAAAAACTCTTATGGTGAGGTCAAAGGTAAACCTGCAGCAGAGACAGTTTCTTGTTGGAGGTGTAGTTTAAAAGAGCAGTCTAAGGTGGCACTGAGGGCTGAGGCACTGGACACCATCCCTTGCGCTACACCAGTGACCCAGGTTCAGTAACAGACCTGGACCACCGGGGGTTGGATGGAGGGAGGAAGATTGAGCATCCCAATGGATGCTCTCCTCCTTCAGAGGTGGTTACTGGGTAGCACAAAGCACCCGTAGCTCCTCTGCCTGTGGAAGCATGGGGAGTAGGGGCACATGGCTCTCCGGAGTCGGGAAGGGAGGATGCTGTCGGGCGGTTGACAACAGCATGTGTCACACGTCGTTTGTCTGGATGAATGTCCTCTAAGCCAGCATCCTTTGGGGGGGAGGGGATAGGGAGAAAATTAGGGAAAACTGTATACACCCCTGGCCATAACGAGCACTATGAAACCAGGGGATCCTGGTGGAGGGTGTACGAGGCTCTCTCTGAAGCTGAGGAGCCGGGCAAGTATTTAAAAAAAAAAAAAAAAAAGTCTTAAGATTCAACTGAAAAATGTAATACAAAGTTCAGTTAGACAAAAATTTCTATGGCAACTTATTCAGAACAGAGTACGTGTTTGATAACAATTGTTATTGAAATAAATGTTGCTTCAGCAATATGATTAACACTGTATTATAACTATTTAAATTCTACGTGTATTTGATTTCAGTACTATTTTAATTGAATAAGGTGGCTGGAAAATAGCCACTGAAGTGCTTGAAAGAAATGTCAAAGATTATGATCTGGGCTTTTTTAATACCATAACCCATTACCCGATGCTGACGTAAGTCCTTTGAGCACTAAAGTGAATTTTTTAAAGTCGTCCTTTTAGGGAGGGAAGGGATCGTAAATTGAGCTGAACAGATGGCCAGCCAGTCCCTTCCAATTCTGGTCTGCTGGCCCCACCTCTGCTCTCAGATATTTTGTGACATCTGTCTAGGGAGAGCATGGGGGCACGCCCCATTGAAGTCTGTGGGGGAAATTTTGAAAATGACTTATGGTGACTTGCTTAAACACGTGGGACCACCAAATAAGGGGGTGCCAGCTATTTTCCAAATCAAGTGACCAGAAATGGGGAGGAGTGGCCCTCCGTTAAAAATGACATACAGGTAGATGAAACAGAGCTAAACACTAGTAACCTGGAGCAACTCTGGATTACAATAACTACAAATGATCTAAAATTTTGCTGGGGCGTGGTTTATAGACCCCCCTTCTATTAAAAAGGAAGGGGTTACCAGCTCACACTATTTGGTGGTCTGTGCATGATTTTTGGTATGTGCGGAACACCAAATAGTGGGGAATTTCGAGCCCTGCTGCTTACCTGCATATGAAAGTGCTTCACAGTCATCGTCAATATCTCCACATTTTGCTGGGGGGCTCTTACTACCAGTTTTATGTCTTTCCCTTTGCCTTGTCTTCTGTGCCCCAAGTCTTCACACAGTGCTTTGCAGTAGTGGCCGCGACTCTCTGGAGCGAAGGTCTGTATGTATTCAGTAGCTGGACAATTGGCTCTTGAAGACTTCATCCCAGGCTGCTGTCCTTCACGCACTGTTTTCTACTCACGAGCTGTTTAGCCAACTTGACATTCTGGTTAATGAACTGAAATTGGTTCTGACCATTTGTCAGTGCTGTCCTGGTCACGTCACACAGGACCGTGTCACTGCTCTGATTGCCCAGGCAAATCTGATGTCGCACAGTGCCTTTGTCTAGGCAGGATGTCATCTGTCTTATTGGGCTGATTGCTGCTGCCATCAGCAGTGCTCCCCTGGCACACCTGCAAATGAGAATTCCTTAATGGTTCTTCTTGCCAAGTGGGTTCAGAATTATGAAGACCTGGAGTGTCAGATTCTGGTGATGTCTTCTCTTTGTTTTGCCTCCTCTGGTGGTTTGATGATTACAACCTCAACAAAGGGACTGCCTTTTTACGTTCCAGACCCTGACTGTCCTGACAGCTTGCAGCTCAGGTTTGCCATCTAGTGTTCTTATGGAAACAAGGTTTATGGTCCTCTCTTGATTGCCCTCTCCACAGCAACACTGTGTAGATGAGGGCTGTTCTACATGGCCTACAGGCCTTTGCTGTCCATCTGCAGGGTCAACCACTGCTGATATGGATGGGCAGTTTTTTCAGTGATGCATTACATCAACAAACAAGGAGGGTGTCCACTCTTATTCTCTCTCTGCAGAAAGGCGATCCGGGTCTGATATTGGGCAGTGGAAGAAAGCGCGTTTCTGATAGCAGAGTTACATAGATGCATAGAATTTGTCAGCAGGTAAGGTCTGCCTGGCCCGTCTGGTCAACCCATTTTTTCTACCTTTAATTGTAGACTAAGTATCATTTTTATTTTTTTTTTTTTTATCCCCCTCTTACTCCCCTCTGCCTCTGACCCTTTGGGGGCACCTGGGGAATCATCCTTTGCCAGCCACCCTACCCTGCACTTGCTTTGCCCCATGGAGTCACGGCTATTCTTCTCGGGTGGGGGAACGAGACGGAGCCTGTGCGCCTGTACAATCAACAACTTTCGGTCAGGCAAGGCAGTCTGGATGGGTGGAGAGGCATATCGAGGGCACGCCCAGTGCCCCGCCTTCCCAGAGACGGCTGGGCTTTTTCCACCTGTTTTCCTCCCACACATGTGATGTGTGCCCTTGACATCTAGGCGCAACACGCCGATGTCCACTACGTGTCTTGGCCAGCCCTTCCTGCAGGCAGGACTTCCAGCGTACCAGCCTCCGCTCGGTCAGCCACTGCGGCCTTTTGCCCTGGGCAAGCTGTCGGGACACCAAGCCTTCTCCCGACTGGCTTTCTGATGACCCGAGTCCGCTCCCGAACCTGGGTCGCTGGCATTGCAAGCAGAAATCCAACTGCTGTGCTGACTAGCCATGTAGACTAAATATCTGATCTGCCTGCCTGGTACCCTCAATGTCCTAGCAGACTCAGTCCTCTGCTCTGTCCCATGAGTGGAAACGTAATGGACTCATAACTATCTCTTTGAAGGTCGGGGTCATCTGGAGCTCTACTTTTTTGCGTCCCTGGACCATGCCGAACAGCAGTGTTCTTGCTCGCTCCAGGTCTTGGAGTTTTCTAGTGAGACTGTTAATCCCTCTCTTGGACAGGAAGGTTTCTTTATACATTTCCTTCCTTCATTCTGTCTGATCCAGGGAGTTCTGATCAAGCTTTGTACAGATTCTCGTGGCCATATTCTGGCTGAGAAAAATGTGGTTCCCACTTCTATAGCAGCTTAGTCATAACTTCATCTGTCCTGCTTGCTCTTCAGGCAGCACTCCTGTTACAGGAGCAGCACCTTCTGGTTGCACCCGAATTCTCGATCCCTGCTCTTCCCTGCCTGGCTGCTAAGGATGTAGAACTCTCTTGGATTGGATTGGGTCCTCCATGGAGGCTGCAGATGTTCTCTTGGTGGCTTGTAAGCTGTTCACTAGGCACACCTATTCCCAGAAATGGAAATGTTTCATAATTTGGTGACTCCCATAGCTCTGGGCCTTTTCTTGTGTCCAGTGAGAGATGTTCTGGATTACTTCATACCCTTATCAGAATCATGACTCTATGAAGGTGCATCTGGATGCTGTCTCTACTTTACTTTTCAAGCTCTCACAGATGGCAAGTTGGTTGCTTGACTCAAGGTTTCCCACAGGTTCTTGAAAGGTATCCTGCAGAATCGTTCCCCGATCTGTAGGCAGTTCTGGTGTGGGACCTCAGCATGGTTCTGGAGACCGTTACAGGGGGTCCTTTTGAACAGGCTGCTGTATATGATGTGTGCATAATATCATAGAAAACACTGTTCTTGGCAGCCAAGCACAAATGGTGTACAAAAAGCAAACTGGTTGCAGAGTCTCCTTATCTTATTTTTCCCCCCTCCAAGGAATGGGCCTAAGGACCATTACTTGTTTTTTTCCCTGAAGGTTGTCTCTGATGTTGCATTGAACCAAACAATCCACCTTCTTGTTTACAATTCTTTAATAAATAGTGAATAACTTAGAGTTGGATGTGACATTACATCTATAAGGCGGGCCCTGGAACTGAGATCACATAATAGGCAGTTTGAAGTATGTAAAACCAACACCAAAAAAAAAAAAGGGACTGTCATTTCACTTTCAGGGTGCCCAAATTGTGGAATAGATTTCAGCATAATATGGTGAATATCACTAAATTTGAAACATTCAAGACGAAATTAGCTAAATATATGGATACTAGTTCAGAAATGTTCCACGCTGTGTGAGAGACTGTTCCGATGGGCTAAATGCCTTCTTCCATCTACAGTTTACCAAGTTATCTATTGTTCTGCCCCATCTGATAAATGAGAAATGTTACTGTAATCACTAGATCTTACTTCGAGAGGGTTCCTTCAGTAGGTCGTCACATATAGGACTGGTGCCACCTGTCGTCGGGCCAGACGGCAGACTTGTCTAGCAATCCCTGACGGGGGACTGCTCACCCGACATCACGTGACTGACGTCAGCGTGACTGTATATAGTGGGCGGTCCCCATGCCCGCCTTCCAGTTCTTTCCTGCCGTCGCCTCGTGTCAGTCACTCTGACTTCCAGTTGCGATCGTCGAGAAAGTTCATCGTGCGGTAATCCCTTGCTACTTTATTCTTCAAAACTACTGTACTTTTTGATGTCTTCTCCTAAGAAGTAGTGCTCATCGTGTGGCACCCAGATCCTGCACAAAGATGGACATCTGAAGTGCGTCATCTACCTAGGCCCAGACCATCCAGTCTCCTCTTGCCCTGAGTGCTGGTCCTTCAACCAGGCCACGAAAAAACAGAGACAGCAAGCTTTGGAGGCCCACCTGCTCAAAGCCCACCTAGCTTCGCTAGAGAAAAAGATGGATCGGCTTAGAGACTCGTCTGATAAATCTTCCCCTTCGAAAAAACACAAGGAGAAGCCCAGGGGAGCGGGCTCGCTTCCATGGATGACGCCAGCCCCAACAAGCAAGGGCCCAGCTGTCGCCCAAAACCGACAGTAAGTTAGACAGATCTCTGGTGGATAAGTAGATTGTCTGCTCCTCCGGTGACTGCACGCCTCAGCGGTAAGTCGGCCCCAGCTCCTCCGGAGACGGCGCAGGGCGATAAATCTGCTCCCGGCTGGGGCAGCTGCCCGGCTCGGTTGATAATCGGCGGGGTTCTACTAAACCGCCCAACCCCGCCCGCTAAGTTGGCAGTCTCTGGCGACTGCGGGCTCGGTTCCAGTCCGAGCCTAATGGCACCACACCGACCTCCCTCCTTCTTCATCCGTGTCCTCGCATTCTCCATCAGATACGTCTGGCGATGGCGACGGAGACTCCCTTGAACCTGTTCATATGTTGGGCTCCTCTCCGCACTGCCCTGCCGGGGTCCAGGTGCAGGAGGCTCCTCCTCTGCCTGATGGCCTTTCTGTGGAGGCCCCTCCGCAGCTTGACGCCGGACTGCCGGCCCCTCCTCAGATGCCGGTAATCTCAACGACAGTCCCTCTGCCGGGACAGGCTGTCCGGCCCCTGCCTTTGGCGCCAACACTAGGCCTGACTCCTTCAGAGCCCCTTCGTCCGGTGCCGACGCCAGCCCCTGTGACGCCGGATCCCCTTCCGGTGCTGGATCGAGTAGTGCCAGTGCCGACGTCAGTTCCTCAGACATGGACTGTCCTGACGCCAGACCCTCCTCTGATCTATACCACGCGACATGGGTCGTCCCCCTAAGCAGACTGATGACGGAATTACACCCGACCCCAACTTTCCCATTACCTTTATGGGTATCTTGGGGATACTTACCTGGGGGTTCCACTCCGACTGGAGTCACCTAGGACAGTTCTACCCAGGATGTAACCCTGTTCCCACCACATGGGACCCCAGGGTTATTATCCTCACCGTCACCCTTCCTCCCCAGCCAGCTCCACCCCCCAACCTGGTTGTTCCAGATTTCAAGACCTAATACAGTCTTGGTGGCAGGGGCTAGTTGGAGCTGGTTTGGGACCTGGAAACTAGACTCCCATAACTGCAGCTTCCTAGTCCCCTTCCCCGAGCAGAAGCCGCTCTGACTGTCCACATCTCGGGAAGACTCTGCAGGACATTTCACGGATCGTTTCTTCTTCCCTGTCGAGGGGGATGATGACAGCTCAGATGGGAGGAAGAGTCCTGAGCAGGAGATCCTGGAGGACCCCGAGGAACCGAAAGGCAAGGCCTCGCCAAAGTCACCGCTGGAGGACCCTTCCTTCTCGGACCTCTTGAGGGCCTTGAGAGACTACTTCGACTGGGAGTCAGAGGAACAGGACTCGATGAGACAGACTCGCGGTACACCTGGACTTAGAGTCTCTGTCTCCTATCCCAGTTCCTCCGTGGATGGGCCCCCGTCAAGACCTCACCATGACCATCTGGCAGATGCCTGTCTGTTCTGGCTGTACCCAGACATGCAGACAGAGTCTATCGGACGCCAAAAGATGCTCCTTTCTTAGTCTCATCCTAAAGCTGACTCTAGTCATTTCAGCGGCTCATGATCGCTCCTTTGCTCCTAAGCACATGAGCACTACTCTTCCGGACAGGGAGTCATGGCAGATGGACCAGTTCGGGGAAAATGGTATACTCCTCGGCCACGTGCACCCTTTGCTCCCTCAGTTACGTGGCCCACATGATGTCCCACCAAAAAGCGACTATGGCCAGGTTGGAGACGAAGGTCCAATCCATGGATCCTTCACCTCTCAAGGAGGAACTTGCCAGGGATCTCCGCCTCTCCAAGATCTCCTGCAGGCATGCTCTGCTGGCCACTTACGATTCTGTCAATGCTGTGGCCTGTACCTCGGCAACTGCCATTGCCCTTAGACACCACTCTTGGCTTCGCCTTTTGGGCCTCGCTAACGAGGTCCAGTCGGCGATTCAGGATGCCCCTTTCAGGGGCTCTGTTCTTTTCGGAGGGGACACCAAAGATATAACGGATCTACAGGACAAAGGAGTTGCTCTGAGGTCTGTTAGGTCTGTGTACCAATCGGGCGCTGCTCAACAGCAGCAGCAGCCCTTCCGGAACAAGACCTGGAGGCAGAGGAAGAACGCTCAGGTGTGCCGTCAAGGGAAACATAAGGCTACGGGTGCAGCCACCCCTCCTGCCTCCAAGAATCGGAGACGTTCAGGAGGCCCTCCCCCTGAACGTCCCACCACTTCTTGACTCCCCGGCCCCAGTGCCTCCTCAGTCTTGCGATGGGGAGCAGGTGGGGGGGAGGTTCGCCAGCCACACACAGGATTGAAGGGCGATTACCTCTGACGAGTGGGTCCTGCAACTATTGCCATCGGGCACACCATAGAGCTCCTGGAGCTTCCCCGGAAATCCACTGCAAAGTCCTCGTACTCTTGGGACCAGGCACTTCTCATTTGCGAGGAGGTACATTCGCTCTCGCTCAAAGAAGCGATCGAGCACATCCCCTCAGGGGAAAGGGATTTTACTCCCAGTTTTTCTTGGTTCCAAAAAAGACCAGGGACTTCCGAACCATACTTGAACTGAGTCAACTCAACCAGTTTGTTGAGTACAAAACAATTGCGAATGCTGACTCTCCAGAGTCTCCTTCCTCTCCTCATGGAGAATCCTTGGTTCTAGGGACATGGATATGTTGTTCAATCCGCACTTCATGGCAGGTTCCTTGCCACTTTAAATCTTGCTGGAAGGTCTTCAAGCTGGCTCTTCCCACCCGGGTGGTAAAACTCTCGGCTCCGCCCCATGACGCCAGATCTTCCTTACCGCTTGGAAGCTCAGGTTCCCTCCTTAGCGCTCTGCGTTTTAGGCCTGGATCCAAACTCGTTAGTTAAACCAAAACTTATTCTTAAAATTTCAAGACTTTGGTCTGTTTCTTCCTTCGTGGCTGCGATGGATAAGTCGACTCCCAGATTTCAGCAGTGCCCATGCGGGCAGAAGATGTCTCGGACTGATCCGCACTCCACGTGTGTCTATTGCCTTGGGCTTGATCACGATTCGCAGGCCTGCAATTTGTGCAACTCCTCAGCCAGTGTCCTCGAAGACCGTGCTGTCAGACTCCAACTTGGGCGCCCCGAGAGACTTATTCATCCGGTTAAGCCAAAGGAGGCCCGTTGGCCGGTTTCCGGCAGCGGGCTTGGCTGAGCAACTTGAGCAGATGATCGCCCTCGAGGAGGAGGCAGCCCAGGCTGCATCTTCGTCCTCCTCGGTCGTGGCATTTATCCCGCTCTCCTTGGCTCCTCCTACACGGCTTCTTTTAAGGAGCTTTGTCAATCCCTCTCTACAAAAGGTGAGGGTCCATCGGGACACTCCTCTCGGTCCAAGAAGAAGGACTCAAAGGGTAAGTCCCACCATCGGGCGTTCTGGGAGTGGAGAGGTCCCTTCCCGGACAGTCGACACTCTGCGGTCGAGGTTGCGGCTAAGGCCACTGGCTTCACGGTGTCCCCATCAGGTCAGCCCGCGAGGCCTGGCCGTCGGCTGTTGAGATTTTTCTCGACCTGTCGGACGGGCTGTCGACTGGAGAAGCTGACAGCCCTTCTTCACTGGTCCCTGGTGGAAACTGAGGACTTGCGGCGCCTCCTGTGCTGGAGTCCCGTTAAGGTTCCTAACCAAGGGAGGAACGGTTTCCCCGCCTCCTCCCAGACCCACCTCGAAATACCGACAGTCTCAGTCTCGACCTCTTCTCGTCCAGCTGATCCCCACGACACTGACGGTCTCTGTCTTGGCACCGAGAAAGTGGTGGCGCTGTCCGTCTGCCTTCCTCCTCAGAGGAAAGGCTTCGGTGCAAGTTGCGTCGACGCTACGAGGACTTGATGTGGCAGCAGCTCCTTCTGACCGGGAACAAGCCGACCCGGTCGCCTTCCCTGGCCATTAAGTGGCTGTTAACGGAACGGCCGAAACAACCCCTCATGGTTGTCGAGGAGCCCAAACCGGCACTGGTTGTTCGGCCGAAACCAGCTGCGCCACCCATTGTGGTGGAACCCCCGCCTCCACAACCTAAATCTGGGGCTCCGACCAAAGATTCTCGGTTGGGTCAGGGGTTGCCCCATCGGTTGTCTGTCACCCTCACTCCCGACAGTCCTCGGCAAGTGGAGGGTGGCTCAGGCCCTAGGCAGCTGTTCGCAGACTCCTTGGAGTCTGATGATGACTCTTCCCTGTTCTCCAGGCCCCTGACCTGGAGTCCACTGGGGACAGTCGGTGGACGAGAGCCCATCCTCGCTCGTTCATGGGTTTGCTTCGGCTCATCCTCAGGATCTACTGGGATGAAGCTCGAATGCGTGTCCAAGCGGGCCAAGTATCCCCTCACGGAGATACTGGACCAAGGGGATTCTCCCACAGAGGCCTTTCCGTTGGCTGAAGCCATTGTTGGCCCAGCTTTGGAGTTATGGCAGCGGCTGGCTTCTTGTCCTGCTCCTTCGGCCAAGATGGCCAGGATGTATGCGGTCCTCACCGGTTCACTATCCAGTTTTTCGGAGCACCACTCTATGGAGGGGCTTGTGACCGATGGTGTTTTCCGGGAACACCAGAGATGTGGACAAGCCTCCCGACAGAGTTCAAGAAGCTGGACTATGCCGGGCGTAAGGTGTACACTGCGTCCTCCCTAGCCCTCAGTCAGGCCAGTTCGGCCATACTGATGACACGCTTTTCCCATGCCCTTATGGGCTCCCTGGATGAGGTGATTCCTCATCTTCCGGCTGACCTCCAGACTACAGTCAAGCGGGTGCGGGATCAGGGAAGGGCGGTGGCGAAGCAGTAGCTCCAAACTGCTCTTTACATCGGAGACTCTTGTGCCCGGTCAGTTACGGCCGCAGTGGCCATGCGCCGCAGAGCTTGGCTGCGGATCTCCACCTTCATGGTGGATACCCAGCACAAGCTGTCAGATGTCCCCTTCCTGTGTACCGACTTGTTCGGTCCCGGGATGGAGGGCCATTTGCAGAGGATCGAGAAGTCCAGTGCCACCTTGGACTCGGTCACGTCTGCCCAGAAGGACAAAGACCGCCAGCAGCAGCGTAAGCCCTTCCGGCCTTCTACCCCTGTGGCACGTCCGGCCCAGCAACACCAGCATCAGGGCCAGCAGGCTCGCACTTGGCACCGCAAAGCCAAGCCTGCAGCTTCCTCCAGCAGGAAGCCAGGAGGGAAAGGCCTAGGAGGTCTCTCGGCCGGTCCCTCCTCCTAGCCTGCCCAGTGATGGGTTGAGGGGTGTCTCCCCCAGCCTTGTTGCTCCCCCATGGGGGGACTGCTCCGCCACTTTCTTTCCGCCTGGTCTGCTATCACCATGGACCGCTGGGTGTTGGAAGTGGTAGGAAAGGGTCTGCCTCTGGAATTCGAGCAAGCCCGCCCTTCCGAGCCATCGCTCCACGGCGGGCTACAGGGTCCATGCTCTCTGTCGGTCTATTTGACATTGTCCTGCTCCTCCAGAAGGAGGTGATCAGGGAGGTGGCGGATCCTCCACCAGACCCAGTGTTTGTGTCCAGGTATTTACTTGTCCCGAAACGGATGGGGGGGCTGGTGCCCCATTCTAGACCTGCACGACCTGAACAGGTTCCTAAGGTCTCGAACCTTCAGGATGGTCACTCTGGCTCAGATCATTTCATCCTTGGAACGAGGCGTGTGGTTCTGTTCTCTGGACCTCCAGAACGTGTTCTTTCATGTCCCAATCCATCTGACCCACCAGTGATTCCTCTGCTTCAGAGCAGAAGGGTCTATTTACGAGTTCCGGGCCATGCCCTTCGGCCTCTCTCCAGCTCCCAGGGTCTTCACCAAATGCATGGCAATGGTGACAGCATTTCTGCGGCGCCGAAGGGTCCGGGTGTACCCTTACCTGGATGACTGGCTGATTGCGCCTCCTCCAGACCGGAGGTGGAGCGGTCCAGGGATCTGGCCCTCCAAGTTTGCTCTCAGATTGGCCTCCTCATCAACGAGGCCAAATCGGAACTCGTGCCAAAGCGAGGTGATCCAATTCATCGGGGCAGAGCTCGACTCTCTGCGTGCCAGAGCACGGCTCCCGGTGGACAGGGCCGAGGTTCTTTCCTCCTTTGCCCAATCATTTCAGGTTGGGCTATTGCGCCCTGCCCGGGACTTCCTGCGCCTCCTGGGCCTCATGGCGGCCTGCACCAGCATGGTCCTGGTCTGGCACATGCATCCCCTACAGTGGGGACTGGCCAGCCAATGGTCACAGCGCTCCGGTCCCTTGGACCAGCCAGTGGCAGTGACCCAGGAGATATGGAACGCTCTCCAGTGGTGGATCGTTCCAGCTCATCTGCAGGAGGGCATCCCGTTTGTCCACCCTGAGCTGACGGTCACTTTATCGATCGACCGCCTCTCTGATGGGTTGGGGTGCCCATCTGGGGGAGCACAGAGCACATGGTTTCTGGTCCCCTCGGGGGTCCCAATGCCACATCAACCTGCTGGAGCTTCAAGCGGTCCGTTTAGCCCTCACCGCCTTTGCTCCGTTTGTACGGGGTCAAGTGGTCCAGGTCCAGATGGACAATACCTCGACCATGTACTACCTAAACTGCCAGGACGGGATGCGCTCCATGCCCCTGTGCAAGGAAGCTCTCCGCACTTGGTCCCTCATGCGCAGCCTGGAGGTGGATCTCCTAGCCATCCATGTGGCAGGAGCCTCCAACACTCTGGCCGATGCCCTAAGCCGGATAGGGGCTGCGTCTCGCGAGTGGTCACTCCTGTTAGAGGTGGTACATGATCTGTTCTCCCACTGGGGCACACCTCAGGTGGACCTGTTTGCCTCCGGGGAGAATGCGAAGCTGAGGCTGTTTCATGCCCGCCCCCCTCAGCAGGGCTTGCTGCAGGGGGATGCCTTCTCCTATGCCTTTTCCCCCCATTTCCCTTGATCCACGAGGTGCTTCTCAAGGCGAGGAGGGACAAGGCGCAGGTGATTCTGGTAGCCCCAGACTGGCCCCGCCAGTTCTGGTATCCAGATCTCCTCAGTCTCAGCTCCAGGCTCCCGAGGTGGCTCCCAGCCCACCCGGACCTGATCTCTGTCAACCAGGGGAAGGTTCTCCACCCGGACCTTCAGTCCCTGCACCTGATGGCCTGGTTCCTGAGCGGCTAGAGTTCCAGGCCTTGGGTCTTTCCGATGAGGTCCTCAACATTGTTGAGGCATCCCGTAAGGAGTCGACCAGAAAATGCTATGCCTTCAAATGGAAGAGATTCTCCATTTGGTGTCAGGCAAGGGTTGGACCCTTCTTCTGTTCCTTGGCCAGCATTCTGGACTACCTGTGGTCCCTTTCTCAGCTAGGGCTTGGTTGACCCTTAAGGTGCACCTGGCAGCCATCTCTGCTTACGGGGCGCGGGCCGGAAAGCAGTCTGTGGCGCAGGAGAAGGTGGTCGGGCGATTTTTCAAAGGCCTTGATCACATATCCCCTCCGGTGCGAGAACCTCCACCTCCATGGGATCTACTGCTGGTATTGGCTAAGCTCACGGGCAAGCCATTTGAACCGATGCACAAGTGTGACATCTCTCACCTGTCGTGGAAGACCACCTTCTTGGTGGCTGTCACATCAGCCAGAAGGATGGGAGAGCTCCAGGCACTTTCCATCGAGTCTCCTTATCTGGTCTTCCACAGGGACAAGGTTGTCCTGCGCCCCAACCCGAAATTCCTTCCGAAGGTGGTGTCAGAGTTTCACCTTAACCAGGTGTTGACTCTGCCGGTGTTCTACCCCAGTCAAACCTCGGAGGCCGAATATAGGCTCCATATTCTGGACCCTAGAAGAGCACTCTCTTATTATAAGGAGTGGATGGCTGAAGTTCGTGAAGAGGTTCGCCAGCTGTTTGTCACCTACGCTGAAGCCGCACCTGGCAGACCTGCAGCCAAGTGGACGATAGGCAGGTGAATCACCTCCTGCATAGATCTCTGCTATAGGTTGGCAGGCATGGAGCCTCCCAAAGGGATAAGAGCTCATTCTACCCGCCATACCGCTGCTTCGGTGGCTGCTTCCAGGGACGTCCCTATCCAGGAAACCTGCAGGGCTGCTACCTGGAAGTCAGCACACACCTTCATTACCCATTACCATATCGACCTTGAGTCACGCCGGGATGCTGGTTTTGGGACCTCAGTTCTTCAGTCTTTGTTTCCTAAGTATGGGGTGTGCGCCTTGCCTCCCTCCTCCCGGAGAACTGCTAGGAGTCTGCCATGAAGTGTGGATTGAAGAACATATCCATGTCCCTAGAAATACAGGTTACTCACCTGTAACAGGAGTTCTAGGAATGGTATATGTTGTTCATCCACACAACCCACCCGACCTCCCCGGCTTTGACGCACAACCTGGCTTCCTGCAGGCTAGCTCTGGCGTCATGGGGCGCAGCCGAGAGTTTTACCACCCGGGTGGGTGGGAGGAGCCAGCTTGAAGACCTTCCAGCAACATTTAAAGCGGCAAGGAACTTGCCATGAAGTGTGGATGAAAAACATATACCATTCCGAGAACTTCTGTTACAGATGAGTAATCTATATCTCTGCGTCCTGGATATGCAGGATGCCTACCTACATATCCCTATTTTGCCCAGCCACCGCTGATTCCTGCGTTTCCGTTTCCAAGGGGAACACTTCCAGTTTCGGGCGCTCCCCTTTGGTCTGTTTTTGGCACCTTGGGTTTTTACCAAGTGCCTGGCGGTGGTCGTGGTGTTCCTGCGCCGCCGCCGAAGTAGTGCGGTATTCCCTTACTTGGATGATTGGCTGATTGCAGCCCCGTCCAGGGATTCCTTGCTGGAGGCTCTGTCCTTTACACTGGACATGTTCAGCCGGTTAGGGATCATGGTCAGCGTGCCCAAGTCATCCCTTTTCCCTTCCCAGAAACTCTGGTTTATCAGGGCAGTCCTGGATATGGTCCAGTGCAGAGCCTTTCTTCCTCCAGACAGGGTGAAGACCCTTATCCATCAGGCCTCCAAAGTGGCTTCCAACAGGACTATCCCGGCCCTGGAAGTCCTCTGCCTTCAGGGCCTGATGGTGGCCTCCATCATTACCGTTCCCCTGGCAAGACTCCACATGAGGATCACTCAGTGGTCCTTGCGGGTGCAGTGGGACCAGCTTCTGGATGATCTGGACCATCCAGTCCTCATCTCCTCAGCGGTTCAGAAGGATTTGCAATGGTGGATGGATTCCTGCAATCTTTCCTTGGGACTTCCTTTTCAGAATCCTGTTCCAGCAGCTACCCTCACCATGGATGCCTCGAACATGTGTGGGGTGCTCACTTGGGGGAACATCAAGCCCGGGGACTTTGTTCCGGCTTGGAGATTTCTCTCCACATCAATGTTGTGGAGCTCAGGGCGGTCCTGTATGCATTACAGGCCTTTCAGATCCTCCTTCCGAAGGGAACACTGCTGATCCAAATGGACACTGTCTGTAGTTTGGTATATCAACAAACAAGGAGGAATCTGGTTGTACCCTCTTTGCGGGGAGGCGACCAGGGTGTGGAACTGGGCAGTCCAGCACCATCTAGCCCTAGTGGCTGTGCATGTTCCGGGTGTTTTTTAAATGTCCTGGAGGACAGTCTTAGCAGATCTCTGACCCTAGCTCACGAGTGGGAACTGCATCAGGAAGTGGCGGATTCCATCTTCCGAAGTTGAGGGCGTCCGGAAATTGACCTCTTCGCCTCCCAGTCCAACGTAAAACTTCCCAAGTTTTGCTCGCTCATTCCAGAGCAAGGTGCTTTTTGGAGTGACGCATTGTCTCTATCTTGGACAGGAAATTTTTGTAAGCTTTTCCTCCGTTTCCCATTTTGCAGAGGGTTCTTCTCAAGCTTCAGGCGGAGAGGGCAAGGATGATCCTAATCGCCCCTCTCTGGCCGAGACAGATCTGGTTCCCGCTGCTCTAACAGCTTTCCAGAGAACCAGTGGTTCCACTTCCAGTGACTCGCGACCTCCTTACTCCGGATCAAGGCCGTCTGATTCACCCAAGGCTCAGGACCCTGCATCTTCATGCATGGCTCCTGCAGACATAGCAGTATCCCATTTCAGGGTTTCCTCTTGGGTTGCAGAGGTCCTAATTGAGGCCAGAAAACCTTCTACCCGTTCCACGTAAGCCGTGAAGTGGAAGCGGATTTCCATGTGGGCGACCGCAAAGGGATGGAACCTCTTCTCTTGCTCAGTCCCGCAAGTCATGGAATACTTCCTTCACTTGTCAGACTCCGGTCTGTCCTACTCTTTCTTAAAGGTACATCTATCTGCTATTTCAGCATACCACAAGCTAGTGGAAGGTAAACCCATGGCTCAGTTGGAGGTCTCTAAAACCTTTCTGAAAGGGATTCTCCATCTGAACCCCCCCCCCCCATCCGCAGCCCAACCCCACCTTGGGACTTGAACTTTGTCCTGGAAAAGCTCACCCTTCCTCCTTTCGAGCCGGCTATGAGCTGTGATCTGCGCTTCCTGTCTAGGAAGGTGCTTTTTCTGGTGGTCGTCACATCAGCCTGAAGAATTTCAGAGCTTCACGCTCTAGTCTGCAAGGAGCCTTACTTGATTTTCTATCGGAACCGGGCGGTACTTAGAACCCATCCGAGGTTTCTCCCAAAGGTGGTGTCAGAAGCCACGCTGAACCACTCGGTAGAGCTTCTGGTGTATTACCCGTCCCCTCTAAAAGGGGTGAGGCATTCCTTCACATGATGGATGTCCATCAGATTTTCCGGTGTTATACACACCGGAGTAAGGAGCTGTTTTCGCCATCAGTTGTTTTGTCTCTTTCACCAGAGATCGAAGGGCAAACCGGTTTCTAAGCAGGGCCTTTCCAAATGGCTGGGCAACTGCATTCGCTTTTGTTACCAGAAGTATGATAAACCTGTGCCGGGTTCCATCAGAGGTCATTCTACTAGGGGCATGGCTGCTTCCGTGGCCTGCCTTCGGAACGTTTCCGCGGCTGACATTTGTGCTGCCGCTACTTGGAGTACTGTCCATACCTTTACCAAACACTATTGTCTGGACATTGCTTCTCTGCGGAGGGCTGGTTTTGGCCTAGCTGTCATGCAGGGCCTTCTGTCCTAGACTGGGTCCTTTCTAGACTTCAGTTATTTCCGTTGGAGTTTGTTTTTCCTCCTCCCTAGTTTCTCTGTCTCTCCTCGGAGGGACTGCTTGGGACTCAGTGCTGTATGTGATGACCTACTGAAGGAACCCTCTCGAAGTAAGATAGTGCAGTTACGTAAGAACTTACCATAACAGTAGATCTTCGAGAGAGGTTCCTTCAGTATGTCATATTTTTCCCCCCCTCCTTCCTCTCATTTTATGTTTTACAGGGTCTCCAAATCCTGTTCACTCCTGCTGTCAGGCCTCTTCCTGACTCCGGCGGGAGAACTGGAGGGCCGGCGTGGGGACCGCCCACTGTATACAGTCACACCGACTTCAGTCACGTGACGTCGGGTGGGCGGTCCCCCGTCAGGGATTGCTAGAAAAGTCTGCCGTGCAGCCCGATGCCAGGTGACTCCAGTCCTATATGTGATGACCTACTGAAGGAATCTTTCTCTAAGAACTACTGTTACGGTAAGTTCTTGCGTAACTGTACTATGTCTGTAGAACTTTACATTTCTAGTTGGACTGTACCAAGAAATAACAGAAATCCTTCAGATTCTTAGCATCTTTTGCCCTCAGGATTGTGGCCTCCCTTGCTTTCTAAGCAGTGCCTTTCCACATGGTTGGCATCGTGTATTATTTTTTTATTGGAAACATGGTAAGGAGCTTTCCGCTCTTGTCTGTGACATTCCACCTGTGCCATAGCAACTTCTTTGGCTTGTTTTCATAACGTGTTGTCTGCTGACATTTGCTCTGCCGCCCACTTGAAGTGCTGTCCACACGTTCACTAAACACATTCTGGACATCATCTCAACGCACATCAACGCGAGTGGCCCCAGCTGGTAAAGGTTTTCTGGTAGTCCTGATGCTGACAACTTACAGTTCCGTAAGTGTGGCCCTATGGAGGAGATTTTCTCAAAGAGCTACTTTTACGGTAAGTAACGGAACTTTTCTGTTTTTCACCAGCCCCACTCTCGCATGTACAAGCACACTTATGTATGGGCAGGGGGGTGGGGTGGCATGGCGTGTGGTCACCCATGTCACCAGTGGCACCTCTACCCGGGAGCTGCTGCTAGAGTTGTGCTACCTGGAATGCTTTTTGAAGTCTAAACTTTATATTGCTTAATCCTGATACAGAATGGCTGCCAAGGCAAACCTGAGTTAATCTTCCTTCTCAGTGGGAGAGCATCCACGTGAATACTGCTGGTTGGCCTCCTCTCTTGGGGCCAGATATTTAAAGGTTAGGGCAGGCACTAAGGGTCGTTTGCCAGCTAACCAGGTTTTGTGCCCGATTGGTGGGTGGGGTCTTTATTCAGAGTCCCACAGCACAGGCAAAATCCATTGGCACCCAAGTGCTAGCATAGCGCTGTGATCATGTGAATGAGGGTGCCCCCCCCCACATACAGGCTCGGTGGCAAATTCAGTGATTTGTAGCAGCGGTAAATACTACCCAAACGGGCGCCAGTTAACGCCTTTGAAAACCTATTCTTAACCATGTGCAAGGCCCTGGTGGTGGGACAGTGGTATTGCAATAGGCAGGGTCATGGACGGATCTCTGGCAGTGAGGTCCCAAGTTCTGTATGATCACCAAATTGTAGGTTTCCTCATTGTAACACCTGGTGGGATCACACCAGTGATCCTGGGTACCAACGGCAGTAGCTTTCATTCCTCAACTAGGTTGACTAACACAGTCCAGTTGGTGACTGGAGGTTGGGGAGATCCACTGGACACTAGGGATCACTTGGCTACCTGGGCTGGGAGTTGGGAGGGGAACACCACTTTCCAGCTGGGTGGTAGGGGACTGTATGGGCTGTAAGGCTGGAGTTGGGGGTGCTAGCCACAGGGGCCTCAGCAGCAGTACTGGGATGAGTGATTGGCAGGGGTGTACCACTGGACACCACGGACTTGTATGGGGACAGGTAATAAGGAGTATGCCACCAAACACCAGGGATATACTTCCACTCATCCTGATGGGTGATCGGGCGGGGTGCCACTGGACACAAGGAGGATATACTACCACTCACCCAGGCAGGTGATCTTCAAGAATATCTCTTTCATCAGGCCACATCTGTGGAACTACAGCTGTCGGGCATTAGGACCATACAGAAACTTTTTGCAAGCAGTCCACTAGGGGCCACCAATGATGACTTCCTGCGTTGGCTCTTGCTATATAAACATGAGCATCCTCCTCTCTCATCATTTCTTTTCCTATCAACCATTCTTACGGGACTCTGCTACAGAAATGCTGTTGCTGATGATCTTTTTTTTTTTTTATTCTGAAAGTAATCACTTTTAAAAGTGATTTTCGGTGGCGTGTATGTTGTCTTCAGAGTCTTCGCTGTCCATTCTCTTCAGATATTGTGAGTGCGGTGAGACAGTTTCTTCGAAAGACTCACAGGACATCAGCATGTGTTGTCTCAGCCTGGACCATGATGTCAAGGTGTGCCTGATTTTGTAAGGGCTTTAACACTGCCACCTGGCGTCACAGAAAGGGCGCTGTAGAAAAGTATCTGTTAAAAGAGCACTTGGCCTGAATGGAGAAGGAGCTCCACCAGGAAACCCCTGCTGCATCGCCAGCCCACTCCTTGGGACCAAAGGAATTCAAGTTCTGGGAAAGGACATCTGGGTCTCACCACTACAACTACAGGGAGGGATCGAAAGTGAAGGCAAGGACCTCCCCTGTGTGCTCTAGGTTGTCCTTTCACTCAAGTACGACCTCCTCTGGACCGTCGATTGCTCTGGCAGCAACGCAGCTAGTCACCCAGATCGTTGACACGGCTGGGTTGATTTCTGCTGCCTCCAGGCCTATCATGGTGGGTGTGTGATAGTTAATGTCTGAGGCCTTTGGCCTGCCCTGTTGACATTTGCCGGCATTCCCATCTACCATATGGGTGCCTATGTTCAGGTGCTTCTTGCATCCATTATAGACATCCTTAAGTGCTTGTTACCTCCTCCTCCATCAATGAGCTTTGCATCGACGGGGGTCCACACAACAAACTCTTGCAGTGCGCCTCCCATGTCGACGCGCCAGATACCTTCTACGCCATTGATGGCTTCTTCAGCTCCTCCACTGCGTGTTCCAGACCATGTTGATGAGGATCAGGAATATACTCCAGAACTTATTCTAGAAGAGGGAGAGGAATATGTGGATACTTGTGTTAGAACCAGTTCCACAGTCTCTACTGGGAGTGGACTCTATGGTTTATACCCCCAGGTCTCCCTCTGAAGACCCTTCCTTTATAACAGTGATGCAGGAACTGCAGTCTGCAATGGGTTTTGTTGCAGAAGAGCAGGATATTACTAAGAAGAACTTAGTAGACTTCTTAGAACTGCCTGTTACTTCACCTATAATTAGTCCTTCCATCCTGCCAGCCCTAGAGGATGCCACCTTAGCTGTCTGGCACAGGCCTAACAATGATACTTGCCATGGCAAGGAAGGCAGATAAACTATACCAGGCCCCCTTCGGCAAGCCCTTCATTGCAGGCCAGCCCGAGGCAGATTCTGTGGTGATCAACACAGCCCATGACAGGTCTAAAGTTCCAGAGCACCTTGGTTCCCTTCCTCAAGACAAGACATCTAGGAGACTTGATGTCTTGTGCAAAATAACTTTTGCTTTAGCTTCCCTAGGGTTGAGGATTGTAAATTACTAAGCACACATGGTAAAATACTAGAACGTTCTTTGGAGGAAGGCCAAGGCAGCCGCCCAGGCCCTCCTAGAGAACACTGCTAAGTGGGAGATACTGAATGCTCTGTCTGCAGGTACCATCATAGGTAAACATCTCCTATGATCCACTACGATATTTCTGATGCCTCTGCTAGGGCAGCTGCCTCTGCTGTTTGTCTCAGAAGGCACTCCTGGCTTAGAGTGACTGGCTTTGCTAATGGTGGCCAACAGTCTATCCTCAGTGCATCGTTTAGGGGATATAAGCCTTTTGGAGCAGATGAGCAAGACATTCTCTCCAATTTACAGGCTTCAGGTAGAACCCTGAGCTTGGGACATTCCATGTATCATAACCAACTTAGGACTAGACAGAGGGTTTCTCTTTTGTCCAGTCACTTACAGACATAGATCTGCAACTAGTCAGCAGGCATAGGTAGAGCAGCTGTAATCTTACCCCCCACAGGTGCCCATGCAAAGGCCCCTAGAGGTGGCACTGCAGCAGCAGCCGCATTAACCAGTTCTGCCTCTAACATCATATTACACCCCTTAATCACAACCACCTATGCCTCTGGGGTGGTGGTCAGGGGGGTTGCCTTTCCCTCTACCTGGACCAGTGGAGGAAGGTAACTTCAGATGCTTGAGTCCTGCAGATAGTAGCACAAGGCCATGCTCTGGAGCTTCGGTAACTACCATTCTCCAGTGCCTTCCCATTACCCTCCAGAACACATTCCATTGTTCTTGGAGGAAATTCACATCCTGCTTCAACTGTTCCCTTGGAACAAAGGAACACAGGGTTCTATTCTCGGTACTCCCTGTCACAAACCCACTCAGCAGGTAAGCCCTCTACTTCCAAAGTGCCAACCTCTGAGCGCAGTCTTGTGAACAGTTAACAGAAACAGGGTAACGCTCCTGTCTGTTTTGTGGGTTCGAATCAACCTTTGGTCTCGGTTCTGGAGGGATTCAAACTGTGAACCTCTTGCTAGCGTACCCAATGCACAGGCTCAGGTAATTCTGTCTTTGGGGGGCCAGATATCTCTGCCTACGGGCACCTAACCAGGTGTACAAAATGAACCTTTAAAAGCTCTAATAAAGACCTCAAATTACTCTTACCTTTTTCCAGTTTGGGATCACCATTCAAGCTTATGCACAGTGTCTGCTTTAACCATATATACTTCACTTGTTAAAGAAAAGAAATTCAAAGACAGACCAAGTAGGCTCTAAAAATAGATAAAAATATGTAAAACATAAAATACAGAACCATATCATAAGAACCATACAATTTTTAAAAGAACAAGGTTTAAATAGTGCAATTCCTACTAAAGTAGTTAGATTTTTGTGTCTCTCTACCTGTATACTTGCTTAAAGTGCTCAAAGATGTTTATTTGTCAGAGTGTAGATATCTCTGAAGGAAAACAGAATACTCTTAAAAAAAAAAAAAAAAAACCTCTTTGCCAACCCTTTTGTGTGAGGTCACCTAGCTCCTCCTCTGTTTATTAAAAATTATATATCCAGGAAGTTTTATCATTTTAGAAGGAAAGTTAATTAAGGCTACATCAGCACAAACTCCTTTCCCCATGTGACTTCCCCAATCAAGTCTGTAAATTTCCTTTCATCTATGAGCGGTATCCCCTCTCACACAGACATCAAAGCATTTATGATCTCGCACCAGTGTGCCAAACCTGGTTTCCTCCTTGAAACGTAATAAAATGGATGCTGATTTCCCTCTTAGCAGTTAAAGCTATATTTAACTTAGAAAAACAGGAGATTCTTGATTAAGTCCTGTTCTAGTCTGTAATTAGCTTCTGGCCTTCCAGGTAACAACTTGTATCTAAAACCTGTGTGTGCCATTTCACATGCTGTCTCAGCATCTGTCATGAGAGACAGTTCATAACACGTTTTTATATTACAAAAAATCATAGTCTACTCAGAACTGGCTATCCACGTGTCTCACTCCCTAGTTCCAAAAAGGACAGGAGACCCGAGACCCGTTCTAGATCTGTAGGGATCTGAACTTCTTTATAGAATATGAGAAGTTCAGAATAGTTGCACTGCAAGTCTTACTTCCACTACTTCAAGCAGGGGGACTGGATTTGCTCCCTAGATATGCAGCATGCTTACCTGCACATCAAGATCAGCAAGTGTCGCACAAACCATCTGAGATTCCTGCATCAGAATGAAGACTACCAGTTCAGAGTATTGCCCTTTGGCTCGTCATCTGCACCACGAGTATTTACTAAATGTTTAGCAGTGGTGGCAGCAGCCCTCTGCAGGGACTGCCTAAATGTCTTCCCATTCCTGGATGACTGGCTTCTTAAAGCTGACTCCAAGGAGCAGCTTTCACACACCTTGGAACGCACCAGACACCTGTTCACTGGTCTAGGGATTACTGTTAATGTGCTAAAGTCTGTCTTGACCCTTTGCCGTCGTCTGCAGTACATAGGGGACAGTCTTGGACACAGCCCAAGGCCTAGCCTTCCTGCCACAGGACAGGGCCGAGTGTCTGATTGCACAGGCTCAGATGGTCCACAACAACAGGCATGTTACAGCCAGGACACTCCTGAGACTTCTAGGCCTGATGGCAGTGGCCATTATCACAGTACCATTGGCAAGGCTGCACAGGAGAATCCCATAATGGACACTGAGTCCAGTGGGACCAATGCACAGGCAACCTAGAATAAAAAGTTGGAGTAACCTCTCCTGTTAGAAAGTACTTCATCTGGCCCGGTGACGCTGAGGGTTGAGGCACTGGACGCCACACCTGGCTTCATGCTGGCAACCCGGGTTCGGTGACTGACTCAGGCCACTGGAGGGTCGGCAGGGGAAGAGAGGGATAGAGTGCCCAGCGGCGGCTCTCCCTCTCTGGGGAGGGTTGCAGGTCTGTCCTACTGCTCTGTCGCCACCTTCTGGGTGAACCCAGGATTGGCGATGCAGATCTGGACTCACAGAAGGGGAGGGGCAGCTGCAGCGGAAAGCCCGGGGAGGAGTTGCATCTCGACACATGCCTCCTCATTGGCTCTCCCAGTGTGCCGGTGACTGCAGGGGCAGGGGTTCACCTGAACAGGAGAAAATGGAGCCCGTCACTCCTAGGTGACGACTTCTGTGAAGCCAGACTGTGTCACCGGTGCTCACTGGGGCAGAGTCCGCTGTGTCCCTCTCGCTGTACCGTTGTTAGGGGGAAGACTTGGGGTTCCCTTCCCCCACCTCACCCAGGGGGTATACCGGGCTACCTGAGGGTCTCTGAGTGGCCGGACACTCTAGGAGCTGACTCCTGGGGGCACTACGCGACATCAGGAAGGCGACTTAAGGAGCTCTGAATGAGTGGAGGGACGGCGCAATAGGTGGATAAACATAAGGTTTAAAAAAAAAAAAAAAAAAAAGTACTTCAGTGGTGGATGGAACCCACCCACTTGCTGAAGGGAGTTCTTTCCTAATCCCTTCCACTCTTCGGAGTCTCACCACAGATGCCTCAGGGATGGCCGGGGGGGGAGGGGGCATATCTAGGGCCTCATCAGACACAGGGAACATGGATGAAAGTGGAGAGCACCCTCCACATAAACGTCCTAGAAATGATAGCTTATCTGTACAGCCGACAGGTGTTCCAGTCCCATCTCTTCCTGGGTCCTCTGTTAATTCAGGTGGACAACATAAGTGTGACGCACTACATCAACAAGCAAGGAGGCACTCTGTCCTAGCACCTGTGCATGGAGGCAAGTAGAGTCTGGTTTTGGGCTCTGAAATACTATTTAGAACTATCAGCAGGGCATGTTCCAGGGGTCCAAAACATCTTGGCAGACAGACTAAGCTGGTCACAGTCCAAGATGCACAAGTAGGAGCTGCTGACCTCAATCACAGAAGACCTGTTTGGCAGATGGGATCATCCAGAGTTGGACCTTTTTGAGTCCCCACACAACACAAAACTGCCACTTTTCTTCTAGCTTGCTCCAGGGCCTGGAGTTTTTTTTTTTTTTTTTTTTTTTTTGTTTTGTTTTTGTTGTGATGAGTTGTCCCTCTTTTGGAAAGGTAGGTTCCTGTATGCCTTTCCTCCCTTTCCTCTAATCTAGAGAGTACTAATGAAGCTTCAGTTGGAGGGTGTGACTCTGATGCTCATTGCACCACTGTGGTCTTGTCAGATTTGGTTCCACTTACTGCAGCAGCTGGCGGTGGAACCCCCAGTACTCCTGCCATTATGCCAGGGTCTTCTGTTACAGGATCCAGGGAAAACTGGTCCATCCAGACGACAGTTCACTCCTCCTCCATCCGTGGCTCCTGATGTCGTAGCCATTGCCAGGTTTGGAATTTCCCAAAAGTTTTGGCTGACGTCTTGGTAGCTGCCAGAAAGCCTTCCACCAGAGCCACTTGCTCCATGAAGTGTAAGCGGTTTGCTTTGTGGGCCACTTCTCACCAACTAGATCCTTTTACCTGTCCAGTAAACCAGGTTCTAGAGTATTTACTGTCCTTATCAGATGCAGGCATACAGTACCGTTTTATTAAGGTGCACTTAGTTACCATTTCAGCCTTATACATGCCTATTGATGGTCGTACAGTTGCTTAGCTGTAGGTGGCCTGTATGTTTTTGAGAAGCATTCCTGCACTTAAAGCCTCCTATCCTCAATCCTGTTCCAGCTTGGGACCTGAATTTTATGTTGGGATAAGTTTGCTTTAGCTCCTTCTGAGCCAGCTTCGACTTGTGGCCTACAATTTTTGTTGTGGAAAGCATTATTTTTGGTTGGTATTACTTCAGGTCAAAGAATTTCAAAGCTTCAGGCTCTTGACGTGTGAGCTTCCTCATTTGATTTTTCACAAAGACAGGGTATCTTCTGCATACCAGTCTTAAGTTTCTGCCAAAGGTGGTGTCCGAGTTTACCCTGAGTCAAACCATCCGTCAGTTTATTTTCCTGAGCATGCCAATCCGGGGAAACATTGCTCCATACTTTAGATGTACATAAAATGCTCTGGTGCTAAATACACTGTATAAAGGACTGCAGGAAGTCCTCACAGTTTTTTGTTTATTTAGCCCCTGGGAAAGAGGGTGTTCTGTTTCTAAACAGTGCTTGTACAACTGGTTGGCCGACTGTTATTACTTTCTGTTGCAGGAAGTACAGTAAGGAATTTCCTGGGGTTGTTCGTGGCCACTCGACTAGAGGCATGGCAACTTCTGTTGCCCGTTTCAAAAATGTGTCTGCTGCTGAAATTTATGCAGCTGTCACCTGCAGTACTGTAACAAGGGATAAAGAAGTTTGTCCCAATATTTCAGGCTAACCTCATTTTGGTCTAAAACATAATGTGTTTGTGTAACAAATGTTGGCCTATATAATTGAATTATATAAAACTTGTAAAGCTACAAGTTAAACTGAGCCACAAGTTGCAATATTAAAGTGCCTTTTGATATTTGTACTGACCATGTGAGTAATAGAAAACAGGTGTCTTAAGTGTCTGCAAAGACAGAAATACAGGGATAGAGTTTAAATTACCCTTCTGACTATTATTATTAGGACAGGCCAAAATGCTTGTATGCACATTCTTAAGTCCACATCTATTTCTTCCTCCTAGACCTTGGTAACTGGTAGTGACAACTATTACTAGCCATATATAGTAATATAATTTACACTATCTATACATTTGTGCTGACCAAAAGATGAGCTCATACATATACTAAAAAGAGAATTGCCTTTTAAGTTGATGTTTGTATATGTTTTGCACCAATCATAGGCAACCATAGGAAGTGATGATACTGTCTTCCACTATGTAAGCAAGCCTGCATTCACTGTTAGTTTGAAGAATGAAGGATGTACCACTTGTAATCTCTCGCTGTGATTGTTATATTCATTAAATTCTTCCGCCATCAGCCTCATCTCCGTTCGTCTCCTAAGTATCCGTAATAGATAATTTACTAACTGTAATTTTTCCACAACGCTACAATTACTGTCTACACCTTCACTAAACATTACAATCTGGACATTGCCTCAAGAAAAAGGACAGGCTTTGGCCTAGCTGTCCTTCGTGGCCTACTTTCTTGGGCCTCTAGGCTTCAGCCACCCAGACTTTTTCTCTGCCAGTACTGCTTGGTACTCATTCCATAGGTGTGGCCTGATGTGAGAGATCCTCGAAGAAGAAGAAAGAACAGTTACGTACTTGCTTTAACAGTAGATCTTTGAGAGAATCTCTCTTCATCAGGCCATGCTGTTCCACTCTGCATCCCGAGGGCTCATTCTCCATAGGGCTTTGCCAGCTGCTCTCTGCCTCGCTTGATCACTAGTCATAGTTTCCCTCTTGATTTCCTATGGGGAGGTCATCAGAGTGTGATCTCTGGCGGGGAACTGTGTTGAATTTGTCCAGGGGCCCCAGGGCCCAGGTATATACAAGTTCAGTTCTATAAAATTGCTGATAGCCACCTGTGTATATATACAGTTGATCATGGCAAGGTGTAAAAGGCTTGCAGAAAATACAAATGGCCAATGGATGACTGAATGAGGCCAACATACAAGTTAATGTGGCTGGCTAGTCAATGGCTGCAATCACTTGTTTTTCCATTTTTTGTAATGACTGTATGTCTCAAAGTGTCAAAAGTATCTTATGACCAAGGTATCTTATGGCCAATGTATTTTTGAATCCGAGTCTTATGACTTGTTGAATGACATATTGTCTGTGTTTAAATCTGCTGAGGTAGCTTTTGGGAAATTCCAGTTCTGCCTTTTTAATGAAAACAGGTTGGGTATAAATGAGACCTAACTGTCAGGTCTAATGTTGCTCCGAGAGGAAAGAAGTTGGTGATATCGAACTGGCCATAGTGTTCGGAGACCCAGAGGAAGTTGAGTATAATTTCATTTTCTCTGAAAAATCTGTAGCCCTGTAATGCAGATATTACTAGCTGTCTAGATTGCATGTTGGAAACACCCCATTGGCTGTTTTATAACTAAATTGTAACAGGAACACCCAGGTAGTGGTGGGCTACCTGATGTTTAAAAATAATGTTAGCATGTATTCCCTTTTGTAAACTAGGATTATTAATCATGACAGGATGCGTTCTTATTGTTGAAATAGGATTGTTCTGGTTTTCCTTTTGTGTATTGGGTAACTAACAGTTAATTGAACCTTAGGTCTACAAGTTATGCCAGAGTGCATGCACTCTTTTTGTGTATTACAACTATTCATCCTGTCAGGGTGTGTTTTTATTGTTACAATGGATTTTTCTGGCTAGTCTGATTTAATACTATCATAATAAAGTACAACTAATTTGGCAAAGAAATAGTTAGTTTGCTTTATTGAATTACTAACCAGGAACCTGTATAATTGAGTCCATTTTACAACTGAGGAGGGTAGAGGTCGCCCACGTTTATATAGGAAGAGTCGACGTAGGATGTCGTCGTGGGCGGCCCCTACTGGACTGCTTGAAAAAAGTTTCTGCCTAGTCGTAGCGCCTCATGGCTAGTTCCATAGGTGTGGTCTGATGAGAGATTCTCTCTTAGGATTTACTGGTACAGTAAGTGCATAACTGTTCTGTCGGGGGGGGGGGGCACTGGATCCCAGGGCTCCCATACACATAACAGAACAGGTGTTCAAGGGAGGGGTACTACTATACACCAGAAGGTACATTCACATAGAGGGGATGGATGGTCGTCGGGGGGGGGGCAATCGCCGACATGTCTGATGTGGCATGCAACCACGGGAGGGGCAGAAACCTGCTGCTGCTTCCCATGCAAGTGAGCCCATAGTGGGCATTCATGTGGCCCCTTGGCATCTTGCATGCCCAATGGGCACATGTGCATTCTGTAGCTCAATATTGTGCCGCAGCTCCCAGCACTATGTGGTGGTTGTGTGACAGGAGGCTCCTGCCACTCTTGTGGACCAACCTTTTCTTAAATCTGTTGCAACAGTTCTTCTATTTCTTAGCCTAATCTATCCTTTACAATTTCTAGTCCATAAGGTTGGCCACCTATGGGACCTCCTTCCCTTTCTTGACAGTGCTATAGTGTCCTCTTTAATTTTCCTTTTCCCTCTCAGGTCCTCATACAGGGAGGTTATTGTGGTGACCTCCAAGCGTATGTAATTGTAAAACAGGTTGTGTTTATTGTTGTTGGATTTAATATGTAATAGCACTATGTCATAAAATACCTTGATGTATATTTCTTATGTTTATGAAACCTGTAAATGTTGAAAATACCATGGCACTAGGTGTTTTTGATAATGGTAAAAAAGTACTAGCTGACTATTATAGAAACTTAAGTTAGTTGTGCTATTTCAAATGCATGTAAATTGCTATAAGTTGAACAAGTCTTAAATTTCATGGTGATTTGCATATATCCCATGATGCTTTGCATTATGGAAGTGTGTATGATGATGTATTTCTTTGAAACTTGATTTGTTGCCAGTGCCCTTTGGGGTTACCCTTTTTTTAGTGATTCTGCATTGAGGTTTTCTATAGCTTGTTTTGCTTTTTCTTTTTGAGCCCCCACTACCAAAGCAAACAAGGCCCACTTAGGAATGAAGGGTTTTCACTGAAAAGTTGCTAGATCAGTGTCAGTAAGTGCTTGCTAAGTGCAGAGAAAGGACAGTCAGTCTGTTGCTGTAAACTGATGTACTGAAGAAAGAATATGCATTACCGAAGGCTATTTCTTGTATTTTGAATAAACATCACACAGAGATTATGTGTTGAACTTGAAATTTGGTGTCTGATCCATCTGTTATCCCACAACCCTTCCACAGGTGGGGCGCACAAATCCTTGTGGGCTGAACGCAGCCCAGATCCCTGTAGGACAGTAGAAATTGCCTTTCTGCTGCATTAACATGGCCATTCATTTAGTTGGATAGTGCCGGTGTGCTGTCAGGCTGAAGATGCCACCCTCCGGGTCAAGTGCAACACTGACGTCTACGCTCCACTTTAGTGCCTTTTTGAATATCTGGCCCCTAGTGTCTTGAGGTCAGCGTATGAACATGGGTTGTCAGTGTGTCAGAGGGTTTCCCCCCACAGCTTTTCGCCAAGGAGCCAATACAGCTTTTTTAAAGCAAGCTTAAAAATTTACTAAGATCTTGTGCTGCAGAGATAAGAAGACTGAAGTCAGAAATGAGATTTACAGCTGTAGATAGTATTTTTGAAGTCATATGCTGTTTCATGTTCTATTAAACATAGACTTTCAGAAAAAAAGCCCTTTTTATTGTTTTGTCATATTTGTATTTCAGATTGATTCATCATGCCTTACTTGGGAAGGGCAGCCATATCAAGGCAAAGATGCGATTGTCGAGAAACTTAATGTAAGTTGATGCTGTAGTTTTTATTTACTGTCTCCTCTTGTGCATTTAAGTGAAACGAATGAGACCCTGTAAGACATGTGACCCAATAATGATATTCAGACGTGTGTGTATATATGTGTGTGTGTGTGTGTGTGCGCGCGCATATGTATGTTTAACTTTTTATACATTACATTTTGAAAACGACAACATCACATAAGCCCCAGAAAGGGGACATCCACATGTTATAAAATAAATGACATGTTAGTCTCAGCTTCCTATCTTTAGTACAACACTGGGGGGTGGGGGTGGGGGGGTCCCATGAAATGCAAAACAAAGTCCCTAGCGTTTGCCAAAGTTGCAGACACTTAAAAAGAATAATCATCATTTCTCCAAGGAGAGTCTCTGCTATTCACCCATAGCTCCATCTGAACAGGAAAGGCAGTATCAGTGCCCTCCATAAATCTGTCCTGTTTATAGAGGATATGTAATGGATACCTGCTCAACATTATAACTCCTGCACAAGCAGGTCCCAGCTCTTATTGCACAACTGTTAACAACATACGTCTCAGAAAACTGGTGAATGACTTTGCCAGATCTTCTTTTGATAACCCTGCACCTCGTGTATGTTCACCATTGTGAGGTATACAAAAGTGGCAAACACTGGAAGAAAAGCTTTTCAGATACTGCAGTTCACCCAGCTGATCTTAAAAGGGTTGAGTGGTTTATGAAACGCTTAACTCTTGTGGTGTATGTGTCATGCACCATGGTTCCCTGCTGTCTGTATTTTTTTTTTATATATATAACAAACAAAAAAAAAAAACTTTTCCATTGCTAATGTGGAATATAACCTTTACTTATATTCCATTTGACATATAAACTCAATATTTAGAATACTGCAGCTCTTCTAAAAATGAAATATTCCAAATAAGCTAATTGTGGATCTGCCCTATACATAAAACAGTGATTCAAACCTCAGGGATCCCTCACCGTGCTTACTCTTGCAACCAGCAGGTCTCAGCAGCCCCGGAGAGTAGAATTTTATGCAGATTTGGGGACAATGGAATGAAATTCAAATCTCTGCTGCATCGTCTCACTCTAATTTGTCTTCTAATATCAGATTTATTTCTCTGCCCGAGGAAGAAGTCATCCCAAAGAACTCTCGTCTTTTAACTTCTAGTTTAACATGGTGTTTGTAGCTTTTTTTTATTTTTACATAGTGGTTTTCAAACAACACGAAGATGTATTCCGACAGTATGCAGTTACCCTCAGCACTCGAACTGCTCTGGAGATGAGAGTTAACTCTATGCTAAGAGCATAGAATGTTGAGCTCGTGCTCAGTTCAAACCTCTGTCTGCTGCACTTTCAAGTGTAACCGTTAGATTCTTTACTCCACCTAACTGAACAGTCGCTCCGGAGTTTCTCCTGTCTCCTTCGGTTCGTGAAAATCGTTGGTTTAATCCGAAAATGTTATACTTTTCCTCAGTTCAGATCCCTGTCTGTGGTACAGTAAGTAGTTGAAGTAGTGGACTGTAGTGAATTCTGTGGCAATTGTAAATCTTAAAAATTGTACGGTCGGTTTGGCTGAACCGATAATTCTTTGATTCTGTAGTGATTCAGGTGCTTATCGGTGCCCAAAAAAAACATGTTTAACATTTTTTTCCAATACCCGTGACACGGTTAGGAGCCGATAAGTTTGTCTTACCTTGCCTAAAGCCGTGTAAGGGGTAAGTTTTCTTTTTACTGTGGCCATATCTGAGAACCCCCAAAAAAAAAAAAACCAGGCCCACTGGGTTTCAGCACTGTAGTGTGTGTGGGGGAGGCATTTGCTAAGGCTGATCCCCACCCCTGTGTTTAATTGTCTGGGGTTTGACCACCTTGATTCAAACTGCCAAATATGCAAAAATTTCCCTAAGGCCACCCTAGATAAAAGGTTGGGCAGGCTTAGGGAGAAAAAGGCCAAGAAGTCCACTGACCCGGATGGCCAGCCTGGTTCGGTTCCGACCGAACCTGAGGGAGTGCCCTCTGTCCAGGGCCAGACTTCCTCGGGCAAGAGGAGAGCCGACCCTGAGGGGTCGATTCCTGCAAAAAAGAAAAGGAAGGAAAAGTTAGCTGGTTCGGATCCAGATCCCCACCATCCAGCCGCCGAGGAAATTGCCAGGACGATTAGTATTGTGGAATCGCTCCGTTCGGTTCCGACCGATCTGGCACCTCTCGATAGGCGCTCGGTCCAGTCGGCTCCCCCGGTTTCCGATTATTCTTTGGAAGAATATTATGAACCGGAATGGGAGGGGGAAGAAGAGTTTGACAACGATGAAGATGAGGACGGTGGGGAAGGTCTGGATGAGCCCATTGAACCGGACATCTCCCCAGACAGACCTTTAGGAGTTTCCCCTCCTAGGCTTTCTGAGTCCCCTTCCCACTTTAAGTTTTACAGGAAAGTGGTTGATACCCTCCAGCAAACTGTGGATGAAGCTGTTGCGGAGCAGGAGGAGCCTGATTTTGTATAAATGATGGACATCCCAGAGTCCAAGAGACTGTCTATTCCCTTGCACAAATCTTTTGGGAAACATACTCACAAGCTGCTAAAAACACCAAATTCATTGCCTCCAGTGGACAAACGAATGGACAGGAGGTACATGTTGTTAGGCTCAGCTACGGAGTTCCTGTACCAGCATTGCAGCCATGTTGGGGTAGTGCAGGCTGCAGCCTGTGACAAGGCTAGCATACCATTGGCTTCACACACCCCAGATAAGGACTCCAGGAAGATAGATGCCATGGCTAAGAAGCAGTACCTGGCATCTTCTCTGGGACTCAGACAGGGTAACTACATGGCCTATGCAGCTAGATACCAAAAGTCTAGGTGGGAGTCTGTTTTGGATCTGGCTAAGCAGGTGTCCCCCCAGCTAGCCAAGGAACTGGAGGAGGTGGCTACTGATGGGATAGAGGCATCTAAGGTTGTTTCATGCTGCTGTGGACTCCAGTGATGTTTAATCACAAATCATGGCTACATCTGTGGCTCTTCGGAGGATGGCTTGGCTCAGATGTACTAGCCTGTCGCAGGATACCCAGGCTAAGGCCATGGATTTCCCTGTTGAAGGTAATTCTCCGTTTGGGGAGCAGACAGAGAACTACATGAAAAAGATGGACGAGTACAGGACCATCTATAGGAGTGCTCAAGCCAAGGAAAGGCAGTCAACTTGTCAGAGGCAGCAGGCTATGGGCAAGGCAGGCCTTTTCATAGGCCTTTCTACCAGGCACAGGCCTCCTCTCCTTTTTCACAGAGGGGGTTCTTTAGAGGGAGAGGTAGGAGGGGGATGAGCAGAGTTGCATTCACCTCTCAGCCTAAGGCTCCTGCCAAGCAGACACCCTGAGGTGTCAGCCCAGGTCAACTCCCCAATCCCTGTAGGAGGCAGGCTGGCTTACTACTTCCAGGCCTGGAACTCTGTTACCTCAGACAAGTGGATCCTGGAGATAGTAAGCCAGGGACTGGCCCTCAGTTTCAAAAAAATTCCCAAAGCTGAGGGTCAGGTCTTTTCCACCTGCAGACATCTCCGAAACCATTGCCCTAGAGGCAGAGGTTTCCTCTCTGGTGGCTCTCAGAGCCATAGAGAGTTCCTACGTTCATCAGGGGCAATGGTCTGTACTCCAGATACTTCCTTACCTCAAAAAAGACAGGGGAGTGGCGGCCCATCCTAGGCCTAAGATACTTAAACAAGCATCTCCTAAAGCCAAAGTTGAAAATGGTGACTCTGGGAATAATTCTTCCCCCTCTGAGGCCAGGGGATTGGTTAGCTTCCCTGGACCTCAAGGATGCCTACTTTCACATTCCCATCAGGTGCTCCCACAGAAAGTATCTCGGATTCGAACTGCCCTCAGGCCATTATCAATTCAGGGCAATGCCTTTCCAGCTAACATCAGCACCAAGGGTCTTTACAAAATGCCCAGCAGTAGTAGTAGCCTTTTTAAGGTGGCAGAACATCTCTATTTTATTCCCCATATCCCGACGACTGGCTCATTGTGAGGCAGTCTCCAGACCAAGTCAAATCTATAAGTGATCCAGCAAATGCTCACTTCCCTGGGATTTCTCCTCAATCTTCCAAAGTCAGTTCTCGAACCAGTGCAGCCCCTCACCTTCATGATGGTGGAGTTGGACACTGTCCAGGCAAAGACCTTTCTTCTCTTGTCAAGGGTAAGGGCCCTCGCTAACCTAGCTTCCTCATTTCGTTTCCTGGTTTCTCGCCCAGCAAGACATTTTCTCCAACTACTGGACTACATGGCAGCTGCCACTGCAGTGGTTGCGGGGGCCAGGTTTCAGATGAGGAACATCCAGTTTCACTTGAGGTCTTTTTGGTCCCAGAAAAAAGACCCTTTCACCAAACTGATTCCAGTGACTCAGACCCTGATCCATACTCTCCAGTGGTGGTTGGATCAGGACAACCTCAGACAAGGAGTCCCATTCATTTCTCAGACTCATTCTGTGGTCCTGACCACAGATGCTTCTCTCTTGGGATGGGGGGCTCATTTGGGAGACCTCACAGCACAAGGAGTGTGGTCCCCTCAGGAGTCTCTCCTCCATATCAACCTTCTAGGACTCAGGGCAGTATACTTAGCCTTACAGGCTTTCGTGAATTCAGTACAAAACAAGGTGGTTTAGGTGAGGACAGACACCACCAGCACCATGTGGTACATCAACAAGCAGGGAGGCACTCAGTCGACGGGCTTATGCACAGAAGCCATGAAAGTCTGGTCTCTGGCCTGTTCTCTACAGACATCCTTGGTAGGAGTCCTCCTTCCAGGGAAGGACAATGTGTTGGCAGATGCTTTGAGTGGGATTTCTCAGGGCCATCACGAATGGTCCCTGGATCCTCTAGTGCTAAAAGTGATATTTCTAAGATGGGGCACTCCTCAGATAGACCTCTTTGCAGGCCCAGACAATCACCAACTTCCTCTCTTTTGTTGCAGACCCTCAGTATTGGGCTCAGTCCCCCTGGATGCTCTCCTGTTGAATTGGTCGGGGGAAATTTCTGTGCCTTTCCCTCCTGTCCTCTATTGTTCAGAGTTCTGGTCAAGATAAGGTCACAATCTTGCAAAGTGATCCTGATTGTGTCAGACTGGGCCAGGCAGCCTTGGTATCCTCTCTTGCTGTCTCTGGCAGTCCATCTTCCATTGGCTCTCCCCAAAAAACACAATCTGTTAGCTTCCTCTCAGGGGAGAATTTGGCATCCCAATCTTCAGTCTCTCCATCTCAAAGCTTGGCTCTTGAAGAGCTAGAATATGCAGATATGAATCTGTCTCAGGGGGTTCTGGACATACTCAAGGCTTCTCGTAAATCTGCAATTAGAAAAATCTACAACTCCAAATGGAAAAGGTTTGGTATTTGGTGTTCTAGTAAACCGATATCACCAGACTCTGCTGATTTGTCTCCAGTTCTGGATTATATGGTTCATCTCAATAGCTTAGGCATCAGACCAGCTACCCTCATGGTGCATCTATCTGCAGTTTCTGCATTTTTATCAATGGGGAAGCCTTCCTCTTTGGCTTCTCACCCTGTCTTCTGTAAAAAAATTTTAAGGGACTACTTCATACTAATCCTCCTTTTTAAGGATCCTACTCCTGTTTGGGATCTTAATCTTTACATTGCTCAGCTTATGCAACCACCCTTTGAGCCCTTGGCCTCAGCAGAACTTAAGTACTTGACTTGGAAAACTGTGTTCCTGGTAGCTATTACATCTGCCAGGCGTATCGGTGAATTACAAGCTGTCAGTGGAGCCTAATTTTGTTTCTTTCCATAGAGATAAGGTGGTCGTTAGAACCAACAGGAGGGTCTTGCCTAAAATGGTTTCAGATTTTCATCTGAACCAGTCCATGTCCATTCCTGTGTTCTTCACTAATCATTCTTTTTCAGGAGAGAGAAGATCACACAGTTTGGATGTTAAAAGGGCACTTAGCTACTACATTGAGTGCACTAAGGCACTTAGGTTCGACTGTCCCCAGTTGTTTCTCACTTATGGTAAAGTGGGAAAGGGTAAACCTGCTACTAAGAGGGCTATTGCCAGGTAAATTGTTTCTTGTATACAATTCTGCTATGAAAAGCTAGGCAAAGTACCCCCCTCAGGCTTGAAGGCTCTTTTGACTAGAGGTACAGCTGCTTCTCTGGCTGCGGCCAGAGATATACCCCTCTTAGAGATCTGTAATGCAGCCACCTGGAAAACAGTTCATACTTTTACCAAGCATTACTCTCTGGACATCCAGGCTAGGAGTGATGCTAGGTTTGGTACAGCAGGGCTGCAGAGCCTATTTCCCTAAGTAGGTTCTCTATCCTTCTCCTGGGAGGTACTGCTTGGTAGTCTGCATACTGTCAGAATACAGCAAGACTTCATGTTGTTAGAAGAAAAAATTACTCACCTTAGTAATTGTGTTTCTTCTAATGTAGTCTTGCTGTATTCTGACCCCCCCGGCCGCCTCCCCTCTCAGAACCTGTTTTTTTGGGAAGTGGGCTGGCAGATAGTGCTGCACCCCAGAGGTGCATTGACTCCCTCTCCTTTGGGAGGAGCTGTGCATAGTGGCTCTGTTGTTTATTTATAAAGTTATGTTAAGTTCACTACCTGAGTTTTTTTGTTTTGGGGTTCTCTACTTGTCTTTGGGATTCCAAAACTTTTGGTTGCCCTTATGGCTAGTGTTTTTTTTTTTTTTATAATTTCCACATTATAGGTGTACTTAGTCTTGGCTCATAAGAATCTACGGTTACACTTGAAAGTGCAGCAGACAGAGGGTTGAACCAAGCATGAGCTCAACGTTCTATGCTCTTGGCATAGAGTTAACTCTCATCTCCAGAGCAGTTCAAGTGCTGGGGCTAACTGCATACTGTCCGAATACAGCAAGACTCCATTAGAAGAAACACAATTACTAAGATGAGTAATTTTTTCTTGTTTTTCTTTAAAATTTCTGCTTTGCTTAGGTTTAGTTTCAGTGTTTTTAGCAGTTTTCTCCAAGTTCTGAGCAGTTCCCAGGAACCAGAGAAAATCCTTCTTTTTTTTTTCCCCTCTCGGTTTTCTTATTTTAAACCGCTCTAAGTGCCAATATTTTGCTTTAAATAATATTTATGTAAATATATCCTTTTAGCCAGTTTACGAATGTTTTCGCTTCAGTTCCCTGGTCCCCAGGAACCGAGGAGCGTTTGATTTTCTTTTTGTTCAATACTACTTCATACTTGAGCAAAAAAGTTTTTGTTATTTATATATATATATATATATATATATATTTATTAATTTTTGGGGGAGAAACCGAACACTGCAGTCTCTGCATTTTGGTTTTTGGGAACCGATTTCTGGTGGATTTTGTTGCCATTGGCATGCCTGACAAGCCCAAAAAGAAAACTGAAGCTACAGGCTTTAAAAACTGTGTAAAAGTGCTTCAGTTTCCTGGCTAAGGTGGACTGCCACAAATTGTGTTGTAAGGTGCCTGGGTCCAGGCCAACTTTTCTCTGATTATGAGCTCTGTATTAATTTCTGCCCTAAAACCCTTAAAGAAATGGGCCCAAATATTGGAAGACTCGGTGGCTTCTCAGTCCGCCTCTGCATCACAAAGGCACACTGTTGAGGGCCCATCCTTTCATAACAAGAAGGAAAAGCCTGCTAAAGGTGCTTCAGAGTTCAGGGTTTCAGAGCAGGGCACCCTGAGTTAAGTAAAACAGAAAAGACCCTCAGCAGGTTCCGGAGATGGAACCTGTGAAGAAAAAAACGAATAGCATGCCGCTGCCCGTCCTGAAGAAGGAAAGGAGCCGTCAATGGACAGAAATAAAATGCCCTCTATGGGGAGGACATGGCTAAGGCATGGTTTTTTTTTTTTAACTTATTTATTATTTTTAAAGAACTCTGACAAACAAATAGATCAGGATTCCAAGCAATCAGATGTTATACATAAATAAATCCCCATGAGGGCGCCACTCCTCTTAATATACACATGTATACTTTCTGTTGCTTTTTGATACATCTTTGAGGGGTAATACCTTAAACATTTATAATCCCAGAGTGAATATTATAAGCTGTTAATTGGCCCATGAGCTGCATGGAATAATAACCCTTTATAGTCCATATATAATGTCCAACAAATGGCCTTACCCTTGGTAAGGTCACACCATACCATGCTTGTTCTACATTTATGCAATTATTTGCAATCCCTCTAAACAAAAAGAAGTTTACTAGAAACAACTGCAAAATTTATATAAAATATTTTTCTGCAGAAAGAGATCCTCCTTAGAAACGATGTGTCGCATTTAAACTATAAGTGTATATACATTACAGAACATTCAGAAAAATATTTGATCAGCTAATCAGACATGATGGCCCAGTTAAATTTAAGCTATTTTTAACTTTCAAACAGAGCAGAAGGAGTAACTGAAAACCTACCCAATCAAGGTAAGAGTAATTTTACCCCAACAAACTTACTTCCCTCTTAACAAAGTAAAAAGTGAAAATATGAACTTTAAAGTCCCCCCTTTTAATCTCCGGTTTCTTCATCCTCTTCAGACAGAGCATCGTCGATATCTTCATCTCGGGGCTTCGCAGTAACATGCTTGTGGCTCCATTTCAAAGCATCTTCAGGATCATTAAACAAGAAGACCTTCCCTTCAAAGGCGATCCGGAGACGAGCTGGAATAATCATCCCATGGGGAACAGAAGCATCTCTTAGAACCGCTCTAACCCCGTCAGAATGTTTCCTTTTCTGTCTCGTCACATACCCGATATCCGGAAAAAGACTTATGGTATGTCCATTTTGCAGAAGAGGGCTCTTTCTTTTTCCAATGCCAGTATAAAGTCTTGGGTACCTGGGCCGTCCGTTACTGCCATTACTGCTCGAGGGGCTTCAGGATTATCACGACGTCCTCTCCGTGCTATGCGGTAGGCTTTTTGGAGGTGTTGAATTAGGGACGTTGCTTCTGGTCCCAGTTGTTGCCCATGCCACTCTTTGACAAACAGGAGCAGATGGTCCCCTTCACATCCCTCCGGCAAACCCAAGATTCGAATATTAGGGACACGAATCTGATTTTCTAGGGTTTCGATGCGGGATTGCTACCGTGTAGATTCTTTAATTAGGGAAGACACTGCCCCCATTGCCGCATCTGCTCGTTTGGTAGATTCCGCTGAAGCTAACTGGATAGCATCCACTGAGGTCTCTAGGGCTACCACCCGATTACTCAAGCCATCTAATTTGTCCGATAAGTTCGTGACTGATTTAATCAGTCGATTAAGCTTAGAACCGATGGTTTGCAGAGTTTCTTCGCTAGCTTCCTCTGTCTGATCTTCCACACGGCCTTGTCCTGAGCTCGTGGCAAAAGCCATAGATGTAGTTTTGGCTTTAGCTCCATGTCCCTGCTGTTGATCCCGACGAGCGTTTCCCATTTTGTTTCGATTTTGTTAAGAAAGTACCCCCGATCGAGAAAGGAGCGAAAAATTAAGTTTATACTGATAGTTTTTCTTAATTTCCTTAGCATTCTTGCAGAGCTCCACTAGACAACCTCCAACTTGCTCGGACTCCACAGCGCCCCCTTGGCATGGCAGTTTCTCCATGCCTTTCAGGCCATGGGGTCACTTAAGGGCATGCTGGCTTCTCCTAGTTTCGGTTCCCACTCCAGTTCTGGAGGATCAGAGGGCCAAATTCTATTATGAGGAGGAGGAGGAGGAGGAAGATGAAAGCGAACCGATAGAGCCCGATGGTTCTCCTGAGCAGGAGTTCGGTTCTCCTCCCTGGAGCCATGATGATTTTTCCTCGCATTATGCTTTTGTGAGGCAGATGGTGAACACCCTCAATCATTCCACCTAAAAGACTGGAGGATGAAGATGAGGTAGAGTTTTTGGACATGATGGGCTTGATCCCAACCGAGACGTTGATCCATCTGTTGCATAAAACCCTTAAGAAGGTAACCTTGAGGCTGTTACAGACTCCCACTTACACCCTTCACATTGACACAAAGATTGAAAAGTAGCACCAGCTCAGACTCTGGCAGGGCAAAAGGACCTGCGCCGTCTACAAGTGGAGCTTCTGACATCACGCCGTCGGGTAGGAAACGCGGGAATCTGGAGACTACAGTACATGCTGTCTTGGAGGCAGTACAACAACTTGACAAAAAAACTGAAAACTTATAACACCAGATTAACCCAAGTGGAAACAAAACTTGCTGCCTTAGAATCCTACCATTCAGTACTTAAAACTAAGGTTACTAAAGCTGCTGTGGTAACAGATGGTGTATTGAAAGAAAATAAGTTGCTCCAAACCAGACTGGAATACTTAGAGAATGTAGCTCTGGCTTGCAGTCTTCGCTTTCTGAGAATACCTGAGGGGCATGAAGGAGCAGACTCCATCAGCTTCATACAACAACTTAGATTTATTTCAGATACAAGTGGAGCACTTCATTTTGCGGGCATACCAAATCATGTCCCGACGAAAAGCAAGCAATCCAGACCTCCCCCAGACGTTTCTGGTTTCAACTACGTGAGTGCATATAAGAGAAGTAATACTGCAAAAGGCCAAATTGGCAGCTTCTCTAACCTTACCCGATGGAGCCATTCTACACTGTTTTCCCTGACCTCAGCTATGCCACAAGGATGAGACGACGTGGCTTCGATGTAGTAAGAAGAGTGGGTCTACGAGAGCTTGGAATCGGTCATGCTGTCTAAGTGCCTGCCAGACACAAAATAATTTATGCAGGTAAAACATTTCTTTATAATGACCATGCCGATGCCGGTGGCAAGCTGGAGAATATCCGAAAAGATTTTGTTACCCCCACAACAGTCGGCAGATCAGGAGGAAGAAGATTCCGAGACTTGAACACTCTTATAGTAGAATTTAACAATGTGTGTTTTCTCTTCGAGTGAGTGAGTTTAACCGGACTGGAGACTGATTAGGTTCTAGCTAACTAGAGGTAGCGAGGCGTAATGTGCTACTGATCTTTACAAGTCTCACGGTTCATGTTGCATATTTCAGGTTTTGCTTAACTTGTTAGTCCTGATTGGGACATTCACAATTTTTTTAAACTTTGTTTTTATTGATTTTCGTCAGTTGTACAGACAGACTTCCACTCAAGAATAGGCAGAAGCCAACCTTGACATTGTAGCACTCACAAAATTACTGTAACATAGCCATGAGTGAATTTACTAATATTGTCTTTCGCTGCCATCTGGTGGTAAAGCTTTGTGTAAGAATAATGTCAGCTATAGGATTTGCAGTGGAATTTTTTTCTTTTGATCACCAATGTTATTCTTTTTCGTTTTAAGTAAAAACTATTGTAATGGGATGCTTGGGAGATAAATGGCGATGGCAGCTATGATTTATGAGAGGGAGTAGTGTTCTGCATATTACTATCTCATGGACTTCATTGGCTCAGTCATAGACATAAGCCCATCTTCATAGAGGGGATTCTCTAAACGTACAAATAATCATTCCTGGATTGGTTGTCCATGATCTTGCTGTATCGGTTTATTCTGTCATCAGAAGGACTATTATAGAGAGAGTGCATTTCCCCCACAGTGTTGTGACAGTGAATGTAGGGCTAAATATTACTTACCATAATCACTTATGTAATGTATCCTATACCTCAAATCAAAGAATGTATATGCCTGTTTATTATGAAAATGAATAAGTACAAAGTTAAAAAAAAAAAAAAAAAAAAAAAAAAAATTTAATTCCCAGCTCGATAAACAAGATGCCAAGTATGCCTACATTCCCATCCTGACCATGAAAGAGTAGTGCAGATTGCGGCCTGTGATAAGGCAAAGGTTCCCCTTACTCTCTACCCAGCCCCAGACAAGGATCCCAGGAAGCTGGATAGTATGGGGAGGAAAGTCTATACTTCTGCTTCCCTGCTGCTAAGGCAGGTGGCCTATATGACTTATACTGCCCAGTATCAGAAAGCTCTGTGGTGCTCTATTCTGGCCATGAGTGAAAAGGCTTCTGGGGATTTGGCGCAGGATTTAGCAGACACTGCAGAATTAGCCCTGGATGATACTAAGTACCAGTTTCATATGGCAGTGGATACTAATGACACTGCCTCCAGGGTCTTGGCCTATGCAATAGCTTTAAGAAGGTTTGCTTGGCTCAGGACTACAAACCTGTCCCAAGATACTACAGCAAAGGCCATGGATTTTCCCTGTGAAGGAAATTCCCTATTTATTGACAAGACAGAAGCATTTATGAAAAAGGTGGAGGAGTATAAAGCCATCTATAAAAGCAACACTGAGAAGGAAAAGGCGTCCGCTTCCTATCGAACTTGTGGAAGGGGAGGTAGGGGTTATTTTCCCCATGGTTTCCTGCTAGGGTTACCACCTGTCCTGATTTTTCACAGGACCGTCCTGATTTGGGCAGCTGTGTCCTGCAAAAAAAAAAAAAACATGAAAAATACTACATGTCCTGACCACAGACAGGTGGGTCTTGGAAGTAGCGAGCCAGAGGCTCACCCTCCAGTTCAAAAAATGCTGCAGGTTTGCAGAAATGTTAAGCTTCCCACCCCAACGGAAAAGATCCTGCTGGAGTTAAGAGGTCAAGAAGTTGCTGCAGGCAGAAGCAGCAGTAAAAGTTCCTCGTCTCAGTGAGGAAAGGGCATTTACTCAAGGTACTTTCTCACCCCCCAAGAAAAATGGGGAGTGGTGACCCATGTTGGATCCCAGATATCTGAACAAATACCTCAAAAAGGAGAAGTTCAAGATGGTAACCCTGGCTGTAGTTACCCATCCCTGCAGCACGGGGACTGGCCAGGGTCTCTGGATCTGGAAGATCCACATTCCAGTCAGGCCCGTTCACAAGGTATTTAAGATTCAGGGTAGGGACTGGTCACTGCCAGTTTGCAGCCTTCCTCTTTCAGATCTCCTCAGCTCCCAGGGTATTCACAAAGTGCATAGCCGTGGTGGCAGCACACCTCAGGAGACAGGGAGTACGGTGTTTCCCTTACCTAGACGACTGGCTGATAGCAGGAAAATCACACCAGGAGGCCAGAGTGCCTCTTCTCCTCGCTCAGAGTACCCTGGAGGCTCTGGGGTTTCTCATAAATATCCAGAAGTCCCAGACAGAGCCAGTTCAGGTGCTGGAGTTCATAGGGGCAGAATTGGATGCCCTTCAAGGGAGGGGCCTTCCTCCCTCAAGATAGTGAGAAATCTCATTAGTCTGGCTAGGTCCTTCATCCTGGGTCAGCCCAGGTCAGCAAGAGACTTTCTCCAGCCGTTGGGCCATTTAGCCTCATCCACAGCAGTGGTGGCAGGGGTCAGGTTCCAAATGAGACGTGGTACCACCTAGGGGGCCCACTAGTTTCAAAAATGAGACACTCTCAAGGCTAGTACCCGTTACAAAGTCTTTCTTAAGAACATTGGACTGGCTGGCCTGGTGGCGCTGAGGGTTGAGGTGCTGGACGTCACACCGGCGACCCAGGTTAGGGAACTACCTCGGGCTGCCGGAGGTTGGCTGGGGCAGGAGAGGATTGAGTGTCCGGAGGACTGCTCTCCACTCCTTGGGGTGGGGGGTGCAGTCTTCCACAGCTTGGGTGACCTCTGGTGGTGGATGGGGGTCGCATGCTGCGGAGACCGCAACAATGGGGTGTAGGGGCTATGGCGGACGTCTTGTGGGCGGGTGTTGGAGCGTGCACGTCACGCGCTGGATGTCGCTGCACGTCTGAGCTCCTGTGAACCAAGGAAATGTGGAAAAACCCTGGCACCCAGGTAGGCGAAGACCTACTCACCTGACCCAGCCACGCTCACTGTCTGGCCTGCCCCGTCCGTCTCCAAATCCTCCATTCCCCTGGCGGCAACTTGGCCCTTAGATAGAGCACCGGAGGAGTTGGCGGCCCTTACCCGGGGGGTGAAGCCGGGTAGTCGGTCGCTGGGAGGGAATTGGAGGATGCCTGTATCCGGAGGTAGGACGGTAAGGGGTCTCGGACTGAGCAGGACAGCGGGTTAGGTCCTGGGCAGAGCTTGAGAGAGACCTATGGGACCAGTGAAAGAGTAAAGAAAGTATACAAAAAAAGAACATTGGACTGGTGGAAAGAAGGTGGCAACCTCTGGGAAGGAGTGCCCTTTCTTCAGCAGTCACCCACAGTAGTTCTGACAACAGATACTTCCCTCCTAGGCTGGGGACACACCTAGCTGACCTGACAGTAAGTGGTGTGTGATTTCCCCCCCAGGAATCCCAAGAGCACACACCTGCTGGAACTCGGGGCAGTTTTCCTGGCTTTAGTCTTACGCGCCTCACATCAAGGGGCAGTAAGCCCAGGTCAGGATAGACAACACCAGTACCATGTACTATATCAGCGAACAAGGAGGCACAGTATATTTTTAAGCTGTGTACAACAGCAGTGAAGATCTGGAATCTGGCTTACTGCCTGGAGGTTCAGTTTTCAGCAGTTCACCTGCTAGGAAATGACAATGTCTTGGCAGATTCTCTCAGCAAGATCAGCTAGGGACATCATGAATGGACCCTGCACATGCAGGTCTTGGCCACACTGTTCAGGAGGTGGGGCACACTAGAGATAGACTTGTTTGCTTCCTGGGAGAATCACCAGCTCCCCCTGTTTTGTTGCAGGCGTCCATCAGTGGGCTTGGTCTCATTGGATGCCCTGACTCTAGACTAGTCAGGGAGTTTCCTGTACACCTTCCTTCCCGTGCCGAGAGTGTTATTAAAACTGAGGAGCCAGTCTGCTACAGTGATGCTGATGGCCCCAGATTGGGTCAGACAGGTCTGGTATTACTTTCTCACCCTCTCCAACAAGCAGCTTATCCGCCTCCCACTGAGGCCCAACCTGACTATGTTCCAGGGTAGCATTACCTTCCCAAACCTCAGGTCACTGTCTCAAGGCATGGTTCTTGAAGAGATGGTCTGACTTTCACCTCTGAGGAAATATTGAAAGTCCTCAGGGTCTCCAGTAAACCAGCAACTAGGAAAATCTGTGCTTGCTGACGGCAAAGGTTCTCTTTGTGGTGCACCCCCTAAACAGCTCAGCCCTTTACAAGCAGATCTGTCCACAATCCTAGGCTATTTGGTCTTATTTGGGAGTATCTGTTATCAGGTCACACTGTAGGAACTTTACCATTGATGAAGCAGGATCCACACGGAAGATTTTCCAGCAGTACAACTGGGGCTGTCCACGGCCGACATCACCTGCAGACATCGTCAACCTTATAGGCGTGAGTGGCCCTGCTCCCTCCTCAGTTCTTTCCTGCTATCGACTCCTGTATTACACATGGGTCTCCGTGGCAGTTCATGCCATTTTTGCCTACACTTTTCTTTCTTACTGTGGCTTTTATAATCTCTTTTAAATGAGATTCCTTTACCTTGATTATGCCGAGAGTTACTCCTTCCACATTTCTTTTTCATCACTGCCGCTATGGGAAGAATATTGCTTCTTCAGATGACCACAGTCTCTGTGTTTGCTGTCTTGTGCCTGACCATGAAGTCTCTGACTGTGAGCTGTGCCAAAAATTCAACCTCACAACCCTCAGGCGACGCAAAAAAGGCTTTGAAGAAATTCCTCATGGAGCAGCAGGTAGCCAGTTCTGGGGAGCGGTCCTCTGGGGTCTCTCCTTCCCAGTTGCCAGTGGGTTCATCGAGCTCCCATGTCTCGAAGGCCCAAGACAGGTCCGCAGGGAAGAGCCACAAAAAAGACCGCCAACGGGACCGCCCCCTCCAGTGCTTCCGATCCCAGACAGCTGCTGCTTCCTCCTCTGGGGGTACTCCATCTGCTGCATCAACGCCCTCTGCTTCTCCCAGGCCCATACTGACAGCGCCTCCTTCCACTTCTCAATGAGGCCAGCTGTCTACCCTCAGGTTGCTGACGTCAGCCCCTTCCATGGCCCGACTTTCCCAGGCCCCTTTTGGCTCTCAAGGCCTGACTGATGGCTCCCTTGCGCTCTGTGCTGGTGACCCCTCCACTGTCAATGCATACTTCTTTTGTCATCGACTTCAACATTAGTTTGATCCAGATAACTATGGCCCTGGTGCACCAGTTGGGTTCATATTGCCCTGGGTCCCTGGCGCCATCGACCACTCCATCGTCTCTTCAGCCTTCTTAGTCTGCACCACGTAGGGTGCCTTTAGTCCCTCGCTTGTTGGACCTTGAATTAGAACAGGTCGATGTTGAAGAGGAGTACCATCCTGACTTCATCCTCCCTGAGGAGGAGGAACCTCTTTCCTCGGATATGTCCACAGCTTCTTCAGTGAGCGAGGACTCTGTTAAACGTACTCCCAGGTCCCCTCCTGAAGAGCCTACCTTATCAGTGTTATGAAGCAGCTATCCACAGCTATGGACTTCCACACTGATGAAGAGGATGCCACCAGGAGAGACCTGGTGGACTTCTTGGAGATCCCAGAGTCTCTTCCTTAAGTCATTCCTCCTATTCTACCAGCTCTGAGGAATGCTACCACTGCTGCGTGACACCAGCCGGATATGGTTACTGCCATGCCTCACAGGGCAGAGGAACTCTATCATGCCCCTCAGGGCCTGCCTTATTATGCTGCCCAACCTGAGACCGACTCTGTGGTCATCAAAGCAGCGCATGACTGGTCCAAGGTGCCCAAGCACTTTAGCTCCCTATCCCTGACAGGGAATCCAGACGTATCGACCTTTGGGATAAGGGACTTTATGCCACCTCCTACCTTGACACTTCGGATTGCTACTTATTTATCCCATATCGTCAAGTACCAGAACACCACCCAGAAGAAGGGCAAGGTGGTTGCTCAAGCCCTCCCAGAGGGTTCCCAGAAACAGGAGGTCCTTAAGTCCTTACCAGCCACTGAGGATATTAGTAAACATCTCCTCAGAGCCTTGTATGACATTTCTAATACTGGTGCCCAGGCTGCTGCTACAGGTATTTGGCTTCTTAGGCACACATGGCTGAGGGTCTCTGGCTTTGTTGCAGATGTCCAACAAAAAGTGCTGAATGCCCTCTTCAGTAGCTCAAAGCACTTCTGGTCAGATGTCCAGGACATCATTAATGACTTACAGGCCTCTGGTAGGGCTATTAAGTCTGTTCATTCACTCTACCACACCCAGCCCAGAAGCAGACAGCACTCATCCTTTCATAAGGTGTCCCAAGTCTAATGCGGGCTCCCGTCCCCAGGCTAAACAGAAGGCCACTTCTGCCTTTTCTACCCCCTCTTCTATGGACCCCGCTGCGAAATGACCCAGGGGTGACTGATCAGTCCCTGCAGCCAGATCTGCCTCTTCCTGACTCCTTGCAAGACCCCCCCACCCTTTCCAGTCCCTGACGAAGAGGTGGTGGTGGTCAAAGGTCAGTTCTCCCTCCATCTCGGCCAATGGAGAACCATCACTTCAGATGCTTGGATTCTTCAGATTATAGAAAGGGGTTACACACTGGAGCTTGTAGAACAGCCCCCAGAGATTCCTCCGATACCTCCACCTACCCTATGGCCCATGTAATGGTTCTCCGGGAGGACTGGCTATACTCCCTAGATATGCAAGTTGTCTACCTGCATAACTCTGTTTGTCCTCCACAGGAAGTTCCTCTGGTTTCTTTTTCAGGGCGAACATTACCTATTCAGAGTCTTGCCCTTTAGCTTATCCTCTGCGCCATGGGTCTTTACAAAATGCTTGGCAGCAGTAGCTGCTGCCCTTCGGAAGGAAGGACTGTAAGTCTTCCCCTACCTGGACGACTGGCCTTTCAAAGCTCCGTCCCGAGATCAGCTCCTCTGCACCCTGGAGAAGACCCTTCAGCTATTTCATTCACTGGGCATCACGGTCAATCTACTCAAGTCCATTCTGATTCCCTCCCAGAGACTGCAGTATATAGGAGCAGTCCTGGACTCTGCGCAGGGCTTTCCTGCCGCAAGCCACCACACAACAGCAGGTGTCTTACAGGTGTGATCCAGGGTGCTAGAACAGCAATGCAAATCGCAAGCAATCCATGGAGAACAAAGTTATAAAGCACTCCAGGCCAACAAAAAGCTCAAAATGAATGACTTGCAAAGCAGGTATTTTATTATTTAATTCACAACACACATTTCTGCTGGAAGAGTGTCCCCAGTGCTTCGGCCCAACAATTGAACCTTCAGTAGGGGTGTGTCCAACAATCACCACCACGTACCTTTATCAATGTACTCTTTAAAGTGATATATGTACATACTGTGCTAATAATTTTAGTGAGTCATACTAAAACAAAAGTAAAATTGAATAATACAAAAGTTCAATAGTAGCAATTTCATGGAACCAATTCTGGAAAGAATAGGGTAGAAAAAAAGATGAGAAGTAAGTGGGAGGTCAAAAGGTCACGGGAAAGGTCGGGGGGGGGGAAGAGAAGAAAAAGAAAACCGGGTTTCTGGGTACATAACTTAATATGCTTACTATAACAAATTAGGGAGGCAGTATAGCGCAGTGGTTTAAGGCTCTGAGCTGCAAATCTGGAGACCTGGGTTTGAATCCCACAGCCCCCCACTTTTGCATACTGTGTGACCCTGAGCAAGTCACTTAACTTCCCTATGCTCCCAGGTCGCACCTGTAAACAAGCTTTCAGCTGAGTGTGCCACTCCTGGTTAAACAATTGCAAAAAAATAAATAAATAAGGGCGATGTAAGTTGAAACAAAGTAATGAAAGCAGCATTAGGAAATAAAGGTCAGAGGATAATAGTTTAGTAACTATTTGATTTTTAACCGGGCTGGTGCCCGGATAAGTCAAATAATTTTTTACAAAAAACAGAAAAGTTCCAGATTAAGCCGGAGAAACTTCATGCCTTTGAGCTCCAAGACTTAAAAACAAAACAACAAAAAAATCCATGGTAGAGAACTCTGGGATTTTTAATGCAGGTCCTCCTCTTCATTTAGTCCAAAGGGTTGTACAGTGTCTAAAGATGCAGTCCCATCTAGTTTCTTTTTGATTTAATCTATTTAGTCTGTCTCCCCTCTCTCACAGGGTGGCACTGTTTCTAAGGCCATAAATTTGATACAAGATGGATCAGGGTTGTGAAACTCTGCAAAATGTGTACCCCAGTGGACTGCTGTCACTCTGATTAATAATTGCCCGGGCATGTTCCTGAATCCGGGTGTTTAGATGTCTCCGTTCTCCCAACATGTTTGTAGCATGTGCATCATATAATATAAACAGAAAACGTATTACCCTACCACATTAGATAAAATTCTTAATGGCAGTTTTTCTTTGATTGTTATGATGTACTTAAACATTGCCTTCTTGGGCATATTTACTTGCGTTACATTGTCCACATTTAAAGTACCCACTCTGTTTTAGGGGTAACCAAGTCTGTGCTCTTAATCCACTGTTTGATTTGAAGTGACTTTTTGTTAATTTTTCCAAGTTTTTTGCCTTTTTTGAAGGTAATCCTAGGATGTTTTCCTACCTCACTCATTAATATTGTCAGTTTTGAGCACATGCCACTGTTTATGGATATTGCCTGATCTACCTGAAATTTCATTAAATTTTGTAGAGAATGTAATGTACTTGTTTGCCCTGGTGCCCCTCAGTTTTAGTCTTAACTAAGTGTTTCTATCCATTGCTTTTACTTTGTTGAAAGATGTAGTGAGAGTTTCTTCCTTGTACCCACTTTCTGTAAATCTTTGGATTATGTCTTTCGCTTGTGCCTCAAATTCATCATGTGAACAGTTTCTTTGAATTCTTATTAGCTGTCCGTAGGGGATGGAGTCCAGCAAATTATAGGGGTGAGCACTAGTAGCATGCAAGATTGTATTTGCTGCAGTTGGCTTCCTGAAGCCAGCTGTTTCAGTTTTACCCTCTGGACTTATTTTCAGTTCAACATCCAAAAATGTTAAGTTCTTTTCCTCAGTGACTAGTAAACCTGAAACATTCTGTAGAATTATTGATGTAAGACATGAATAATTCAGATTGTTTTCTGCTTCCATCCCATATGCAGACAGTCATCAGTAGTGCGGTACCACCGCACCACCTTATCGATCAATGTGTTAGCCGTTTTGTTCCAGGTGAACTCTTCTTCCCTCTTACCCATTGCTGTTGGCATATGACTGTGCCGTGGAGGCACCCATAGCTGTGCCACAGGTTTGTCTATAGAACTGTTTATTGCACACAAAATAACTGTGCTCCGATATAAATTCTAATGCTTTAGTATGAATTCCTTAGGCACTGGGTCCCCCATAGTGGGTTTCGATAGGTAGTATTGTACTGCTTCCGAGCCTGCTATATTGAAGTGTATAAGCTAACAACATCAGTGGTGGCCCATTTGTACGTGTTTTTCCAAGTAAAGTTGTTCATTTTTTGAAGGAGGTGCATAGTATCACTTATGTGGGACTTCAGTCCAATCACAGATTGCTTAAAAAAAATCAAAATAATTCCACAGATTTTAGGTTATGAAATCAATACCTGACACTATTGGGTGAAAGGGTGGATTTTCTGCATTCTTATGTACTTTTGGAAGCCCATAAAATGTTGGAATGGGAAAATTTGGTTTTATAAAGGTTACCTCATCACCTAATAACATAACCATTGACATAGGCTTCATCTGTCAGTGAGTGGAACAAAAGTAAGTGTAATCACCCAGTCCCTTGGGGTTACTAGAATCTTATTGGTATTAGTGTTAGGAAGGTAGCAGGCAGCTGGTAGGGAGCTCATTAGGGGCTTCCTACATAATGACATTGTTTACTCAGCTAGCCTGAGGGAAGAATGATTAGATAATCCGGAACTCTCACAGCAGCATAAGCCACACTGTGTGGACAGCTGCTCTGGGGAACTTGGAATGCGCAGTCGGTAGGTGTGGGTCAGATTGAATAGTTGTGAGTAGTTCAGTGAGGAGGTGAGAGTGGCAGAAGGATTGCCAATGGGCTCTAAGAAGAGGGCTCAGGATTTCTTACCCTAGTGGAGTGACATTTCCAGTCTCCAGAAGGTGGAAACCAGTGCTACAGCAGGAATTCCTGATTTCTACTCCTAGTGAAGTGGAGGAACTGATTGTTCTCAGTGGACTCAACCTCTGAAGGTTCTGTGTGTGTTTCAGCTGCTTTGGATAGGAACTGAGAGAGAGGCTGTTTGACCGGCTACCCAGGAGAGTGCCTTTTTTCCTTTTTTTGTTCCATACCCGGTGGACGGGACAGCCTTTGTGAGTACTGTTCTAGGAGACCGGATCTCCACATCTTTAGGGGAATAGTTAGTCTGGGGGTTTGTGCGTGCTCATAGATAAGGCTGGATTGCACCTGTCAGTGCCCCAAGTTCACCCAAATGAGTGCAGTTTTGTTCTTTTCAAACAACATGAAGTCTTGCTGTATTCTGACCAATGCAGTGATTTCCAAACTTTGAACTGCCCCGGAGAACAAAGAGTTAACTTTCCATGCAAAGCATGGAACGCTGAGCTCAAGCTCGGTTGAAGCCTCTGTCTGCAGTTGTTTGAACCCCAACCATCAGATTCTTTACTCCCCCTCACTGAACAGTCGCTCTGGAGATTTCTCCTTCGCTTGGTTCAAAAAAAGTCGGTTAAAGTGTCATTTTTTCACTCGGTTTCAACCGAATTTCTGCTTCTAACCTGTTGGTTTAAGTCTCTGTCTGTGGTACCGTGAGTATTAGATAGGTTTCTATATTAGTTTTCTGTGTGGAACTTGTAAACATTGGATCAGTTCGGTTTGAACCGATCAGGTTTGTGTCAAAAGTTTTTTGTCTTTATTAGAGTGTGGTAACTGGTCCGTATCGGTTCTAAAGAAAAAAAAAATGGATTTCATTACGTTTTTTTCCAAGACCCGTAACACGGTCAGGAACCGATAAGGGGTGTCTTGCCTCACGGATTGTCAAAAAAGGGTAAGTTTTGTTAGGATTGGCCATGTCTGAGAAACCCAAGAAAAAAAGTGCCCACTGGTTTCAATGATTGTAGTGTGTGTGGGGAAGCCTTTGCTAAGGCTGACCCCCACACCACCTGTGTTTATTGTCTGGGGTTTGACCACCTCAATGCAGACTGCCAAATTTGTAAAAGTTTTTCCAAAGCTACCCTGGATAAGAGAGTAGGTAGACTGAGGGAAAGGGAGGCCGAGAAGTCCGCTGACCCGGATGGCTAGCCCACTTCGGTTCCAACCGAACCAGAAGGAGTGCCCTCTGACCAGGGCGAAACTTCTTCGAGCAAAAGGAGAACCGATTCTGAGGTGTCGGTTCTGGTTAAAAGAAAAAGAAGGGATAAATCATCCGGTTCGGATCCACAAGTTCTTTCTCCGACCGCTGATGAGATAGCCAAAGCGATAAGGATAGTTCAATCGCTATCTTCGGTTCCGGCTGAACCGGCACCATCGGTTAGGGGCTCGGTTCGGTCGGTTCCCCCGGTTCCGGATTACACTTTAGAAGAATTTAAGGGGGAGGAGGAGGACGTGCATGTGCCTATTGACCCAGACATCTCCCCAGACAGACCTTCAGGTGTTTCTCCTCTTAGGCTTTCTGAGTCCCCTTCCCACTTTATGTTTTACAAAAACGTGGCTGAAACCCTCCAGCTTCCTATGGAAGAAGCAGTAGAGGATCAGGAGGAGCCTGATTTTGTTGAGATGATGGACATCCCAGAGTCCAGGAGACTGTCTGTTCCCCTCCATAAATCTTTTGGGAAACAGACATTTAAAATTTTAAAAACTCCTAATTCCATCCCTCCTGTGGACAGAAGAATGGACAAGAGGTGTACTGTTTCAGGCTCAGACACGGAGTTCCTTTCCCAGCAATGCAGCCATGTTGGGGTAGTGCAGGCTGCTGCCTGTGATAAGGCAAATATTCCCTTGGCTTCACACCACCCAGATAAGGACTCCAGGAGGATTGATGCCATGGCAAAGAAACAGTACATGGCAGCATCTTTGGGACTCAGGCTGGCTAACTATATGGCCTACACAGCTAGATACCAGAAGTCCAGGTGGGACACTGTGATTGCTCTAGCTAAACAGACCCCTGACCAGCTTGCCAAGGAGCTGGAGCGGGTGGCTGCGGATGGGATTGAGGCATCCAGAGTGCAATTTCATGCTGCTGTGGACTCGAGTGATGTTTCATCTAGAGTCATGGCTACGTCTGTGGCCCTTTGGAGGATGGCTTGGCTCACATGTACTAGCCTATCACAGGATACCCAGGCTAAGGCCATGGATTTTCCTGTCATTGGTAATTCTCTGTTTGGGGAGCAGACAGAGAATTACATGAAGAAGATGGACAAGTATAGGACCACCTACAGGAGTGCTCAGGCCAAAGAAAGGCAAGCTACTCCTCAGAGGCAGCATTCCAGGGGCAAGGGCAGGCCTTTTCATAGGCCTTTTTTATGAAGCCCAGGCCTCCTCTCCTGCTTTTGCTCAGAGGGGGTTCTTTAGAGGGAGAGGCAGACGGGGTATGAGCAGGCCTGCTTCCACCCCTCAGCCTAAGGCCCCTGCCAAGCAGACACCTTGATGGGTCTGCCTGGGCCAATTCTCCAATACCTGTAGGGGGCAGGCTGGCTTACTTTGTCCAGGACTGGAAGTCTTTAACATCAGACAGGTGGGTCCTGGAAGTAGTAAGCCAGGGACTGGTTCTGAGCTTCAAAAAATTTCCAAAGATGAGAACCAGATCCTTTCTACCTGCAAATCCTTCAGAGGCCCTTGCCCTAGAGGCAGAGGTTTCTTCCCTCTTGGCTCTCAGAGCCATAGAAAGGGTTCCTACCCTACACAGGGGCAAAGGATTGTACTCCTGGTACTTCCTAACCCGCAAAAAGACAGGAGAATGGCAGTCCATCCTGGATCTGAGATACCTAAACAAGCACCTTTTAAAGCCACAATTCAAAATGGTGACTCTGGGAATAATTCTGCCCTCTCTAAGGCCAGGGGACTGGCTAGCCTCCCTGGACCTCAAGGATGCCTACTTTCACATTCCCATCAGGTCCTCCCACAGAAAGTACCTCAGGTTCGAGTTGCCCTCAGGCCACTATCAATTCAGAGCAATGCCCTTTGGTCTAACATCAGCCCCAAGGGTGTTTACAGAGTGCCTGGCAGTAGTGGTTGCTTTCCTAAGGAGACAAAAGATCTCCATCTTTCCATACCTAGACGACTGGCTCATTGTAGGTCAGTCTTCAGACCAAGTCAAGTCACATCTTCAGATAACTCAGCAACTGCTTACTTCCCTAGGGTTCCTTCTAAACCTTCCAAAGTCAGTTCTAGAGTCAGTGCAGCTCCTCACCTTTATAGGGGCAGAGCTGGATACAGTAAGAGCAAAGGCCTTTCCTTCCCCTGGACAGGGCAAGGACAATAGTAGAGCTGGCCTCTTCTTTCACCCTTCAGGTGTCTCGACCAGCAAGGCACTTCTTGCAGCTCCTGGACCACATGGCAGCCTCTACAGCAGTGGTCCAGGGTGCAAGATTTCAGATGAGGGACATTCAGTTCCACTTGAGAACCTTTTGGTCCCAGAGAAAGGATTCCCTGACCAAACTAGTCCCAGTGACTCGAACCCTGATCCAGGCTTTGCAATGGTGGCAGGATCAGGACAATTTAAGGCAAGGAGTTCCTTTTGTCACTCAGTCTCATTCTCTAATCCTCACCACAGACGCCTCCCTCTTGGGCTGGGGAGCCCACTTGGGGGATCTTACCACCCAAGGGCTGTGGTCACCTCAAGAATCTCTGCTTCACATCAATCTCTTGGAACTCAGAGCAGTGTTTCTGGCACTACAAGCTTTTTCCAAGTCTGTTCAGAACAAAGTAGTCCAGATCAGAACAGACAATACCACCACAATGTGGTACATCAACAAGCAAGGGGGCACTCGGTCTACGGCCTTGTGCACAGAAGCAATGAAGTTGTGGTCTCTGGCCTATTCCCTGCAGACTTCTCTCACAGCAGTTCATCTGCCAGGGAAGGACAATATCCTGGCAGATGCTCTCAGCAGGACATCTCAGGGCCACCACAAATGGTCACTGGATCCCCTAGTTTTGAAGGTGATTTTTTTTAAGATGGGGCACTCCACAGATGGATCTTTTTGCAGCCCCAGACAATCACTAACTTCCTCTTTTTTGCTGCAGACCCCCAGTATTGGGCTCAGTCACCCTGGATGCTCTGGTACTCAATTGGGAAGGGAAGTTCCTGTATGCTTCCCCCTCCCTCTCCTGTTCAAGGTACTAGTCAAGATCAGGTCTCAACCCTGCAAAGTGATTCTGATCGCTCCAGACTGGGCCAGGCAGTCCTGGTACCCACTGTTGCTGTCCTTAGCAGTCCACCTTCCCCTGTCTCTTCCCAGGAATTACAACCTGTTGACATCCTCTCAGGGGAGGGTTTGGTATCCGAGTCTCAAATCTCTCAATCTCAAGGCCTGGCTCTTGAAGAGTTAGTTTGCTGATCTGTACCTCTCTCAAGGTGTTCTGGATATTCTAAAGGCTTCTCGGAAGCCTTCCACCAGAAAGACTTACAACTCCAAGTGGAAAAGGTTCACTATTTGGTGCTCTGGTAAGCATATTTCTCCAGAATCTGCTGGGTTGCCTACAGTCCTGGACTATATGGTTCATCTCAATGGTTTGGGACTCAGACCAGCTACACTCAAAGCACATTTGGCAGCTGTGTCTGCTTTTTTGTCAGTGGGAAAGCCCTCTTCTCTTTCAGCCCATCCTGTATTTTGCAAGTTCTTTAAGGGACTGTTGCACACCAATCCTCCCTTCAGGGACCCTGCTTCTGCTTGGGACCTTAATGTTTGCATTGCTCAGCTTATGCAACCCCCTTTTGAGCCTTTGTCCTCTGCAGAGCTCAAGTACTTGACTTGGAAAACTGTGTTTTTGGTAGCCATTACCTCTGCCAGGCGCATAAGTGAATTGCAAGTCATGTCAGTGGAGCCTGATTTCATCTCTTTCCATAGAGATAAAGATGTCCTAAGAACTAACTGGAAGTTTCTGCCTAAGGTGGTTTCAGATTTCCACCTTAATCAGTCTGTGTCCCTTCCTGTTTTCTTCACTGACCATTCCTCCTCTGAAGAGAGGAGGCTGCACAGCCTGGATGTTAAAAGGGCCCTTAGCTACTACATAGAACGCACCAAGGGTCACAGGTTTGACTCCTTCCAGTTGTTCCTCACTTATGGGGAGGTTGGTAAGGGAAAACCTGCCACTAAAAGGTCTATTGCTAGGTGGCTTGTCTCTTGTATACAATTCTGCTACGAGAAATTGGGTAGAATCCCACTCTCAGGCCTGAGGGCTCACTCTACTAGAAGTACTGCTGCTTCCCTGGCTGCTGCCAGGGATATTCCTATCTTAGAGATTTGTCAAGCAGCCACCTGGAAAACAGTTCATACCTTCACCAAGCATTACTCTCTGGATATCCAGGCTAGGAGTGATGCTCTGTTTGTCACAGCAGTACTTCAGAGCCTATTCCTAAAGTAAGTTCTGTCCCTCCTCCATGGAGGTACTGCTTGGTAATCTGCATTAGTCAGAATACAGCAAGACTTCATGATGTTTGAAGAAAAATTACTCACCTTAGTAATGTTGTTTCTTCTAATGGAGTCTTGCTTTATTCTGACCTCCCCCCTGCCTTCCCTCTCAGAACCTGTTTTTTTTGGGATGTGGGTGGGCAGGAGCAGTGTTGGCACCTAGATGTGCCCCTTTTTCTCACCCTCCTTTATTTTGGGGGTGTGTTGTTTTGTTTTTTTTGGTTTCCTGACTTGAGTCTTTGCTTTGAAACCAAAAAAACCTTTTTTATCAAATTTAGTTGCCAGTTGGCTAGTGTGAATTTACAGTTTCCACACAGAACTCCCAGTGAGTATAACTCGTAAAGATCTGACGATTGGGGTTCAAACAACAGCAGACAGAGGCTTCAACCGAGCTCGAGCTCAGCGTTTCATGCTTTGCATGGAAAGTTAACTCTTTGTTCTGCGGGGCAGTTCAAGGTTTGGAGATCACTGCATTGGTCAGAATACAGCAAGACTCCATTAGATGAAACAACATTACTAAGGTGAGTAATTTTTTCTTGTCACCCCAGTGTGTGACTAAGTTAAAGTGTGGGACCTCTAGCATTTCAGTGGGGAATGGGGGGGTTAGTGGTGTTAACCCTGAAGAATGGCCGAGACTGTCAGTTTGGAGCCAAGGGTGGGAGGAACGCCATCTAAGTGCTTACAAGGCAGGGCATCCTAGTTCGTAAAGGGCAGCAGTTATACCTGAGCAAGGGCCAAGCAGCAGGTTAAGGTGTGTGGCTGAGTTTCACTAATATGCACCTGTGTTCGAAGAAGAGTTCTGAGTGTGTGGCTTAGATTTACCAATTGACATTTATGGGAGGAAAATGTTCGTGTGCTTGGCCAGGTGTCCACTAGATGCATCATTTAGGAATTTTGGAAGATGTTTTTCTGTGTGTTCATGAACTGTACTGCATGCAAGGAGAGTTTGTGAAATGTACCTGTCCTGCCTAGAAGGACCCTTGGGGGTCCACTTCTGCTTTAATTTTCCATCTGTTGAATAAAGCCATACTGTACAATCCCAGTTACTGTTCTGGACATTCTGATTATTGCTTCTGGTTGTATGGATTTACTGGGGCCCCCCCCAGCAGGTTAGATATGGCATATGCCTAGCTGCCTCCGCCACGACCTGGGTTGTAATGTTAGACAAGTTTCATGTTTTGTTTCTGTACCCCAACCCCTGTTTCTCTAGAAAATGAGCCTGGTATACATCCTAACGCCAAGGGTGGTACCTACCTTTTGTAAAATAAATCGTATGCCAGTAATTGGGCACCAGTGTTCCAGATTTTAATTGGGGGGGGGGGGTGCTCACTAGTTAAAAAGTGGCTTGGGGGCTACATAAGTATTTAGATGTGGTGGGGCCCCCGCAGTAATTCATAAGTGCCCCTGTCATCCAGTAATTCCATTACCTTACTAGCATAGAAATCTTCACTCATCAATGCTATACTCCCTTCCCCGCCTTTGTCAGATTCCTAAATAACCACCCCCTTCATTTTCTGAAGCCCCAAGACAGGGCGGAGTGCCTCGTTTCCCAGGCTCAGAGCCATTATGTTTCTGTGAGGGTGTACTTGGGGCTACTAGGTCTTGAGGTGGGGCCCTTCCCACAGTCCTCTTGGCCAGATTGCACATGTGGGTGCTCCATTGGACCCTCTGGGTGTAGTGGGATCAATGCATGGATGACCTGGAGCAGCTAGTGCAGGTCTCTTCTCTGGTCTGCAAAGTGTTCCAGTGGTGGATGGACCGCCAAAATCTGTTACGTGGATCCCATTCCTGGTCTTCTCTCCACAGCAGATTCTCACTGTGGACGCTTCTGGCTTGGCTTGGCTGGGCTGCACAAATGGGTTCCTTTCAGACTGGGGGGACATGGTCCCAGATAGAGACGTCCCTCCATAGCAGCCTTCTCGAGATGTGGGCAATCCTATATGCCATGAGGGCTTTTCAGAACCACCTCTTTTCGGGTCAGTTGCTGATCCAGTCAGACAATCTCATTGTTGTATACTGCATCAGCAAGCAAGGGGGAATGCATTTGTACCTCCTGTGCAGGAAGACTATGAGCATCTGGCACTGGGTACTGGGCCACGGCCTGGACCTCTCGGCAGTCCATGTCCCAGGTGTGCTGAACATGCTGTCGGACAGCCTCAGTCTAGGATGCACTAATGGGAACTTCTCTCATCCATTGCAGAAGATCAGTTTGACAGATGGGGTTGTCCAGAGTTGAACCTTTTTGCATCCCCACTCAATGCAAACTGCCCTATTTCTGCTCGCTAGATCTAGGGCCGGGAATTTTCTGGCGATACGCCTTATCCCTCTCCTGGAGAGGTAGGTTCCTTTATGCGTACCCTTTGTTTCCTCTTATTCAGAGGGTGCCAATCAGGCTGCAGATGGAGGGGGGCCAGCATGATGTTGGTCGCACCCTTCTGGCGACGACAGATATGGTTTCCATTACTGCAACACCTCTGGTGTCTCTGCCCCTTTGCAGGGATCTGCTGACGCAGGCTCAGGGGACCTTAGTCCATCTGCACCTCAGGTCCCTTCGTTTGCATGCCTGGCTCCTGAGGACATAGCCATCACCTGATTTGTAGTATCATCAGGTAATGGGCATCATCGGCAGCTTGGAAGCACTCCACTAGAGCCACATATGCCATGGAGTGGAAGAGGTTTGCCAAGAATCATCTGGATCCTTTTTACCTGTCCGGGGAGCCAGATTCTGGACTACCTGATATCCCTGTCGGACTTAGGCCTTCAGTACTCCTCCTTCCTCAAGGTGTACCTTTTTAGCTAATCCTACCTTTCATGAGCCTGTGGGCGGTTGTACCGTGGTTCAGTTAGATGTGACCAGTACTTTTCTCAGGGGCATCCTGCACCTGAAACCCTCAGTCCGTTCCCAAAATTTCAGTGGTGCTGAAAACAGCAGGATGTTATAAACGGATCAGGGAAACCTAATTAAATGCCTTCCTTCCAGATGGACAGTTTATTACCCCTTATACCTGCTTCTGCTTTTGAAGTTGGTTCCCGTGTATGCATTTTGTGATATAGCAGGAAGGGAAGTAATTCGGCTGATTCCTCTTGGTTTTCTCACCTAGTCGAGAACTAGTGACATGATTGTGGGATTGTGAAGCATCAAAGGGGATGTTTTGATCAGACGGTCATGTTTGGGAAATGGCTAGTTGCTGATTTTTCACAGTAATAACATACATCCTTGTGGATAATTATGTAAAGAAGAAAGCTAGGAGGATCTAACTGTGGCCTCACCAAAAGGGGTGGGTAGATGGAGTTTGAAATGAACATGCGTCTGGGGAAAACAGAGCATATTATTCTGGACTCAGACTTAATACTCTGGACTTTAGAAAGCACTTAAGGGTAACATCTAGATAGTCAAGAACTTTTAAGTATTTGGGATAGAGACGTATTTGTGTTCTGTAAACTTCCCATTTAGTGTGACTGTAAGTTAGTAATATAATTGTTCTGTATTTGATTTTACCTGTTTTACAGTTTTTAGTAAACAATATTTTCCTTTGAAATACTGCCTGTGTCTTCTCAGTTTTCTTTTGCATGTGATTGCTGAGCCTGTTTGTCTGACAGCTGTTAAGGGCTTGAATGTGTTAGTAAGGTTGCGAAAGGTAAGAATATACCTAGGTCTCGTATTGAGTCGTAAGGGTACATTTTGGAAACCTGGCTGGGTGCCACTGGGTGAAGGATTGTACTGCATTCCCGAAGATGGTACGTATCTGACCTTATTAATTGGGTATGCTAGCATAAGGTTCATATATTGGCCCCCAGGACTCTAAGCTAGTAGGTGATTCAGACCCAAAACAGACAGGAGGGTTGCCCTGTTTGTCACCTCTTCACACTATTGCACTCTGGGGTTGGCACTGTGGGAGCAGAGGGCCTGACCTGCGGAGTGTGTTTGTGACAGCTATCACTTCTGTTCGAAGGATTTTTGAGCTTCACACACTCTGGTGTGAGGAGCCTTATTTGATGTTTCATAAAGACAGAGTGCCTTTGTGCACTAATCCCAAGTTTCTTGCTAAGGTGGTTTCTGAGTTTACCCTGAACCAGTCTATCCTTCTACCTGTTTATTTTCCAGAGCATGCAAGTCCAGGGGAAGCACCGCTTCATACTTTAGATGTGTGCAGAATTCTGAAATATTATCTGCTCTGAACTAAGGACTGCAGAAAAACAAAGCAGTTTTTCTTTCGCCTCAGGAAAAGAGGATGTTCGGGTTTCCAAACAATGTTTGTCCAGATGGTTGGTCCATTGTATTGTGTTCTGCTATAACAAGCAGGACAAGGAGTTGTCAGGGGTGGTGAAAGCCCACTCCATAAAAGGCATGGCTGCCTCTGTAGCCTGTTTCAAGGGGATTTCAGCTGCTGACATTTGCTCTGCTGCACCTGGAGTACTGTCCGTACTTTCACCAAGCACTAGTTTGAACATTGCTTCTAGAGCCCAAGCAGGCTTTGGCCAGGCTGTTCTGCAGGGCCACCTGTCCTAAGCCTTGGTTGATCTTCCTCCCAAACTGTTCTGCTGCACTTGTAAGTGCTTGGGACTCATTCCTACGGTGTGACCTGATGACTGAGATACCCTGAAGAAGAAAGAATAGTTGCGTAAGAACTTACCGTAACAGTAGATCTTTTACGGGATCTCAGTCATCAGGTCTGCCTTCCTTCCCACCATCCCCGTTCTTGGGGTCCTCTGTTCAGACTGAGTATATGGTGTATCTAGCCTTTTATTTCAGTCTGGGCATCTCTCTCTCTTCTCGGTCCCCCATGGCATGTTTGCTCCCTTAGTCTCTTTTGGGGGTGACTGAGGAGGGAGCGGGACCAGTCATGCCTTTATAGGGTTGATGACGTCCCCGTGGGTGGCCCCAGTTGTAGTGCTGGAAAATCTTCTGTATGGATCCTGCTTCACCGATGGTGAAGATCCTACGGTGTGACCTGATGACGTGAGATCCTCTCGAAGATCCACTGTTAAGTAAGTTGTTTTGTAACTTCTTTTCTGAAGGGCCTGCTGCATATGGCCCCTCCTGTACACAAATCTGTTATTCTGGAGGCTGAATCTTGTGCTCGCATAACTGACAAATACCCCTTTCCCATCCTCATGTTCTGTGACTTGGAAGTAGCTATCATGGAAGAGTTTATTTCTTGTGGCTATTACCTCTGCTAGATGTGTGTCTGAACTGCAGGCCTTAATTCACAAATCGCTTTCCAGTGTTTCAGATGTATAGGGTGGCATTTTCCTGTTTAAAAAAAAAAAAAAACTGTTTAATAAATGTTTGATTACTACACACTCTTTTTGTTAGCCTCTCGTTTTTCTGCATGCTGGTGCTGGGTGTTTACATTGCACAGCTTATTTGTACCATGGCACAGCAGTCCAAGAGCATCTTTCTTTTGTTGATGCTTGAGTGAGGTTGCAGACTCACCTTAAATTCCTCATGAAGATTGTCCATTAAATCAATCCGTTGACTTTTCCCTCGTCTTCCCTTCTTAGTACTTGGGGAAAGTGCTTTTTCGCTCTTTGGATGGTCACAGAATCCTTTGATACAATTTTGACCGTACCAAGGACTGTGCGGTTTCTTCCCAACTATTTGTCTCCTTTGCCTCAGCACCAGGGGTAGGCCTATTTTCCAGATGGTGCCTTTCCAAGGGGGATCTTCTCCTGAATCCTGTTCTGTTACAGGCAGGCAGGGCAGGTTGTACTGGCACTGTTCTGGGGCGTTCCACCATGGGGTTGACTACCACTGTGGCCTGTTTCAGGTCAGTTACAGCTGCTGACATTTGCAGGGCTGCTATGTTGCAGAGGATCCATACTTTTACTAAGCATTACACCCTGTATCCGATCTCCCATGTGAGAGCTGGATTTGGCTTTGTGGCTTTACAAGGTCTAATCTCCTGAGGGGTCAGTCTGCTTGTCCGCAGCCTTCCGGTTGGTGTTGGTAATGCTTGGTAGAAGGTATTATGGCTATATGGAAATATCCTTGAAGATAGGTTTGTTACTTACCAGTAACTGCAGATCTTACAGAGGATCTCTGTGGAGCCATACCTTTTGCCCCTCCCTCCCCATGTGTTGCAGACTTTTGCTTTCAGCTACTTGGCAAGGCATTTCTGTATCAATGCCTCCACTAGCCATGTAGTGGGCAGTTTTTGCTTTTCACCCCTGCCTCTCTGTGCATGATTGGTAGGTGTATCCCCAATCCTGCTGTTGGTGCTTGTTTAAGGGAAACAGCACTAAGATGGGGCTGATCCCAATTTGTTCTATGGGTCCAAAAAACATTTGTTTTTACATGATATTCAGTGCAGTACAGTAGATTGTATCACACAGATTTTGCTGACTTCCAGATCTCTTCTGACCAGAAATCCCCGAATTCCCTGCAGCTGACATCAGAGGAGGGCTACAGCAGTGGGAGATACAGTAGCCTGCAGTACAATTTAGGATTTTTATAAGCTCTGATGTTTTGTTTGCTGGTCCTGCTGTCCTTCAAAAGCTAAATTTATTTGTTGTTTTATTTATTGAAAAGTTTCACCAGGAAAGGCACACTGAACAACAGGTTGCTCGTCTCACGGTGTGTCCTGGGGGGAAGGGATGAGGGGAATTGATATGCTACACAACAAGGTAGTACAGGATACATTATTCTTGACAGGCAGTAGTACTGGAGGTTACAGCAAAACTGACATATACACGATACAATAATAAAATAGGCATTAGAATTTGTGTACCTTGAGAGACTAGAGTGCTGTTTAGTGCTAGAAAGCTTGCAAGCTAATAACAGCAAGGTGATTAAAAGCGCATTAGTTGGTAAAAACATGAGGGAGTGATTAAAGAAAGTAAGTTGCCGGCCCGTCTGCGCAGTGGTTGGATTTCCACTGCGGCGCTGGCGACCTGGGTTTAAGGAACTGCCGGGCGCTGGAGGAGACCCGGCCAGGTGGAAGAAAGGCTTGAAGCGTCTGAAGACTGCTTGCCTTCTCCTTGAGAAGGAGTGGGGATGGCGGCCCGGCACCTGCTTACTCCTGGCGGGCGAGAGTACAGCAGCGCGCTGAGCTCGTTAAATGGGGGTGTGGTGGACGTTGGCATGCGCCTAGACATCTGTGGCATGCCTCACCCCAGGGAGAAAAAGGGTGAAAAAGCTCCTGGGCCGACCAGATGAAGGTTTCAGGCTCCTACAGATACTGAAGCCCATTGCTAGCCATAACCGCCTCAGCAGCAGCTCCCAAGGCCAATGGAAAGTGTGCTGGCCACCCCACCGGCACCTTCCCCCTCGGAGGAGAAGGACCCATCCGGTGAAGGGTTACACCTGGTTACCCTTGGGGTGCTGGCTGCAAATATGAGGTGGGGGGCTGGGGGAATGGATGTCGAGGTAGTGTGCCTAGGAGGCCTGAAAGAGTGACCGGGGGCTGGGGGGAGAGCATAAAAGAAAGACAGGAGGGAGTGGGGGGAGGGGGCAAGTGGGAAGGCAGGAAGGAAGGGTAAAATGTAGGATGGAGAGTGGAAAGGGGGGTGGTGGATTAACCACAGGTGCAGTTTACTGAGAGGAAGTTGTGAAGTGCTGAGGAGGTGGAGTGAGAAGAGGATGAGTGGTGTATCTGGTGCAGGAGAGCATTCCATAATTTGGGGACGCGATGAGTGAAGGCCGCCTGGTCAACAGTGGTGGACTGCCGGGGGACTGTAATTTATTGAGAGCCATAGGATCTAAGGGAGAAGGCGAGAGGTGGGGGGGGAGGGGGATTTCAAAGAGGCTAGGTAAGGAGGGAGAGATCCAAACCAAAGCTTGGATGCAAATTTAGCACAATGGAGGTGTCGTCTGTTTTCTAGAGAAGAGAAAATGAGTGAGATGGTAGGCATCCAGAGCAAAATGACAGAAGGAATTAAAAAGTGTCCAGTCTGGTTAGGGAAGACTTGTGAGCGGTACTGTAGGTTACATCACAGTAGTCAAAAATAAGTAGTATCTTCTGGACTAGTTCACCCCTTTCCTAAATAAAGTTACTGAGGACTGTACATAGCCCTAGGAGAACAATGGGACTGGCAAACATCTGATCTAGCTTATAAAATCTCAACATGCACTGCAGGGTGTTGAATCTCCCACTGCTGCAGCCCTGCTCTCATTTTAGCTGCAGGCGATTCTGGGATTTCTTGTTACGGCAAATGTCATGTGGCAAGTCAGAGGAATCAACCTGATAAGTCTGCTGTAGTGCAGTTGATTTTGCACATGAAGTGCAAGTTGGTACCAGTCCCACACTTGTGCATAGATCTCTTAGTGTTGACTGTTCCCCTTTAAGAACTCTGTTCACAAGTGATGGGGAAACAAAAGCGGTTGGGACCCACCCATATCCTATAGACAGTGCTGTGCACTGCTGACGTGCAAGTCGACATGTACAGCCCTGTCTGTACAAAAGCTTCCCACAAAGCCCTCATGCTGACTACTTACAGTCCAGTGTATTATGGCTCTGTAGAGAGCCTCTGGAACATCTACTATTACTGGTAGGTAACTGGCTTCACTTTGTCATGTTCACTAATTGTGCATTAACTTCCTTCAGTTAATGACAATGCTGGGCTTTACACAGGTGGTTTCCTCTGCTATACATAAATTTGGACACTCTTTGGACCTAATCCTCCTTCTAGGGGTCGAGTTGGTCAGACCATTACACTGTGGGGTTTAGTTTTTGCACTGCCTCTAGAAGGCATGCCCCTGTGGAGTTGGTTAGGTACCACCCTTTGCGGGATGTAGATTCCCAAGGCCTTGTGGCGGTGCTTGACCTCTCGTCCCACGCGTTGGCAAGCAGTGATCCAGAGACCCTCATGACTCTTATAATACAGCCGTTGTGGGGGCTTTGGATTCCATTGCTCCAGTTCGTGTTCGCCCCCTCTCTCTTTGCCCAAAGTCCCCTTGGTTTGATGGGACGTTGAGGGTGATGCGGAGACAGGGGGCAAGGTTAGAGCGTTGCTGGCGACAGTCCACCCTTGATGCCGACCACCTTAGATTGATTGATCATTATTCGGTCTATCAATCTGCAATCACCTGTAAGAAGGCAGAATTCCTGTCCAGGGAGATTGCGGTTGCTCGGAATCGACCAGCTCAGCTGTTTCAAATGGTGGACAGACTGTGCAACCCAGCCTGTCTGCATGTTTGGAAAGCTTTTTCACAATTGGAGTGCAATGAGTTTGCTCGGTTCTTCGCAAATAAGGTGGCAGACATTTGGGCGGAACTGCTGCCATCACACTCTAGGGGGGTTGCCGTGGACCGGTGTGAGATCACGGTGCCCCAGTTTTCCTGGAGTTCCTTCAGTCAGCTGGAGTTCATGGATGTCATGAGGATCATCAGCATATGTACCCTACGTGCTGTAGTTTGGACCTTGGACTGACCTCCCTAATTTTGGGTTGTATTGATATCATCGGTCCAGTCCTTGTGCAGATAGTCAGGTGCTCCTTGGAATCTGGTGAGTTTCCTAGCTCCCTGAAAGAGGCGGTGGTGACACCCCTCTTGAAGAAAGCTACCTTGGACCTTGACAGTCTCGAAAACTGCAAACGTTTTTCTAACCTTCCCTTTGTTCGGAAGGTGAATGAGAAAATAGTGGCTGCACAACTGGAGGATCACTTGACCATCCATGATGTCTGTGAACCTCTCCAGTCTGGATTTCGTAAAAGACATAGCACCGAGACCGCTGGTTCGGGTGCTCAATGATCTTTTGATGGCTAGAGATTGGAAGAGCCATTCCATCTTGGTTCTCCTCGACCTTTCTTCAGCATTCGACACAGTAGATCACATGGTGTTGATAGAACGCCTAAGGCTGCTTTGCGGAATATCTGGAACCGTCTTAAGATGGTTCACATCATTCCTCACTGGGAGATCACAAAGAGTTGTGTCCGGGTTTTTTTTCCTCTGATTCAACGGCTTTATCATGTGGGGTGGCTCAGGGTTCAGTATCGTCACCTATGTTATTTGCGGTGTATATGGTACCCATCAGAGACATTGTAAGGAAGTGTGGGCTGAGGTTTCACTGTTATGCAGGTGATAACCAGCTCTACCTTTCTTTTGTCCCTGACCGGGAGGGAGCTCTCTCGGTCTTTAATAGCCGTCTAAGAGAAATCCAGGAGTGGATGAATTCTAGCTGGCTGCAGTTGAACTGTAAGACTGAGGTACTGGTTGTGGACCCGGGCCGACAGATAGGGGGGTCGGGTGGTGTTGCGTCTTCTGGAATTTTTCTTGGAGGCGTTTCTCTCCCGACCGCTGAACAGGTGTGCGGAACCTGGGGGTAGTTCTTGAGGATAGGCTGACACCTCATTCGCAGGTTTCAGCAGTAGTCAAGATTTCCTTTCAAACAACATGAAGTCTTGCTATATTATAGACATTAGCAGTTTGATCCAGCTCTAGAACTGCCCTGGAGTGAAATGGTTAAAACCATTCCAAAATAGAGCTGCTCTCGTGCCAAAATTCTATCTGTGTCATTTCAAACTTGAACTGTCAGATTCTTTACTCCGCCTCACTGAACAGTCGCTCCGGAGATTTCTCCTTCTGCTCGGTTCATTTCTCGGTTTAAAAAGTGTTTTCTCGGTTGGATTTAACCGAGAATAGTTTTATTTTAACTGCAAAACCGTTCGGTTCAAGCTCTATCTGTGGTAACCGTAAGTAAATGAAGGTTTTGTCTGTGTGGAACTTGTAAGTTATCGGTTCGGTTTTGAACCTATCAGTGGGTTTAAAACTCATTTAAAACTAAAAGTTACTATTTTACAGTGCGGTTCCCGGTTCTTATCGGTTCTAAAAAAACTGGATTTATTACGGTTTTCCAATACCCGTGACACGGTTAGGAACCGATAAGGATTGTCTTCTTACATTCCGTTAAAGGGCAAGTTTTTGTTGAGGCTGGCATTATGTCTGAGAAACCCAAAAGAAAACCGGGCCCATTGGTTTCAACACTGTGATGTTTGTGGGGAAGTCTTTGCCAAGGCTGACCCACACACCACATGTGTTTATTGTCTGGGGTTTGACCACCTCCAGTCAGACTGCCAGGTATGTAAGAATTTCCCTGCAGCCACCCTGGAAAAAAGATTGGGCAGGCTCAGGGAACGAGAGGCCAAAAAGTCCGCTGACCCGGATGGCCAGCCCGGTTTGGTGCCAACCGAACTAGAGGGAGTGCCCTCTGACCAGGGCCAGACTTCCTCGGGCAAAAGAAAAGCTGGTTCTGAGGAACCAATTCCAGTAAAGAAAACAAGAAAATCAGCAGGTCTGGAGTCCAAAATTCCTTCTCCAACTGCTGCAGAGATAGCAAAAGCCATACAGATTGTCCAGTCACTGTCTCAGGGTCCGTCCGAACCACCACTATCTGGTAAAAGGTCGGTTCGTCCGGTCCCAGTGGTTCAGGATTATGATATTGAGGAATTTTATGAACCAGAGGAGGGGGAGGAGGATATGAACAGTATGAATGTGGCTGGGAAGGTCTGGGTATGACCATTGAACCGGACATCTCCCCAGACAGACCTTTAGAATCTCCCCCTATGCTGTCTGAGTCCCCATCTCATTTTATGTTTTATAAAAAAGTTGCTGAAACCCTCCAGCTTCCTTTAGAAGAGGCTGTGGATGAGCAAGAGGAGCCTGATTTTGTAGAAATGATGGATATTCCAGAGTCTAGAGATTGTCTATTCCTTTACATAAGTCTTTTAGGAAACAAACAATTAAAATTTTAAAAGCTCCTAATTCTGTGCCTCCTGTAGATAAAAAGATGGACAGAAGGTATACATTGTCAGGCCCTGATACAGAATTCCTTTCTCAGCAATGCAGTCATGTTGAGTAGTTCAGGCTGCTGCCTGTGATAAAGCTAATATTCCTTGGCTTCACATCCTCTGACAAGGATTCCAGGAAGATTGATGCCATGGCAAAAAACAGTATATGGCAGCCTTCTGGGACTCAGGCAAGCAAATTATATGGCTTATGTAGCTAGGTATCAGAAATCTAGATGGGATACTGTTATGCAATTGGCCAAGCAGGCCCATGGCCAGCTGGCTAGTGAACTAGAACAGGTGGCTGCTGATGGCATTGAAGCCTCTAAGGTTCAGTTTCATGCTGCTGTGGATGTTAATGATGTTTCCTCTAGGGTCATGGCCACATCTGTAGCTTTTCGTAGGTTGGCCTGGCTCAGGTGTACTAGTTTGTCACAGGATACCGGACTAAGGCTATGGATTTTCCTGTGGTGGGAAATTCTCTGTTTGGAGAGCAGACAGAGAATTACATGAAGAAGATGGATGAATATAGGACTACTTACAAGAGTGCCCAGGCTAAGGAGCAGCAAGCCACTCCTCAAAGGCATGCCCCCAGGGGTAGGGGTAGGCCTTTTCACAGGCCTTTCTACCAGACTCAGGCCTCCTCTGCCTATGCTCAGAGGGGCTTCTTCAGAGGCAGGGGCAGACGAGGGGTGGGCAGACCTGCTCCCACCCCCCAGCCTAAAGCTCCTGCGAAACAGGCACCCTGATGGGGTGCCCAGGGCCGATTCTCCTGTACCAGTGAGGGGCAGGCTGGCTTACTTCAGTCAGAATTGGGCTTCTTTAACCTCAGACAAGTGGGTTCTGGAAGTAGTAAGCCAGGGTCTGGTTCTCAGCTTCAAAAAGTTTCCCAAGTTGAGAAGCAGACTTTTTCTACCTGCAAGTGCTTCAGAGACCCTCGTTCTGGAAACAGAGGTCTCATCCCTGTTAGCTCTCAGAGCAGTAGAAAGGGTTCCTCCCCTGCATCAGGGCAGGGGTCTGTATTCCAGATACTTCCTTACCCCAAAAAAGACAGGAGAATGGCGGCCCATTTTAGATCTCAGATATCTGAACAAGCATCTTTTGAAACCAAAGTTCAAAATGGTAACTCGGGCAATGATTTTACCTTCCCTAAGGCCAGGGGACTGGCTAGCCTCCCTGGACCTCAAGGATGCCTATTTCCATGTCCTAATCAGAAGATCCCATCGAAAGTACCTCAGATTCGAACTGCCCTCAGGTCATTACCAGTTCAGAGCAATGCCCTTCGGCCTTACCTCTGCTCCAAGGGTATTCACAAAGTGTCTAGCAGTGGCCCACTCAAGGAGGCAGAGGATTGCTGTTTTTCCCTATCTAGACGACTGGCTCATTGTAGGCCATTCCCCAGAACAGGTAAAATCTCACCTGCAGGTCACCCAGCAGCTTCTCACCTCCCTGGGTTTTCTGCTAAACCTACCAAAGTCGGTTCTGGAACCAGTCCAGGTACTCACCTTTATAGGGGCAGAATTGGACACAAAGCTAGCCAGAGCCTTTCTTCCCCAGAAAGGTAAGGAATTTAGTGGCTCTGGCCTCCTCCTTCACTCTGCAGGTCTCTCGACCAGCAAGACACTTTCTAGCTCCTGGGGCACATGGCTGCATCCACAGCTGTTGTGCAGGGAGCCAGATTTCAGATGAGAGACATTCAGTTTCACTTGAGAACCTTTTGGTCTCGGAGAAGAGACCCCCTTCCAAGTTGGTCCCAGTGACTCGAACCTTGATCCTAGCTCTCCAGTGGTGGCAGGATCAGAGCAATTAGGCGGGGTCCCTTCATTTCCCCTTCTCACGACTTGACTCTCACTACAGATGCTTCCCTTCTGGGTTGGGGAGCCCACATGGGCGACCTTTCCTCAGGAGTCTGGTCCCCAGGAATCTCTGCTCCACATCAATTTGCTGAACTCAGAGCTGTCTTTTAGCTCTTCAAGCTTTTCTGCATCTGTCCACGACAAGGTGATACAAGTCAGAACAGACAACACCACAACAATGTGGTACATCAACAAACAGGGGCACTTGGTCTTGACCTTGTGCACCGAGGCAATGAAGTTGTGGTCTCTGGCCTATTCCCTGAACACTTCCCTCATAGCAGTTCATCTTCCGGGAAGGACAATGTCCTAGCGGATGCCCTCAGTAGGATTTCAGGGCCATCACGAATGGTCCCTGGATCCTCAAGTGCTGGGGATAGTTTTTGCCAGGTGGGGCATCCCTCAGATAGATCTTTTGCAGCCCCAGACAATCACAAACTTCCTCTGTTCTGTTGCAGGCCTCCAGTGCTGGGCTCAGTTCCCTGGATGCCCTTCTTCTGGATTGGGAGGAGAAGTCCTCTATGCTTCCCCTTTCCTCTCCTATTCAAAGTACTAGTCAAAATCAGATCTCAGCCTTGCAGGGTGATTCTTATTGCCCGGATTGGGCCAGGCAGCCCTGGTACCCACTCCTTCTGTCTCTGACAGTCCATCTTCCCTGTGCCTCCCAGGAATCACAATCTGTTGACTTGTGCCCAGGGAAGGGTTTGGTATCCGGACCTCAAATCCCTCAACCTCAAGGCCTGGCTCTTGAGGAGTTAGAATTTGTTGATTTACACTCTCTCAGGGTGTTCTTGAGATCCTAAAGGCTTCCAGAAAGCCTTCCACTAGAGCTACTTATAGTTCTAAATGGAAAAGGTTTTCCGTTTGGTGTGCTGGGAAAAATATTTCCCAGAATCTGCTGAATTGCCCATTTTGTTAGATTACATGGTACATCTTAATTCCTTGGGTCTCAGACCAGCTACCTTGAGAGTTCATTTGGCAGCTGTATCTGCTTTTGTGTCAGCAGGAAAGTCATCCCCTCTTTCCTCTCATCCTGTGTTTTCCAAGTTTTTTAAGGGATTACTCCATACTAATCCTCCCTTTCGGGAACCGGCCCCTGCTTGGGACCTTAATGTTTGCATTGCCCAGTTAATGCAACCCCTTTTGAACCTCTGTCTTCTGCAGAGCTTAAGTTCCTAACTTGAAAACTGTTTTCTAGTGGCTATCACTTCTGCCAGACGATAAGTGAATTGCAAGCCTTGTCAGTGGAGACTGACTTTATTTCTTTCCACAGGGATAAGGTAGTCCTTAGGACTAATAGGAAGTTTTGCCTAAGGTGGTTTCAGATTTCCATCTTAATCAATCTATCTCCTTCAGTATTTTCACTGATCACTCCTCTTGGTGAGAGGAGGTTGCACAGCCTGGATGTTAAGAGAGCTCTTAGTTATTATATAGAGCGTACCAAAGGTCACAGGTTGAATCCCTCCAACTTTTCCTTACCTATGGTGAAGTTGGGAAAGGCAAACCTGCCACTAAGAGATCAGTAGCCAGGTGGATTGTCTCTTGTATCCAATTTTGTTATCAGAAAGTGGCCAGAATCCCCCCCTCCCCGTGGTTTTGAGGGCTCATTCTACCAGGGGTACAGCTGCATCTCTAGCTGCTGGAGATATCCTTATTAGAGATTTGCCAGGCTGCTACTTGGAAGCGGTACACACTTTTACCAAGCATTACTCCCTGGATGTCAGGCCAGGAGAGATGCTCGGTTTGGCACAGCTGTTCTTCAGAGCCTATTCCTAAGTAGGTTCTGTCCCTCCTCCATGGAGGTACTGCTGTGTATTCTGCTAATGTCTATAATATAGCAAGACTTCATGTTGTTTGAAGAAAAAATTACTCACCTTAGTAATGTTTCTTCTAATGGAGTCTTGCTATATTATAGACCTCCCCCCAACCTGCCCCTCTCAGAACCTCTACTTGGTGGGGTGCGGGCAACTTAGTGTGGGCACTACTTATGCCTTGTTAGCATTTTGTCCCCTTTGGGACTTTGGGGGTGTGTATGTGTACGCGTGTGTGTGTTTTATTATACTTATGTTCCTTTTTCATATTATTAGAATGGTGTTAGTATTTCTGGTCCCCTGACTTGAGTCTTGGGTGTTGGGACCATCAGTGGTTGTTATTATTTAGGTAGCCATTTGGCTAGTGTAGGTTACAGCTTCCACACAGACCTTAGTGAGTTTGGCTCGTAAAGATCTGACAGTTCAAGTTTGAAATGACACAGATAGAGCTGCTGTCGTGCCAAAATTCTATTTTGGAATGGTTTTAACCATTTCACTCCCGGGCAGTTCTAGAGCTGGATCAAACTGCTAATGTCTATAATATAGCAAGACTCCATTAGAAGAAACAACATTACTAAGGTGAGTAATTTTTTCTTTTATCATCTTAGGAACATTGCCAGGATTCAGCATCTTGTTCCGTCTGCCAACTTTAGTCCATACCTTCGTGTCCTCGCGCTTGGATTATTGCAACTCCCTTTATCTAGGGCTTTCTGTGGTTGAAATCCGTCGTCTGCAGCTAGTGCAGAACGCTGCAGCCCTGCTTTTGACGGGTTCTAGTAGATCCTGTCACATTACTCTGGTACTGCGCAAACTGCACCGGCTGCTAATTGGGTGGCGGATCACCTTTAAAGTTTACTTGCTGGCCTTCAAAGCCCTACATGATCTGGGCCCAGTCTATCTGAAAGAACTTTTGATTCCCTGTTGCCCTGATCGATCAATCTGCTCGGCCGACGAGGGGTTGCTAGAGGTTCCAAGGGTGTATTTGAAATCTTCTAGTGCTCGGGCTTTTTCGTATGTTACCCCCACCCTTTGGAACTCTCTACCCCATCGGTTGCGTGAGTGCACCTCTGTGGAGGACTTTAAGAGGGGTTTGAAGACCTTTTTGTGGGATATTGCATTTCCAGAATACTGACTGGTTAAATGTTTTGGTCTGGCTGAATTCTTTTTAATGTTTTAACTGTTTATGTACGGCGCCTTGATAACTGAAAGGCACCTTATAAATAAAAATTATTATTATTATGATCTTGCTCGTTATTGTTTCTTGAAGGATTTCGGTATATCTCGAAAACTACTTTTTATTTTGTCAGTAAACTTGATATGGACGATCACTATTATGACTTATTACTATAAGACATTCTGCACGTTTGCAAGCATTTTAAATTCTGGCAAGTAGTTCATATCCTGAGTATTCACAATATGTGTTTGGAATATAAAATAGCTTGAAAAAGCAGTATTCCAAATGCATACAAATGTATTCCGAATGCAGTATCAGGAATTTGCTTGGAGGAATACTCCCAGAATTGAATGTTGTTGTCATGCACAGTTTGGATTGGTCTGTGTGGGATTACATAAACTTTGACACATCTCTGTAGAATGTTTGGTCCTGCTAAACTTACGTGCATTGCCTTGTACCATTCTCTAATTCACTTCATACTGTACTGTTCCTGGTAATGCCTGAAAATAGGCATTTGTTTGCCTAGTACATTTACCCAGTCAACATAAACTAAATAAAATAAACCAGGAATGTTAAGAGAATTCTCTCAGCAAGCATATTCCTGTTCATCCAAAACAAAGGTGCTGCGAAGGAGCCGGACCGGTGGCGCTGATGGCTGAGATGCTGGAGCGTCACACCTGCGCTATGCCAGCGACCCGGGTTTGGGAACGGACTTGGGCCGCATGGGGTCGGCAGGGAAGGGAAGGGATTGAGCGCCTGGAGGACTGCTCTCCCTTTCCGGTGAGGGTTTCTGGTCTCTGCCGCGCTTGAGCAGCCTTTGACAGCAGTTGGGGGCAGCATAAGAACATACAGCTCAAGCTTAGTGGGTATGGAGCTGCGGCGGACATCTGCATGTTGTGACATGGATGTCCGTGCATGTCCGAGCTCCAGGGCAACAGTAACAAAGTGGAAAAAAAAATATCTACTGACAGGCAAAGGCAGGCCCAGTGGTTGTGGCCCCACGTCCAATGCTGGGCGTCCAGACACCCAACCTGTTTTCTACCCCTGAGGCGAGCCTGCCAGTACTATAGATAGAGCACCAGTGGGAGTGGCGGCCCTTTCTCAGGGGACTCAGAGCTGAGGGGTTAAGGCGAGCCCATGAGAGGACTCCAGCCAGGAGAGGACTGCTGTAGCTTCAGGCGGACGGAAAGAGCCAGCAAATCGAGAGGCCGCGCCAGATGGAGGTTAGTGGCAGGGGTGCATAAACAGAATTATTTGGGGGGGGGGTACCACGAAGGGTGCTCTCTGTCAGATCACTAATGTTAGTGAAACAAGCATACTGGATCCTCATAGCCGTAGAACTGAAAAGCATCAACGATATTGCAGTCTTAAAAAAACATTTATGAAAATTTCATAGCTAAAATTGTCGACAATCATGATGTGTTAAAAGATAAAATTCTGCTAATGAACCATGATTTGTTCAGAACAAATTCAGCTGTCTGTTTCATGTCTGATACAGCACCAGAAAGGACACCTTCGTTGAGTGGAGCCAAAAGTTCTACACATTACTGCATGAAAGGGATATATCTATAATGAAGTGGTTTACTTGTTAAAATTTTATATAAATGTCCACCTTTTGATAGCTTTCAATTTTTTGTTTTGTAGAGCCTTCCTTTTCAAAGAATCCAACACAGTATAACATCAGAAGACCACCAACCCACTGCTGACGGCTGTATAATGAGTATGGTAGTAGGACAGCTTAAGGTAAGATCTAATTGAAATGAGTGTTGTACAAACTAAATATTTTTAAATATCCCTTTAGCAATTAAGAAAGTAATGGTTTGGCAGAGCTAATTATCATAAAGCGTTTTATAATAGCTGGTGAAGCCCAATATCAACCCGTTTTTAGCAACTTTGAAAAGTCGTATCAATCTGCAGGTTGATGCAAAAAAAACTTGTATCAACCTGCGGGTTGATACGACTTTTACATCCTCGCGCTGAGAAGCATACACAAGCACCAACCAATGAAACTGTCCGAGGCAGCACGAGACTGTTCTCTCAAACGTAAACAGAAACTCTCTCGTAAAAACCAGCACAGAGACCCATGCCTTACGTGCTTCGCCCTACTAGTAGAGACACCCCCAGGCTAACACATTATGTGATGTCAGTCCTTGAATAGCGTGGGGGCGTGCCTACTAGTAAGGAAGTACCAGCCTTTTGGCCTCGTGTCTCGTCGTAGTGGTAATTCTGAGAATTTTTTTTAGCATCAGTTATAAAAAATAAAACACATGTAGGGAGTTGATATGGAGTTTTTTTACACACCCTCGTTGTGTGATAATAGTAAAACCTCTCTAGCTTTGCTCTCGAAATTTACATATTATCACACAACTTGGGTGTGTGAAAAAAATCCATATCAACTCCCTACATATGCATTATTCTCTATTTACGAAGCAGGTCACATACCCTGGCTACAGAATAATGTTACATTTTTACTGTCAGCACAAATTCAGAAGGTTTTCTGAAACTTTTGACCAATGTTCATATGTTTCTCTCGTTTTTATCAGCCCACGTTTAGTGTTCTTATACTGTATATTTTTTGTAAACATTTTTTGCAACAGTCAGTAAAAGATGCATATATTATACTTGGCCTCATCCAGAATATTGGTACTCTGACCGATTTCATGTACTATCGCGTCTGCATAAAGTTTTGTTGTTGAGCTGTAACTGATGATCTTACTTCAAGGCTATGAAGCAGGTCATCACCAGTAGGACTTGGCCGCTAGGTGCTAGAACTACATGGAAACCTTCTAGGTAGCAGTCTACCAGAGGGGGCCGCCCACCTCTGATGTCAGCCAATCCTATAAAGATGATTGACCCCCACACCCTCCTCAATTCTTTCCCGCTGCCGACCACTGCACATTAGACCTCTAATAGCGCCGCAGCTACTGTCTACCGCCGTTTACCTGCACTTTATTATTTTTCGATTTTTTTTCCCAAGTTTAACATAGAAATTTTAATGTTCTCTGTGGATGGTTTATGTCTTCAAAACATTCTTAATCTTCCAACTGCTCCAGGGAGTGTGCCTGCGGCAAACAGATCCCGGACAAGGACGGCCATTTTGCCTGCATATTGTGCCTAGGCCAAGACCATGACATCCAAGCCTGCGAGGCCTGCCAGAAGTTCACCCTGTCCTCCACGAGAAGTCAGTAATTCTGAGGGAAAGCGGCTCCAGCTTCTGTTGTGCCAGTGTAAAAGGATAATAAAAACAGCAGAAAAGACACAGCACCAACACTTCTGTAATGTGATCTATATTTTACTCACATGTGCGTGAAAAAGAGTAAAATACAGTGGTGCCATGCTAGGTGACAACAGCTCCCAAACACACACAGTCCGACCGGTTTCACGCTGAAAGCGCCTCCTCGGGGACTAATTTGATAATCACAGTCAATCATTTAAATAGAAAAAACTCTTAAAGTGACAGTTCAGCACTTATACCACTAATATATATAATTGCGATAAATAATTTTAGTATAATAATACACCACCCATACACAATGAACAATTAAAACAATTCTAGTATGAGTGCAATGACCTAAAATGCAAAATGAATGTCCATAATCTAATTTTCAAAATGGTAAATGGACATATTGCTATTAGTCAAGTACTACAATACTATACAAGTAATTTTTACTCTTAACAGGCAAAATAGAGTTGAAATTGTAGGTACATTTGTATATACCAGGGCTGCTGAAGTAAATTCAACCTGGAAAAGAGGAACACATGGAAGAGGTAAAAAATACATATTTGTCCAAAATATTTCATTATCTAAAATATTTAGACCTTAAAAAAGGTGCAATGTCAAAAGTATCATTTAATCCTGGGTGTTTTAAAGCACCCAGAGTATAAATCCAGAATGATTCTCTACAAAGAATTCTATTCTCCAGGTTACCACCTCTTGGGCCTGTACTGACTCTTTTCTATCCCACAAAATGAGAATTTATGTACAGTGCCATCATGACATTGTTGCAAATGTTGTGCCAAAGTATTTTTCTCATTGTGACATCTAATGTCACTCAGATGTTTACAAACTCTTTAAGTGCACGTGAAGTTTTGCCCACATAAAATGCACGGCAGGTACAGGTAGCCAAATCTACCACCCCTGTAGTTGAACAGTTAATAAACTGTCTCACTTCAAATTGTTTATTAGTATTGGCAGATGTAAAATTCTTTTTCTGATCTGTAACATTGCAAAATTTACAATGGCCACAATTAAAACAGCCTTGTGGTGGGGGTATCCAATTTCTGTTAGATCTAGTCACTGGTTGATATGAATGTACCAGTATATCAGAAATATTCCTCCCTTTTCTGTACACCATTCTAGGACTAGATTTTACTTCGTTTTTCAGTGATGCATCAGTACTCAATATAGGCCAATGTCTGCCTATAATATTTTTTATTTCTACTGAGTTCCTGTCAAAAGTTGTAATAAAATTAAGGTGCTCTGTATCTACTGTTGTACTAGTTTTATAGTCCAACAGATCTCCCCTTGGCATGTCCCGAACTGCATTCATTGATTTGTGTAGTACATCAATAGCATACCCCCTATCCTTAAACCTTTCTGCCATACCCATCATGCATGTCTCAAAATCTCCAAATTCACTGCAATTACGTCTTGCCCTCTTGAATTGTGACTTAGGGATGTTTCTGATGGTGTGGCGGGGATGACAACTGGAAACATGCTAAACTGAATTCTTATCTGTAAGTTTACGAAAAATAGTGGTACCAATAGTACCATCCTGTACCATCCTGTAGTTTTGTAATATTCAGATCTAAAAAGCTTATCTGACTAGAATCCACCTGTACCGAAAATCTCAAATGGGGATTTGATAAGTGCAAATATTTCAAAAATCTTTCTAGTTCATCATAAGTTCCCCGCCACACCATAAGAACATCATCAATAAAACGTCTCCACAGATCAGTTTTGTGGTAAAAGGGGTTCTTATCTTGATCATAGATCACCTCCTTTTCCCATTGTCCCAAATAAAGGTTGGCATAGTTGGGGGCAGATGTAGCTCCCGTAGCTGTTCCTTTGATTTGGTGGTAATATTTCCCTTGAAAGCTGAAAACATTAAACTTCAAAACAAATTCAGAAAGCTGAACTAAAAAAGCCTTTTCACCTTCATCCAGATTAGTGGACAAATCTAACCAAGCACGCATAGCCTCTAGTGCCCCCTGATGGGGAATATTTGTATACAGGGACTCAGTGTCCATGGATACTAATAGCCAAGACTGCTCAATTTGTAAGTCCTCCAGGATACCCAGAGTCTGTATAGTATCCTTCAAAAAAGAAGGCAATGAACCCACTATATAATAGCAGCCGAAGGTGGCGGATTAAAGGTCGAGAGACCTTTAAAATGTTGTAGATGTCCTTCCCGGTTGTGTATTGGGGTCTGTCCTGTTTCAATAACCTGTTTCTGTTCGGATGTACAGTTAGCACGACGTTTATTAAAAAATGACTTGATGCTCAATTTACGAACAAATTTTTTTAATGTCCAAAAACGTGCTAAACTCAGAGGTACAACATGTCGGGATAAATTTAAGTCCTTTACTTAATACAGAAGTCTGATTCTTGGTCAGTTGAATGTCCGATAAATTCATGACATTTATAACATTTGTCTCCCTCTGAATTTCTGCTGTGTTCTCTGCATCACTGGCTGATATCGCTTGCCTCCAGTTGCTTTGGGTCTTGCGTCTCCTTCTACCACCTCTCCTTGTTGCAAATTTGTTTCGAATCGTACCAGTCGTTCCGAGCGGCGCGGTTGACTGTTCTCCGTGCCACCATCCTCTAAAGGATCCTTGGAGGATTCTGATGTGGAATGGAAACTTGTATTGCTGTTGCTGGTACGCAAAATCGATTTGTTACATTGTTGCTGATTCTTGGTTGCACCTCTATTACTACACTTGCCCCTTCCAGAAAACTCAGACCCCTTCCATGTGAAAACTCAATTCAGGGCATAATCTTGTCGGTCTCGTTCAAATTTCTTGATTTTTAATAGCTTTAATTCCAATATCCTGTTTAATTATTGCCTGTCGTAATTTCTTAAGTTCCAAGAAATCTGGATCAGCTCTATAACTGGCAAAAATAGATTATTTCTCCTTTAACAAGGGTTCAATTTGAATCTTTTGAGAATGATAATCCCTTATAATGCAGTCCTGGAAAAGCATAGAAGCTGCCTGCATCTGATTAACCAAGTCTTCTTTGAAACTTAATAGGTCCATGCCGTAACCAGGCCATGTTATAACCCTGAGATCCCTCGGGACTCGATTCACCTGCACGTATCCCTCTAAACTGGTAAGGTTCCAGTAGAGACGTCTTGCTTTTAAAGCTAATTTTTCCCAGTTCATAATATGTGGTGAAAATGCTGGCTACTGGTTCACTATTCAAATTCTCTCGTACATCTGTATTAGATTTTGGTCGAATTGCGGCGTTATCAGGATCCGAACTTAGAAATGGGTTAGGTGTCCCGATGCCCGAAAAGAGGAAATTACTAAATGTGTGGGAGCCGTCGCCACCTACATGTAGGTCCTCTATATTAGAGGACATAACTAGAAAACTGCAAGAAGACCGTATAAACTTGTATGTAAAAAGACGGTTATGGTATTTTCCATCGCCAAAACCAGGAAGTCATACTAAGCCTGCTTGTAACAACAACCATCTTTGTAGATAATCATTCTGGATTTATACTCTGGGTGCTTTAAAACACCCAGGATTAAATGATGCTTTTGACATTGCAGCTTTTTTAAGGTCTAAATATTTCAGATAATGAAATATTTGGACAAATATGTATTGTTTATCTCTTCCATGTGTTCCTCTTTTCCAGGTTGAATTTACTTCCAACAGCCCTGGTATATACAAATGTACCTGCAATTTCAACTCTGTTTCAACTCTGTTTTGCCTGTTAAGAGTAAAAATTACTTGTATAGTATTGTTGTACTTTGACTAATAGCAATATGTCCATTTGCCATTTTGAAATTTAGATTATGGACATTCATTTAGCATTTTGGGTCATTGCACTCGTACTAGAATTGTTTTAATTGTTCATTGTATATGGTTGGGGTATTATACTAAAATTGTTTATCACAATTATATATATTAGTGGTATAAGCACTGTACTGTCACTTTAAGAGTTTTTTTCTATTTAAATGATTGTGATTATCAAATTAGTCCCTCAGGAGGCGCTTCCAGCGCAAAACCGGTCGGACTGTTTGTGTGTTTGGGAGCTGCTGTCACCTTGCATGGCGCCACTGTATTTTACTCCACGAGAAATCACCAGAAGATCCTGGAGGACCACCTCCTTAAGCAGAAGGCTGCCTTGATGGAACGGGAGCTGCAGGCCAGGAGCTCCCATTTCCCAGTCCTAGTTCTTGAAGTCCCAGGACAAAACTACTGGGAAACATGAACACAGGGATAAGGATCAGGACCAACTCCAGTCTGCCTCCCTCCCTCGGTCCCTGCACAAGACGTCTTCGACTGTGAAACGGTCTTGCTCCCTCAGGGAGTTGACCTCCTTGGCCCTGTGTGCTGTAAATTCTGTGGGGCTACAGGTGGCCACACTGCCTGTCTGGTTCTCTTCACGGGCGGTAACTCCTTTGGATCATGGTACTCCTATATCCTGCTCCCCAGCCCCTGCAGTTTCAGCTCTTATTCTCAGTAGGCATGCAGTCAGGTGGCTCGCCTGAAGTCTCTTCAGCCGGCACGGGTGTGAAGGATGCCAGTCTCCTTATTGCTGCCCCCACCCGACACCCGTGCTACCGACACTGGTCCCCTCCTCTGGGACCACCGCTGGTTCTGCTCTTCCTTCACAGGGGCAGATGCTGCAGGACACTGGCGTTGTCTTGGACTCTGTCTCCTCCACCTTCGCCGGGGGGGGGAGGGGTCACTCTCCACTCCATTGCCTGTCTCCCCAAAGCCGGCGACCATGAAGCCCCTTCCGGTTGCTTGGCAGATGCCCGCTGGGCCTTCGCCTGTTCCTCTACAGCAGTACTCTGGACCATGTCGACCCTGCCTGTTCCTCCTGTCGGGCCTCCACCTGGTCTTCCACAGCCAGTGCCTGTTGGGCCATCGCCTGTCATGATGCAACCGCTCCTGTGGGACCAGCAACTATCCTACCGCAGCCTTTCCCCTTAGGACTTCTGCTGGGGTACCCTACTCCAGCAGGACCTGCTTTGGGTTACAGTTACACGATGCCAGGGGGATTGGTGCTGGCCCCATTAGAGTACCCTGGTCTGATTTCGATCTTGTGGTCCATTATGCTAACTTGGTTTCTGCCTCGAGAGGACCAGCCCCAACCACCCCTCAAAGGCCTCCTTTGGGCCCTATTTCCCTGGCCCCTATTCAGCCAGGGTCTAGTGCTCCTCTCATCCCCTGGAGTAGGCCTGATGCTAGGTCAGCCAGCCACTCCGGACGGTCATCAGCCCGAAGATAGCAGTGATGACGACGCAGGTGAATCTCAGAACTGAGTCCATCTCCATAGGTCCAGAATCCTCAAAAGGAGAGGATGCACCAAGTAACTTCCCCAACCCCCCCATGACCCCACTTTCATGGCCATCATGAGGCTCATTCAGCCCTGTGTTGGGTGGGAGACAGAGGAGCAGAATCCTGAGACATTGGTTGGCGATCTAGGCCCCTGGCAAAGAGAATTGCTCCTCTAAGCGCTGGGCTGGTACACATTTGTGGCTGTAACCCACTTTATAAAACATATCTGAACTTCTGGATGCCTTTTGTAGGTATGTTTGTATTTTATATTTGAAATTTTCAGTAAATGCAAGTTCAGAACCTGATGCATGGAGTGCTGGTTTTCATTCCTTACTTATATTCTTCATTTCTTACCAGCACCCGGTATGAAATCTGTGAGCACTGCCTTTGGTGGTAATCTACTTGTGGTAGCCCAATGCTCCTACCTGGGCTGCTTGGAACTGCCCCTCATACAGTCCCAGCGGTGTACAAAAAGGTGGACAGACTTCACCATGCAGCTGTTGGCAAGCCATATTTTGGAGAACAACCCAAGGTCTGTTGGGTCATCATCAGTGTGGCGCATGACTGTACGAAGAGGCCAAAGCACCTCAGTGTCCCCCCTCCACCCAACAGGGAGACTTACCTGCTGGACCAGATGGGCAAGCAGGCTTTTGCCTCTGCCACCCTGGCCGTTTGGGCCATCAGTTGTTTGGCCCATATGGTTCAGTATTGGAACATCCTATGGGACCAGGTAAGGGAGGCAGTCCTAGCCATGCCAGATGAACCTTCCAAGCAGCAGACCCTCCAGGTCTTTAGAACAGGCTCGAATGTCGGTACCCACGGCTTCAGGGCTGCCTATGTTGCAGTAGATGCCTCTGGCTGTGCAGCAGTTGTAGGCATCTGTATGAGACGCCACTCCTGGCTACGGGTCTCGGGCTTCGTGCAGGACATCCAATCTAACATAATGGACACCCCTTTCAGGGGTTTCAAACTTTTTGGGGGAGATGTTCAAGATATAATCTCCAAACACCAGACCTAGGGACATGCTCTCAGATCCGTCCACTCTATGTACCACACCCAGTCAGTCAGGTCAGCTAGCTCTCTTGCGTCACTCCTGCAGACAGACCTGAACCCCTCCCAGAGCCCAGGGCAAATGCAGAGTGGGGGTGTCTCTCCACATTCCCTCTTCCGCCACTACCTACAGTGCCCAAGGTGCAGCAGCGAACTCAGCAGTGGCTGCTGCCACCTGACTCCTTACCAGACCCCCCTCCCCAGTTGCTCACCAGGAGGCGGTTGAGGGGGGTTGCTTCTCCCTGTACCTGGACAGGTGGAAGGAGATAACCACAGACAACAGGGTGCTGCAGCTCGTCGAGCATGGCCACAATTTTGAATTCACAGAGCGGCCTCCTGAAAACCCTCTGGGCAACTCCTTGTACCTCCCCGGCCACATTCCTCTTGTCCAGAAAGAAATTCAGGCCTTACTATGAAAAAAAGGCAGTAGAGCCAGTCCCACGTTTTAAGCAGGGAAGGAGGTTCTACTCCCACTTCTTCCTGGTCCCAAAGTGGACGGGAAACCTTCGGCCCATCCTGAACTTAAGTAAGCTGAACTTGTTTATAGAGAACAAATGGTTCAGGATGGTCACCCCCCTCAGGTTTTACTGCCCCTGCCTCTACTACATCATGAGGACTGGCTTTGCTCTCTGGATATACAGGATCCTATTGGCACGTCCTCTGTTTCCACTTCCAGGGAGCGCACTACCAGGTCAGAGCTCTGCTCTTTGGTTTCTCCTCAGTACCCAGGGTTTTCACCAAATGCTTGGCAGTGGTGGCAGCTGCCTTGAGTTGGCAGGGCTTTTATGTTTTTCCTTACCTGAACAAGTAACTGTTAGCGACACTGTCTATCATACTCTTTCGCACACATGCAGCCTGTTCCAAGCTTTGGGCATTACTGTCAACATGCCAGTGTCCATTCTGACCCTGTGCCAGTGCCTCCTGTCCATAGGGGCAGTGCTGGACATGAGCCAGGGGAAAGCCTTCTTACTCCCAGACAGAGCAGAGTGTCTGGACCATGCCAGTCTTCTATACTCCAGCCATCATGTTCCGGTGAGGGTTTTCCTCAGGCTCCTAGGCCTCATGGGAGTCATGGCTGCAGCCATTGCCACAGTTCCCCCGACCAGGCTGCATATGAGAGTCCCTCCATGTACGCTGCGGGTCCAGTGAGACTAACACATGGATGTCCTGCAGCAACCAGTGTTGGCATTGGATCCAGTCAAGAAAATACTGTTGTGGACTGGCTCGGTGGCGCTGAAGGTTGAGTCGCTGGACGCCACACCTTGCTCCCCGTCGGTGACCCCGGGTTCAGTGACTGACTTGGGTCGCCAGTGTTCGGCCGGGGAGGAGAAGGATTGAGCGCCTGATGGCTGCTCCCCTTCTCCGGGAGGGGAGAGATGCTCGCCCCACCGCTATACTGCTTGAGTTGACCACAGGTGGTGCAGGTGCGGACGGAGAAAGCAGAAAAGCATAGGAGGGTCTGGTGTCTGCTGAAGACTGGAACGGGGGCATCAGCGTGCCCCCGACTCTTTGGTCCTCCTCGAGAGCTGGCGTCTTGAGAGGGAGGGACCAGAAACTAAGGAAAACAACTCCCCACATCTGCGCCAGGAGATGGACCTCGCGTTGATGACTAGGGAAACCGGGAGATGCAGCACCGGTGACCCACTTCCCATCAGTATCAGAGGAGGTAAAGGGGAGGCCTCTTCTGCCCCCATCCAGGGGGTTATTCAGGAATCTGGTACGGTTAATGGAAGCAGGAGGCACTTATTGTGCTGACATGCTCTCGGTCCCCTAGCGTGCTGCCAGACGAATTGAGGACCCCGAGGAAAGGGGTGGATGTGGGTGAAAGGAGGAGCATAAATAAATAAAATATATAAATTAAAAAAAAAAAAAAGAAAATACTGTTGTGGTTGTTGGAGCCCAGCAACCTGCTTTGGGGGGTCCTTTTTGTATTCCTCCCCGCCAGCAGGTTTCTATGACCGCCTCTGGCCTCAGTTGGGGGGCCTATTTGCCGGCCCACCAAACTCACAGGACATGGTCCGAGATGGAGAGGGATCTCCACATCTGTGTCCTAGAGATGCGAGCAGTCGTGTATGCCCTGCAGGCCTTCCAGACCCAGCTGTCCCCAGATTCACTCTTGATTCAGATGGACAGCATGTGCATAGGGGGATTCATTCCTATTTCCTGTGCTGGGAAGTGATGAGTCTGGTATTGTGCCATCGAGCATAGCCTGGAACGCTCGGCCGTCCATGTTCCAGGCAGCCAGAACGTCCTGGCAGATAGCCTACTCGCAGTCCAGAGCCCTTGAGTGGGAACTTCTGACCTCCTTGGTAGACCTCTTCACAGATAGGGTCAGCCCGAGTTGGACCTTTCTGCATCCCCACACAATACAAAACTGCCGCTTTTCTGCTCGCTAGATCCAGGGCCTGGAGTTTTCTGGTGATATGCATTGTCCCTCTCTTGGACAGGGAAGTTTCTGTATGTTTTCCCTCCTCTCCCGCTACTTAAATGAGTTCTAATCAAACTCCAGGTGGTGGGTGCTATAATAATCCATTGCCTCCTTCTGGCCTCGTCAGATCTGGTTCCCCTCACTGCAGCTGCCGGTAGAGGAACCGCAGTTGTCCCTGCCTCTTTGCACAGGCTTGCTCTCCCAGGAACTGGGCACCCTGGTTCATCGGTACCTCAGGCTTCTCCATTCCCATGCATGGCTTCTGAGGATATAGCCATTGCCAGATTTGGGGTCTCCCCCAGAGTAGCATATTTCCTGGTGGCAACCAGGAAGCCCTCCACCAGGGCCACTTATTCTATGAAATGGAAGCACGTCACTCTTTGGGCTGTATCGCAACATTTAGATCCCTTCACCTGTCCAGTGGATCAGGTCTTGAGTACATTCTTATCCCTCACAGACTCGGGTTTGTGGTAGTCCTCTATCAAGGTACATCTTTCTGCCATCTCTGCATATCCTGTACTTGTGGATGGGTGTTCTGTGGTGCAACTCAGTGTCTCGCACAGCCAACCTGATGGTGCTGAGGGCTGAGGCGCTGGATGCCACACCTTTCACCACGCCGCCGACCAGGGTTGGGGAACAAGCTCAGGTCGGCGGGGGGGAGGACAGCGAGCAGCTGCCAGCTGGCAAGCTCTCCACCTCGGGAGGTACTGACTGGTCTCTTGGTGCTTGGCTGCCCCCAGTGGAGGCTTGGTGGTAGCGCCGCCTCAGAGGGCCCGGGCGCAAGGCCAGGGGTGGGCGGGAGAAGCTGTTGACTGGAGCGGTGGTGCTTGTATGCCCTTCCACCCACACAAAGTCACTGCTTCTGGGCTTAGGAGGGCAGATAATGAGGAAAAATCATGGGGGTCATCAGGATGAAGTCTCTGGGCCGACTCCAGAGATTCTGCCGCGGCACGCATAGCATTAGAAAATTGCCGAAAGACCCCGGAGTCCGGTAGGCTGGCTGACAGAGGAAATCCACCGAGGAGGACGTTGAAAGAGTGTTGTTAAAAAAAGTTTCACACATTTTTGTGGGGAGTTCTGCATTTGAAACCCCCAATTCACAACTGTGTCCCACCTTAGGACTAGAGGTGGGGTGAAGTTGGTAATCTTTGCTCTGTGGATTAATCCGCAAATTTCTTGAATTCCGCATAGGGAAGTTCCGCCTGCAAAGTGCAGCATTCCACCCACAAATGGCAGACATTTGCCAAAATTCTACAGTTTGTGTGAAATTCTGCAGTTTGCAGGCAAAATTTGGTACTTCGCAGCGGAATGTTACCATTTCGAAGTTTCTGAAGGTGGGAAAACTTTGCTGAGGCGAATTTCGGCTGCTTCGCAGTAAATTTGCCTGCAGATTTAAACTTTGGCCCACCTGTACTTTGGAACTTAATTTTGTTAGAAAAGCTTGTGGTGCCTGCCTTTGAATAGGCTGTATCTTCTGAGAAACATAGAAAGTGACTGCAGATGGGGAGCAAAGATCCATCTAGTCTACCCTGAGTGCTACCCCCCCCCCGCCTCAGAATTTCTGAGAGACTATCCTCTCATGTCTCTCCCAGGCAGATTTGAATTGCCCTACTGTTTTAAGTTGATGACTTCTGCAGTAGGCTATTCCATGGAGCCACCGCCCTTTCCGTAAAGAAAAACTTACGCATGTTACCCCAGAACCTCCGTCCCCTTTATTTCATTTCATGACCCCTTGTCCTTGTGGAGCTATTGATCAGAAAGAGTTCCTGGGTAGGGACTCTGTTTATGCCCTTCAGGAACTTGAATGAGTCTATCTCTGCATTTCACTGTAAGAGCATGTAAGCTATGGAATTTCCTCCCTCAACAACTGGTGGATATTAATGATTTTAACCAGTTTAAAAGAGAGCTAGATAGGCTGTTATTGGACCACTAGGATTAATCCACCCCACAGGTATGGGGAAGGCAGTCCTGATGGGCTTATAGCCTACTTCTGCCTTGATAAAACTGAGTAAACGGACCATCATGTCACCCCTGTCTCTGCGCTGCTCCAGTGAGTACATGTTGAGTTGCCATAATCTACTTTCATATGGCAATTCATGGAGCCCATGTACCATTTTTGTTGCCATCCTCTGTACCGTCTCTATTCTATCCATGTCCTACCCGAGATAATACCTCCAGAACTGTACGCAGTACTAAAGGTAGGGCCTTACCAGGGACTTGTATAGTGGCATACGCTGAATCCAAGTGTAAGCCCCCTTCAAATGGGGGTTCCTAAAAAGTCTTCCTGGGCATGCCTAATGTCCACTGCCAGGATGGTGTTCTGTGTCTCCAGTAGTTTTGAATATGCCTGCATGTGAGTGCCCTGTTAGTCTCCATGCCCATCTCATATCTATTTGTATGGAATAATTTCTGCTCCATTCTGCCATCGCTATATGCGCAGAGGGAGCCCTTTTAGGATCTGTGATTGATTGCTGTTTATCTACATCAGGGATTCTCAAATGGTAAGGCCAGCTTCCTTGGGGAGGCCTCAAGCTATTCCAGGGGAGGCTCAAGCAAGTCTTAAAAAGTATTATATTTCACTATTGAACTGTATAGATTTTGCGTGAAGGGATAAGGCAAACTGAAGGAGGCTAATAGTAGGTGGATTTATGTACAGTATTTATGAAGAAGTCTGTGGCCAGGGAAGGTACAGTACACTGAGCCATGGCTTATATCAGGTGTACCCAGGGCAGGGTAGCGAGAGAATACAATTCAAAATGTAACTGCAAAACACCCAAGCAATACAAAATGAATAAAAGTGCAAACAAATTAAGAACAATAAACAATGCAAGGAACAATTGATCAATTAGACTGGCAGCAGAACTGTCCAAATACAAGAGTCAACCATACAGGTGCTAGGAATAATAGCAGGAGGGAACAAAATGACCCATGAGAAGTAGCTTAAGAGCAGGGTGAGAGGGGAAGAGGCAGATGTCAGCAGGAAGATTATTCCAGTTAGAGGGGAAACAGAAAAAGCAGTCTGTTCCATGAAGGTATGGCAGTAAGGGGTAACAATGGTTTAAGAGTCAAAATATTGGAGCAAGTAGGTTGTACTGTGTTTTTTTTTTTGGGGGGTACAATAAGCTCAATAACCTGAGAGCCAGCTATGCAAAGAGGTTTCAATTTATTCCTGATGTACCTGTGAAAAGTGAGCTATTTTTCTATGGGGAGGCCCAAAAATATTTCAGTATTTTGGGGGAGGCTCAAGATCTTTTCCATGGCTTAGGGGAGGCTCACTAAGACAAAGTTTGAGAACTGTTGATCTACATAGATACACAGACAATGTCGGCAGATAAGGGCCTACGGCCCACTCAGTCTGCCCATTTGAGCTTGTAAATTCACTATCTGCCTTAATAATAATAGTAATATAAGAGTTTGTCTAACCTGCTTTCCTCTGCAGCATGGACTTTCTGCTTAAAGCCACCATTTTGGTTTTGGACTGCCAGAGTTGGACCAATTGGAACCTCAGGGGACCCTAAAATGGAGACTGTCCCCAGGCGTCTTGTGGGATTGAATTTCTGTAGGAATTGTAGTTTTTGAAGTTTAGCGCCTAGATGGACCTGGAGGGGAGCACTTTCTGTGACAGACAGATGGATCAACCAACTGAACCTTTTGGATCACTGGGAAATCCCAGAGCTGCCAGCAGCAGTGTGTCAGTCTAGAGTTGGAGTTTGGAGAGTGAACAGCTCAAGCCGTTCGAGCAACTGCTCCTGCGAGGTAACATGGGGATTCAGTGGAAAGGCTGTGTTTGGCCCGCCTGCTACCATCTTCCAGTGTGAAGAAGCTTGTGCAAATAAAATCAGACTGCATCTGAATATCTTTCTTGAGACCTGAATCTTGAATTTAAAGAGAGTGAATTTCACCTGAGTGTGGACTGAAGACTTGCTCCAGAAGCAATCTGCCTGTCAGGTACTGGAGAGAGCTTCAGAAAGAAAGGTTTGCTCAGAAACCCTGTTGAATTGCAAACTGACTTCATCCAATCTGTGGCTCATAGCTTTATTACTTATAAGTGTGCTGAATGTGTTGTGTGGGTCATGATTTGGATCCCCACCATTGAATGTGTTAAGTTAGCTGTAAGCTGCTCCAGCAGTCGTACAGACTAAATCTGAACCATCAGCTCTGGTCTGGGCACTGCCATCTTGGCCTAGACTGCCACTTCCACAGCAGAGACTTTTCCGACGAAAGACCCGCTTGGGGATTTGGCTCCCTGCTCAACACCATCGAACAGGCATCGACCACCACGGCACATCGTGTGGGCCCCTGCTTCCCCTGGCAAGTCTGGACATCATCCAGAGGTCTTAAAACTCGTTAGTCCTGCCTTCTCGTCTGGATAGCGTGAGTACTAAACAGGGTAGCTCCCTGCAACAGAGCTACAATCATTGTGTCATCTGATTTAATTGTTTGGGTTTATCACACCGAACTGAGCCATCAGACTCCGCAATGCAAATTTTGGCTGGAAATGTGTGTTAATTGTTTTCTTTCCTAAGGGCCTAAACAACAGCTGCAGTGCTGGCCTACCCCAGGCAATGCTTCAGACTAGCCTGTACAACAACTGGTTTCCCAGAAAGTGTGACACTGACTGAGGGACTCTTAGTGCATGCCATATCAACCTGAATCAATCAGATCAAATAATCATCTGTTAGATTAACTGCCCCACCCCTGTGCAATTCCCCCAAGTAAATCAGATTTTGTTCTTTCTGCATTTAACCTGGCTAATGTGTGCCTTTGTGGAAGGGATATTGCATTGTCATAGAACTGTTATTTTGCAGGTCTCATTTTACAGGGGGTCTCCAGGGCTCTTGCTGCTGATCCAGCCCTGGTGGTAAGTACACAGAGTGAGAGTTCAATATTGATGTTATATGATATATGTGATTGTTCATCTGCTTATCTGTTTAGGCTACTAGAAGGGTTGGTGTGGGGGTTATAGTGGCCCGGAGGACTATACCCACAGCAGTTATGCTACCCCAAAACCATTCCTCTGGGTGGAGGCACCCGTTCACCGAGCTCGGGTTCCTTATCCTGTGCCTAGTCACGCTTGCAGGGGCAATATCCCCTGGGATGGCGCCACCTAGGGGTTACACAAGCATGCGCTTTCTGTCATGGAAAGCATTACTTTTAGTTACCGTTATTTCTGCTAGAAGGATTTCAGAGCTTCAGGCCCTCACGTGTAAGGAGCCTTATTTGTTTTTTCACAAAGACAGGGCTTCTTTGTGTACCAATCCTAAGCTTCTCCCCAAGGTGGTGTTGGAGTTTACTTTGAATCAGTCCATCCACCTGCCTGTTTAGTATCTTGAGTATTCCAATGAAGGGGAGGCATTGCTTCATACCTTGTATGTGTATAGAATCTTGCAGTGCTATGCACTCTGGACTAAGGACTTACGGAAGTCCAGTCATTTGTTTGTTTCTTTCACCCCTGGGAAAGAGGGCACCCCATTGTCCAAACAGTGTCTGTCTAAATGGTTGGCCAATTGCATTGTCTATTTTTACCAGAAGTATGGCAAGGAACTTCCTAGAGGGGTTAAAGGTCATTCCAATAGGGGTATGGCTGCCCCGGTACCCGTTTCAGAAATGTGTCTGCTGCTTACATTTGTGCTGCTGCCACCTGGAGCACTGTCCACACTTACACCAAGCATTACAGTCTGGACATCTCTTCTAGGTGAAGGGCCAGCTTTGGCCTGGCTGTTCTTCAAGGTCTGCTTTCATAGGCTCTTAGTTTTTGCCTATCACCCGGACTGTCTGTAGTGCCAGAACTGCTTGGGACTCTATCCTACCGGTGATGGCCTACTGCAAGAGGTACTCTAGAAGTAAGATAGTTCAGTTCTAACACCAGGAATCCACTAATATTACTTCTTGCAGTGCTCTTTTAAGCCAGTACTGCCGCGGAGCCAAATGGAATGCTGTGTTAATGATAGAATCTTTAGCTCATGCATCCAATTTCAAAACTGCCCAGTGTAACTGCCTACATTCTAACCTCAGATTTCTTGTCTCCGCTGCAAAGTTCAGATGTCCTGGAGATCTTCTGTCAATCAAGAGCGATTCCTAAAGTGCACTGAATGAAAAAAACCTTGGGTATTTTGTTTAATTCTTTCATTACTGCCTAGTGTAATTATTAGTGTTTTTACCTCAGTTTTAATTTTTAGCGTTATTTAGTATGAACCGAGGGATAATCAAGTCTTTCTTTTGAATCTGAATCTTTTTTTAAGGGTTACAATTATATTTTCTGTATTTTTTTTTTTTATATAAATTTACTGCTTTTGAAGAGAGGTTTATCGATTCCCTAAGCTGCTTCTCGGTTCCAGATCCAATCGGAACTGTTAATTTTTGGACCTTATCGGTTGTTGAACTGACCACAAATCTTTTAGCACCAACCGCAGATATTTAAACTTTCCCTTTTTTTGTCGGTTCCTGCTTTCTTAAAATGTCAGATAAACCTAAAAAGAAAACATAACCTCCTGGTTTTAAAAATTGCCCGACGTGTGCAGAAGTGTTTGCCAAGGCAGACAAACATGACTTATGTTTGCTCTGCCTTGTTCAACAGCATTTTTCTGAAAATTGTGATATTTGTAAGTCTTTCCCTGATAAAACAGTGGAAAAACGTAGAGAGAGAGGCTTAAAAGAAGATTAGAAGAGGGGTCCATGGGCTTAACCAGTCCACCCCCTCTAAAACTGTGGATGTTCCTTCCAGAGCCTCCAAATCCACTCCTGATATGGGTGAGGGCTCTGGCAAGAGAGGCAATGAACCAGCTGACTCTCTGGTGCCTGCCAAAAACCAAAAAAAAAACAAAGCACACTGAAATCCTGGCTGAAACTCCTCAAGGGGTCCCTCAGGTGCCTGTACCTGCTCCTTCGCCTGTCAGTCTAACCCAGGCTCTAGCCTTACTACAATTGCTGCAGGACTTACTACCCGCTAAGCAGCCTGTGGTCACTCCTGCTGAGAAAGCTACTGTTTTTACACCTCTGTTACCCACTGACACAGTGGAATGTGAGGGAAGATGATCGGTATGAGGAGGGTATTGAACCCGAGGTCTCACCAGAGCAAGACTTTGGCGCTCCTCCCAGACCCACAGAGGACTTTTCATCCCATTTTTCTTTTGTTAGGAAAATGGTGGAGACCCTGCATCTGCAAACTGCAGAAGAGATCCAGGATGAAAAAGAAGCTCAATATATGGAGCTCATGGGGCTGACACCCACAAAAAAGCTCCTTCTGCCAATGTACAAGTTCTTTAAGAAGGATGCCCTGGAAATTCTCAAGACTCCCAACACTCACACCCACTGATGAAAAGCGTGACAAGAATTATCGGCTTGAAAGGTCAGGAGCTGAGTTTTTGTTTACTCACTCTGACCACCAGGGTATTGTTCAGCAGGCTGCCTGTGAAAAGGCAAAAACTCCCTTGTCCTTTCACCGCCCGTGAGAAGGACTAGAGGAGGATAGACAGCATGCCAAAAGGGTACCTTTCGACATCTTCGTCAGTTCGCCAGGCCAAATATCAGGCTTATGCAACCCTCTACCAGAAGACTCTTTGGCAGTCCATTTTGGATAATGCTGAGGCTAATCCCTCTCTGACTGTTTCAGAGGTGCTGGATACTGCAAGACTGGGCTTGGAGGCTTCCAAGTACCAGTTTCAAATGTCAGTTGACACAAACGACACAGCTGCTAGATGGATGGCAGGTACCATAGCATTGAGAAGGTTTGCCTGGCTGAGAGCTACTAATCTCACCTAGGACATGCAGTGTAAGGCTGTGGACTTCCCAGTTGAGGGCCACTTTCTTTTTGGTGCCCAGACTGAGGCATACATGAAGAAAATAGATCAGTATAAGGCTACTCTCAGGAGCAATTCTACTAAAGAGAGAGCCTCTCCCTTCACTTCTTATGGTAGGGAGGCAGGGATAGGTCCTCTTTTAAAATGCCTTTCTTTCAGGTGCAGGTTGTTCCCCAACAGCAGTACCAGTCACTGCAAGGTGGTATTTATAGAGCCAGAGGCAGAAGGGGTTCCAGGAGAGGATCCCAATCTGCACAGCCCCAGCAGCAAGCAAAGCAAAATCCCTGACTTTTTCCCACCAGGCTGCCTCTCCATTTCCTGCAGGGGGCAGATTAACTCACTATTTTCAAGAATGGGTGAAAATAACAGACAAGTGGGTTCTGTAAATAGAGAGTCAGGGTGTGTCCCTTTGTTTCAAGTCCCTTCCTCCTCCAAGGTCAAAGCAGTGTACACCAGCTCCTTTCTCAGAAAGAAAACTACTGGAGCAGGAGGTGCAGGCTTTACTGCTAGTAAGAGCAGTAGAGCCTGTTTCCCCCCCCCCCGCCAGCCAAAGAGGGCAAGGGTTCTATTCAAGATACTTCCTAACAAAAAAGAATGGGGAGTGGTGGCCTATACTAGATCTCAGACTGCTAAACAAGTACCTGGTAAAACCCAGGTTAAAGATGGTCACATTGGTCATGAGTCTGCCAACTCTGCAAAAAAGAGACTGGCTAGCCTCCTTAGACCTAAAGGACGCATATTTCCATTAGGGAGTCACTCAGAAAATATCTGAGATTCACTTCTTTCAGACCACTGTCAGTTCTCAGCACTTCCCTTCGGCCTTAGCTCTGCATCAAGGGTCTTTACCAAGTGCAAGGCAATAGTGGTGGCACACCTAAGAAGTCTAGGTGCCACAGTTTTTCCCTATCTGTACGATAGCTGATCGTGGAAAAATCTCACCAGCAGGTGACTGGACACCTTTAGGTAACCCAGGATCTGTTGTACTCCCTGGGATTCCTTCTCAACATCAAAAAGTTAGTTGTGACCTCTGTGCAGGTTCTGCAGTTCATAGGTGCAGAACTAAACACTATACTAGGAAGGGCCTTCCTTCCTCAGGAGAGGGCAGAAAGCATTCAGCTTTTGGCAGGCTCACACTTAGTCTTTTGTTGTGGCCCTCTTCTCCCTGCTCCCACCATCCCCTAGTTGCTGGGTTCCTTGGGCACTATCTGTGCATCATAGTGAGCCACTTTCTTATACTGCTGTGCTGCACGTTGTGTGCACTACATCTTAACCACGATACCTATGGGTGATCCAGCCTTTGTAGGAACTAGGTCCAGCTTCTGGGAACACAAAGTATGGCCTGCCTCCCCCCCTTTACAGTATCTTATTTTTTTCCAGACCAATCTTCCCTTCCATGGGCATAATTCAGCTGCCATCTCTTGCGGCACTTAGGGTGCTATACACCCCTATCCTGCCTCCCCCAACACTTTACTCATGCTGTATCTTCTATTATCTGTATTTATGCATCACTGTGCCCCAGCTACACCTACTTCCCTCCACCTACGCCCAATTGACCAAGCCCTTGCAAAAGGGCAAGATCTTGCTTGCTTAGGCTCCTATTAAGTGCCCTCAAGAAACTCCTGCTGTTGTCTCTAATCTGCACAGGTAATATCGAACTCAGCCCCAGCCCTCCACTACCTATACCAGCTCCCTCTGAGCTGCCTGTTTACAGGGGTTTAACCCTGATGCATATTAATGCCTATAGCTTGTTAAAAAAGCTAGACATCTTCTAGTCCTGGATTAACATCACTTACCCTGATATTATTGTGATGACAAACTTGGCTGAGACCTTCTATTCTGGACCACGAAATTAACATCCCCTCCCATGCCGTCTTCAGGATTGACAGGTCAACCAGGGGTGGGGGCGTGACCATTTACGTCCGGGACAAGTTCCCAGCCACCATCGTTAACACTACTTCTGTGCGCTTGGAATTTGAATGCACCACACTGAAAGTACAGCTTCCCTCCTCGACTCCAATATATATAATAGGTTGCTATAGACTTTCTTCTGCTGGGCACAAGGTATTACACCACACTTCCAGCATACTTGCTTCCTTATCCTCTGAAGTGATCATCGCAGGAGGCCTTAACATGGACTGGCTCACATCTCCTTCACAACCCCTTAAGGATTTATGTGACAACTTTGGCCTGACACCACTCATAAGTGCCCACCAGGCCCAACAAGAAACATCCTGAGAAAAACAACTTACTCAATGTTATCCTAATTAATAAACCTCACCTAAATTCCCACTCTGGAGTCTTCTTCAGTGACCACTATGTGACAGCTTGCGTGAGGACCTACCCTAGGTCTACCTCCTCCTCTAGCTATGTCCTTAAAAGATCTAAACGACGCTTTGATCCCAATGCCTACCTCCTTGACAGGGAATATGCCTACTGGCAGGACTTTTACCTCGCTCCCTCGGTTGATAAAGCATTCGCAGTCTTCCAAAACATTGCTCTCGGTTCCATCAACAAACACGCACCTCTTATAAAAATCCAACCAATAAGAGAACTTGCTCATGGTTCTCCTTGAGCTTGAAAGCAGAGCTGCTTCACAGAGACTCGCTCTGGAAGAGGGCCAGGAAGACTAAACAATCTAATGATTGGGCTGCTTTCAGAGCCACAAGAGAGAGTTGCACCAGATTGGTTTGGGTTGTAAAGTCCAGCTACTACCAGTCTGAACTTAATTCCTCATCCAACAGTATAGCTAAATTCTGGAAAACCCTAAAAGAAATTCAAGGCCACATCACCGTTAGCTCACTCCCACCAAAAATCTCTGTAGGCAACTCGGTTGCTACTGACAAGCAAGAAATCTTTGGCTTTTTTAATGACCACTTTGCCACTGCTGGCCTTGCATTTGATGATTCCCCTGCCTCCAGGCTACATTCACAATTCACCTCAAGCTCATCTGGTCCTGCCTCCACCCCTCCTTGCACAACATTTTCCTTCTCCCCTGTCACAATAAAGGAGGTTGAGGACATTCTGCTCCATCTGGATAGCAGAAAAAGCGCGGGGGCTGACCTAATAGAGCCCTTCTTCCTCACACTTGGCTTCCGTATCTTGTCGTCTCCAATTACCCACCTCTTCAATATGTCCCTTACCCAGGGCTCACTCCCGGCCAGCTGGAAAATTGCCCATGTTATTCTGCTATTTAAATCTGGCAGTGCTATTGATCTTAATAACTACAGCCCTATCTCCTTACTCCCCACCCTCTCTAAGCTTCTGGAAAATGTTGTCAGTACCCAACTTAGACAGCACATCAGTGATGAAGACCTATGAAATCCTGTCCAGTCAGGCTTTCGCCTCCATCATAGTACCACCTCAGCATTTGCTAAGGTTACGGATGACTGGTTGAGAGCTCTGGATGATGGAAATTATGTGTGCATTCTGTTTCTTGATCTCAGCAAAGCATTTGACATGGTAGACCACTCCTTGCTCTTGGTTGCTCTAAGGAAAATTGGCGTCTGTGGCATGGTCATAGAGTGGTTCTCTAACTACCTTTCAGATTGTCACCAGCAGATTAAGGCGGGGGGGGGCGGATTTCTCCACCCTCAAAAATCTTACTAGAGGAGTACCGCATGGGTCCATCTTGGGTCCTCTCTTGTTCTCCATTTACATAAATGGGCTTGATGCTAGTGTCAAGTCAGCTGACATCCACCTCTTCACGGATGACACCATGTTGTATGTAGCCATACCTACTCTGGAACTCGTGTGCAGTGACCTCAAGTCAGAATTTAATCTACAGAACAATCTCCTTTACTCAAAACTGCTGTTAAACACTAAGAAGACAAAGGCCATGATTTTCGCTCCTGTGGCAAACTCCCCCTATCCCACCATTTTGAGATCAGCCCCTCAAATTCACACCTTGCTTGGCAAAGTGCTAGAATACGTCAATTCCTTCAAATACCTGGGGGTATGGATCGACCCCAAACTCTTTTAAACTCCATATTGAGGAACTTTCCAAAAAAACTTAAACAGAGGCTCTGGATTCTCTTCAGAATCAGGCTAGTAGCATACAAGGGGAAAATCAGGTTGGTACAAACGACGTTCTTGCCCCTCATTGACTATGCAGACCTTCTGTATTGAAGTAGCTCTAGCCAAACTCGACACCCTGTACCATCAAGCGCTTAGGTTTGTCACTGATGCCCCCTACTCAACACACCATTTTACCCCTTACAAAAGTATAGGCTGGGGCTCACTTAGCCTCAGACGACACAAAAACTCTGTACTCTGGATCTTAGGGCCATATCCAACAAGCTGCCCCAATATATCAAGGACTGCCTACCCATTCGCACAACTGGTAACTACCTGTTGAGAAGCTTAACTCAAATCACCCTATATCCCCAAAGTAAGGACGCACTTTGGTTGTGCGGCAATTAGCCATGCCTTACCGGTCCTCTGGAACACTGCTCAAAATATATTGCAGCTTGCTACACCCGTATCAATAGCTGCTTTTAAAAAAATAATTCAGTGGTCCTTCCTGGAGCCCTGTAACTGTTTCTGGCATTGAACCTCTGGTTCTTCTACACATCTGCTTGTCCCCCTCCCTGTCTGCTTTCTAAGGGTTATGAGGGCAGGAAGGAGTGGAGGGTTACCAGGCTATACAAGTCACTCCGGCCTTGGTGACCAGCATCCCTTCCTACCATCCTGTTCTCTGTCATCTTCCTTTGCCTTACTGATGACCTTCTACCCTCCTGCCTGGTGCAGCCTGCTCAGTGGGGCATATAATTTGTACACTTGTGTGTGTGTGTGTGTGTGTGTGTGTATATATATATGTATATATATATATATGTATATATGTATATATGTGTATATATATATATATATATATATATATATCTCAATGCATACTGCCTCTCTACTGCTGTACATATTTCTTGTACTCACCAGCGCACATTGTATCTCCCTGTGCTTGTGTACCATGTACATATTTGTTACCCTGTAATGACTTGTGTTCTTTTGTAAAAATTGCCTTAAATTCTCGTGTATCATATGTCTTTTGTGTGCCATAATCCAGGTCCATCTTGCAGATGCGTTTTTTTTTTCTCAGCAATGTTTCGCCTGGTAATATACAGTTTTATTGATTGATTCATTTGTCCTGGGCTGGCCAAAGCCAGCAGGACAGTTTCTATAACTGTCAGGGCACATGGCTTCAGCAACAAGCAGTCATAGGTGCCAGGTTTTAAATGAGATGTTTAGTTCCACGTCAGAGCACACTGGTGCTTAAGGCGGGATTCCTATCAAAGCCAATGCAGTATAGGCTATGTTCTCGTAGCCACTAACGCTGGGCTTTTAGTGTGTGGCTAAAATTTCTAATGATTTTAAAGGTTAACCCAAGCCACAGAGGCTAAAACCTTCTGTTCATGCTATTTTTATCAATAGCATAGTACGTGGTTTAGAATAACTAATTTGTCAGTGTATATCGTGGTGTGGCTCATGATTTCACATAGTGGCTAAACAGCCTGGGGTCACTTTAGCCACAGTGGCTAACATTTTAAAAATCCTGGTGGAAACGGAGCAAGGGTGTTACTACAGGCACTCCAACGGTGGATGGAGTTGGAAAACTTGAGAGAAGGGGTCCCATTCCTGCAGGAGCCCCTTCACTGGTTCTCACAACAGCTGCTTCACTGTTAAGGTGGGGTGCTCATTTGGGGGAACACAGCATTCACGGTACCTGGGAGAGTGCAGACTCACTCCTGCACATAAACCTGCTGGACTTAAGGGCTGTTTACCTGGCCCTTCAGGCTTTCTCACACCTAATACAGGGAAAGGTGGGACAAGTCAGAACAGACAATACCACAACAATGTACTACATCAGCAAGCAAGGAGGGACAAGGTCCACTCAACTCTGTACAGAGGCAATGAAGATGTGGAGCTTTGCTTACTCCCTAAATGACCCCTACAGTTGATTCATCTGCCTGGTAAGGAAAACACCCTCGCAGATGCCTTGAGCAGGATAAACCAGGCCCATCACGAATGGGCACTGAACAAGCAAGTGGTGAATGCTCTATTCAGGAGGTGGGGAGCCCCAGAAATGGTTCTTTTTGCATCCCACCAAAATCACCACTTATCTCAGTATTGTTGCAGGGCCCCTGAAAAGGGGACAATTCCCCTGGATGCCCTGATTCTGGATTGGACAGGGAGGCATCTTTATGCCTTTTCCCGTGATACTCGGGGTGCTCATCTAGCTCAGGTCGCAGCCAGCTTCAATGATTCTGGTAACCCCACACTGGGCCAGACAACCTTGGTACTCCCTCCTGCTCTCTATGTCGATGACCAAACTGATTCACCTTCCACAAAGGTACAGCCTACTTTCAGGGAAGGGTCATGTACCCCAGTCTCGGGTCTCTCAGGCTCAAGGCATGGCTCTTGAAGACTTAGACTACGTAGGCTGGAAATTTGCTGAAGGGGGTACTGGAGGTCCTCGGAGGGTATAGGAAACCTACTACTAAGAACACCTATGCCTTGAAATGGAAAAGATTCTTTATATGGTGTAAAGGTAAGGGTATAGTCCCAGCTCAGGCTGACATCCCAACCCTGCTGGACTATTTGACTCACCTGCATTCCCAGGGGTTGCAGCACTCAACCCTAAAGGTGCACTTGGCTTCAGTGTCGGCATAAATTTCAGCTGGAGAGGGCACCACCTTAGTATCAAATCCTGTCTTCAGGAGGTTCTTTAAGGGACTTTCTCATTTGTTTCTTCCTCACAGGGAACCAGTGCCAGCCTGGGACCTGAACATTTGCATTGCCCAGCTTATGCTTCCTCCCTTTGACCCTGTGGCTTCTGCAGAGCTAAAATTTGTTACTTGGAAGGTAGTCTTTTTGGTAGCAATCACTTCTGCCAGAAGGATAAGTGACCTCCAGGCCCTCTGTGTGGAAAAGGACTATGTTTCCTTCCACAGGGACAAGGTAGTGTTGAGAACTAATAGGAAGTTCCTCCCCAAGGTGGTCTCTGATTTCCATCTGAACCAGTCTTATTACCTTGCCAGTTTTCTTTACTGATCACTCTAGCTCAGGGGAGTGTAGACTGCACAGACTGGATGTAAAAAGGGCTTTAAGCTACTACATGACTCATACCAGGGACCATAGGCAGGACAGGCAACAGCTATTCCTCACCTGTGGAGAGGTAGGTAAAGGGACACAAGCCTCAAAAAGAACCATCTCTCAGTGGATAGTTAAGTGTATTCAGTTTTGCTACTCAGAAGCAGGTAAGGTACCCCTTATTGGACTTGGGGACCATTTTACAAGGGGCACAGCTGCTACTAGTGCAGCTACCTGAGTGGTGCCTTTGGTGGAAGTCTGTAAAGCAGCTACCTGGAGGTCAGTCCACACCTTCACTAGGCATTATAGCCTGGACACCCAGTTCAGGAGTGTTGCCAGGTTTGGCACAGCAGTTCTGCAGTCTTTCTCCTAAATAGATTCTTTGCCTACCTCCTTGAGATACTGCTGCATAGTATGCAATAAGTAGTAATATTAGTGGATTCCTGGGGTTAGAAGAAAAAAATTACTCGCCTGTAGTTATCCTGTTTTTTTCCAACAGAATCCACTAATATTATTACTTCCCACCCTGCCTCCCCTATAGAATCAGTAAAAAGAAAAATCCTCTCCACAGCTGATTGTATGTATACTTGGAGTGGTATGCCATCTACTGGCACTTCTTAATGTTTTATAGCTTGTATGTCCTTTTTCTTAGGTAAATCTGACATTAAGAAAAAGGGAGAATTCTTCTTTCTTGTGTGTAAATGTTTACTAGTTGCCCCAGTTGGGGCCCCCTTTTTTCTGTTGTAATTTTATTTATAGGTTATTATGGCCTCTTTGCAGGCCCCTGAGAAATCTGAGATTATAGTGTAGGCAGTTACACTGGGCAGTTTTGAAATTTGATGCACGAGTTAAAGTTTCCATCATTAGCACAGCATTCCATTTGGCTCCAGGGTTAGGGTTAGGTGAGTAATTTTTTTCTTAAGTAACATTAGACATTCAAGAGGATCTTTTGCAGCAAGCCCTGCTTTCCTTCTCTCCTTTCCCCTTCTCCTGTTTCTTGTTCCCCTTCCGTAGGGGGCAAGCCATCTGCTTTTTCATTTTTATACTCTTGGGATACCTCCAAATCCTCCTGTGTTCCGTCATACGGCATCCTGCTTTTGGTCTGTGGTGGGAGAAATGAGGAGGGTGTGGGGGCTGCCTGCCTTTATAGGATTGGTTGACATCAGGGACTGCATCGGAGTTGGGTGGTCCCCTCTGATAGACTGCTAGCTAGAATGTTTCTGTGTGGTCCTAGCACTTGGTGGCTAAGTTCTACCAGTGATGGCTTGCTGCAAGAGATCCTCTCTATCTACGTTAAGATAAGTTCTTGGGTAACTGTATTGTCTCATGAAAGTGTTTTGGTTCTGGAGATAACACTTGTATCTTATCTGTGTGAATCTTCACCATTTATCACAATTGGGTTCATGGCCGGAGGTCATGACCCCGTGGGAGTTCTTTTTTTTGGTAGGCGGAGCCGACCCACCATCGGCGCCACCCTCGAAGCCGCGCTGCATGGCGCTCGCGGGTTGGCCGTTAGATGCTGTCAACTACACCTGCCTGCCAGTTCTTCGTCTCCCGCCATCGAGGTTACCTCGTGTGGAAGCTCCAAAAGAATTTTGAGGCCTACCGCCTAGGCAGTTCGTCTTGCCTTTACTCCTTCGTGCCGCAGTCCGTCGTCTCCTTCCCTGCTGGTTCTAGTTGCCTTACTCGACGTCGCTTGGTAAGATGTTTCCATTTATTATTCTTGGCGATGTAGTGTGTTTTGGTTTTTTTCCTCGTAGGTCATGTCAGGGTCGGAGGGCAAGAAGACTTTGAAGACGGGACGGCCCCCCTTGCAGCTGTGCCCTAGCGGCCATAAATTTTCCATCACCGACCAGCACGACCGTTGCCTTGCGTGTCTTGGCCTGCTTCATGACATGGATTCGTGCGATGCCTGTTTCTCCATGGACGCTTGGGTCATCTAACAACAGCGTGGAAAGTGGGAATTGAAGCTCCGCCGTCTTCGGAAGTCGGCGTGCACTTGTCGTGCCAAGCCACGTGCTCGGCCTTTCCTCTGGGTCCACTCCCAGTTCTACGGACTGAGGAGGAGGGAGCCTCAGCTTCTAGTAGCCTGGCGCGTTGCCGAGGCTCCTTCCGAGTGCAGGAGGCCCGTCCTGCTCCTTTTGGGGCGTCACGGGGGCGTCGCAAGGCAATCACCCTTCGGGAGTGAAGGTCCCCGGTGTCAGACCTGTGGTTACGCAGGCCGGGTCGATGCTGTCCCTCGGCGTCGTCGCCGTTGTGGGCAGCGGCGCCGTGGGCTGTGACAGTGCCATCGTCTGCGCCTGTTTGTCACTCGGCACGATGGCTGCTGTCGTCGCCGTTTGCGGCGCTGATACTGCTAGCGATGCCGTGGGAGTCTCTACGGTACCGTCTTTGTCTTCTCGCCTCAGCGCCATTTGCGGCGCCGATGTTGAGCACGGCGCAGTGTCTGCCTCGGGACTCGGCGCTGTGGGGGCGTCTGATTCTGCTGTCTGTGCTGCCTCTGCCCTCAGCGCCGTGGAGCCGGGCGGCGCCGTCCGTGGCACCGATGGCACTGTCGGAAGTGTCATCAGCGCCATCCCCGTCCTTGGTGCTGCTTATGGCACCATGGGACCCGACGGCGCCATGACTGTTTCTTACTCTGGGGTTGCTGTTCAGACTGCAGCTGTGTCCTCCGCGGTGCTGTGGGGGGCACTGGCAATGGCTCTGGCGTGGTTTGGAAATCCGGCACCCCATTTGACAGGGATGGCACCGGGCATCGTCCTACGGTCTGGCACAGGACCTCTGCCTCTACCCTCTTCAGAGGCGGAGTCGGGCTCTGAGTCAGACGAGCAGTCTGACTCCTTCAGGTTGACTGTTGGGGTTGGCAGCCCTGTAGTGTCCTCCAGAAGCCGGAGTCGACCCCTTCTGAGGTGGGATCGGTGGCTGCCGAGACTGGGGTCAGGGGTGCTGACCAGCAGGCAGTGGTGCAGGCCACCATTGCTCTACAGCCCGGTCTTGGTAGGTTCACTGACCCCTCGGCAGTGGTACCCCCACCTGTGGTGTGCCTGGATCGCCCAACTTTGGGGCTGATCAGGGCTCCTATGGGAGATGCTGCACCCTGGATAGCTCCCTCTGCTGCTGTCCAGGGGTGTCAGCTACCTAGGCTGGCCCTCTAGTGGAGAAGGGTTCTTTCGGACTCCGAGGGGTCGAGGCATGGGATCTGCACGGCGACCTTTTTCGGTGGCCCACCCGGGCTCTGGAAGATGTCGTAGTGTGGATCTCCACTCTTCCTCCTCGGTCTCTTTGAGGGAGCCCCATTCTTTTGAGGTAGGGGACTGTCCTTCTGGACCTATACGGCCCCGATCGCCTCACAGGGGGGATTCTTCTGGGAGCAGCCAAGGCAGTACCGAAATGGTTGTTCAGCTGTGGGCTGTGGAGGGTTCCATAGCACTTTCTTCTTCAGGTGCTCTTGGTCCACTCCTTAGCCCAGGCGGAGGTCAGCCGACATCTCTTCTCTGCTCTGTCCCCATCCATCTGCCACATTCTCCTGCGCTCCCAGGCATCCTTTGTCCTAGCGGGCCTCTCTCCTGGGAGCAGTTCAGGGCTGTGGCTGCTCGGTTCCCAGCTTACGTTAGGACAGTGGACAGACAGGTTTTTCAACCTCCCCCGAGCAGCAGCCCTCTGAGCAGTCGGTGCCCTCCAACTCTTCATCCCCATCTTCTGGGGGAGAGGAGCCTTCTGTCCACATCTCTCGAGCCGCTGATCTCGCTGAGTATCAGCGTTTCCTCGTGAGGATGTTGGAGGACTTGCACCTCACCCCTTCCACTGTAAGCAATCCAGAGCACTTGGCGCACGCCTTTCTAGGCAATTTCAGTGAGGCCACCCTTGGCGTGTCCCCCTAGCCTGCTCCTTCAGGAGGCATCGTTGCACCCCTGGCAGAGGCCCTTCTCTGGAGTTCCTGCTCTTAGGGATCTCTGCCACTGGTACTGCGCCCCCCCCGAGTCTCCAGGTTCCATGCCTCATCCGCAGTCTGGATTGACGCAGTTGTAGACTTCTAATGGGCTTCGCACCCTTCACTGTGACGAGCCCCCAGATCAAGATTCCTCGGATTTTGACTTCTGGGGTAGGAGGGCTTTCTACTCGGAACAGTTGTTGCTTTCCATTTCTGCACATCAGGACTACTGTGTAGCCTATGACAGGTTCTTGTGGTCCAGGCTAGGTCAACTCCTAGCCTTGTTGCCTGACACGGAGCAAACCAGACAAGCCATTGCACTCTCTGCATGTAGCCTGGAGCTAGCAAGGCACCAAGCGAGGGCAGCCTATGATGCCAATGAGGTAGCTACCAGAGTTGTAGGGACAGCGATCTGCACTAGGTGGACGGCATGGCTGCATCTTTCCTGGTTGTCACCCTTGGCCCGGAGTAAGGTGATTAACTCCGCTCACCAGAGAACCTATTTCTTCTCCCATACAGCAAGACGGCGTTTGTTGGGGCAACTTCCTTCCCCTTCCATGGGGGTCCTCGTCTCACTCTCCCCACTCTCGGGCCTCCCCAGACCCTGAAGGTTCTCCCTCTTAGTGTGTCACCCACTGAGAGCTAAGGGACTTTGTCCCCAGGATGTATAGAAAACCCCCTTCGGGGGGGGGGGGCTCGGCACTCACCCAGATGTGATGAATGGTGAAGACTGACACAGGTAAGATATGAAAATTACGTACCTACCGTTAATTCTGATCTTTCTGTGTATCTTCACCATTCATCACAATCCCGCCCTCCATCCCCCTGGGGCCCCCGTCTCTGGGTCCACCTCCCTCTCTGTGCCCAACCTTACCCCCTGCCTTTCTTAGGAGTGGGGTGAACAGGAGCACATAGGGGGATAAGGTTCCTGGGAGAGTGGTCAGCATGGGGGACACTCCTTCTCCAGTGCGTTAGCTCCACCCCTGTGGGGTGGGAGTTGGCAGTTGCCCTCCATTCTCTCTTCCCCCCTTTTTTCCCCGTCCGTCGTCTTTTTTTTTGTCCTTTGGGCTACCCTTAAAAAAAAAAAAAAAAAATTTTTATTTTTTCACCAAAAATCTTTTCTTGAGAGGGTGTTAATTCTCTGTGCCCTGTCCTTCTTCCAGAATAGCAGACTCTGCTTACATGGAGTTTTGCCAGCTATTTTACGCCTTGAATTCTGGCAAGAAGCCTTTGGCTACTCCTTGCAGTTCCTATACAATCTGAAGACTGACCAGGATGTGGGATATGTTTAACTTTCCCCTCTCTTCCTATCTTCTAAATTCTTTACCCCACCCTACCTCCTTCCTCTATTTCCAGAGATTGGGGCCCCTCCCAATCCCTTTAGTTCCCGACTTCTCTTTCTGTCCTCTCAGTCGTTGTTTCTCCTTTTAGTTTTATATCTTTTCCTTTTTCCTGTCCCTTGGACTTCTTTATCCCACCCTCCACTCCCTTCCTCTTACCACTCCGGCGACTCAGGAACTGGCAGGCAGGCAGTTCCTGAAAATAGGCATAATACATGTCTAGTGTACTTACCCGGTAAACAAAAGCTAAATAAATAAATAGAGTAGACAACGCCTACCGGCCAACCCGCAAGAGCCATGCAGCGTGTCGGCCTCGAGGAAGGCGCCGATGGTGCATCGGCTCCGCCTACCAAATAAAAAGGGGAGCTCCCATGGGGTCATGACCTCCGGCCATGAACCCAATTGTGATGAATGGTGAAGATAGACAGAAAGACCATAATTACGGTAGGTACGTAATTTTGATATTTAGTCACTGGGGAACTCCAGTTTCAAATATGTTTTTGTTGTGTTTTGTCTATAGTTATTGCTAAGGACACCTGCATGATAATAGGTTATGACTACACAGATTTGGTTCACATCCACATTTAAGCAGTCTTTCAGTGAGCATGCTCAGTCACTGAAATTGTCTTAAAAATTGGATTCTACTGCTACTCAACCATGTAGTCCTCTGGCTCTGCCCCACTGCACTCTTTTCTTTTGCTGTAAAGAATAGCTTTCCTTGGCTCCTGCTATTAAGATTCTCCTTACAGTTTGAGGTTGTGGAAAAAGACGAGCAGTTTCTTGAAGATAAGCAGTTTCTTCACTATGGTGCCATTTTGGACCTTTGGGCTTGCTTATGGTTGAAGAACAGTGGTGCTAGAGAATCTCGCTCTGCAGCATAGTTTCCTCTACGCGCCAGTGGTATAACCAGCACTATGTCAACTAGTTTGTTGGCATTGGAGTTTGGGCTGTCCAGATTAACAGAACAAACTTCTTTGGAGGGTGTGGTAGTGGATAAGTGTTCTGAAAAACCTATGTACATGTAGCGTCTTAATAAGCCTCCGGACAAGTTCAAGAAATGAGACCACTTTGGCCAGAAGGTATACAGAATAACATACCCTGCATCCTTCAGGCCCATTATGAACTCTTGATGGCTAGGTATAGCCATGAGCTATTTATATGACTATTGGACCTGTTGCCACGGTAGCCAGCAGGACCTCCTGGACATCAAGTCATTGGGTTTTCTGTAGCAAAGCATCAGCTGCAGGTGGCCCTGCATTCAGCTAACGTATCGGCACAGGTTGTGGCTGTTGTGGTCTCCATGCATGGCGCTGGGTATGGGTGAGGCTCATAAGTCTGTGGCTCCTTTTGTGGTTCCAACATGGGCCATGTGGTCAGCAGCAGCCACAACAGCAACAGAGGCAGCAGTACCACCTGGTCAAGTCCTTAAAAAACACTTTAATAGGGCAAGGGCAGTAGTAATGATGTCTTTTAAGGTCAGGCTTCCAGGTCTGCCTCCAGGGTTAAAAAGTGACGGGATGTGGGGCCTACCTCCTTCCTGCCAAAGCTGCTAGTTGGGGTGACTTTCCCCCTACCTATCCTAATTGTTGTTGCATCAAACAGATAGGTCTGGGAAGTGGTGGGTCGGTCAGCTTCTAGAATCATGACTTGTCCCCTTTGTTGGTTCCATGTACCTGTGGAAGACTTACGAACATATGAAATTTGCCAGCAGATAAAAGCCTAGAGGTCTATCAAGTCTGCTCGAATGTGCAGCTAGCACCCCTTATTCTGCAGCTACCCCTCCCTTCCCCTTCATTAACCCTCCCCCTTGTCCTGTCCCATCCTCGTTTGAAGCAGTCCACTGTTCTACTGCATACCACTTCAGGAGGTAATGCATTCCACCCAGCCACCACCCTCTCTGTAAAAAAAAGTGTCTCCTCATCTTCCTCCTGAACCTTCCTCGCTCCAGTCTCATATCATGGCCCCTGGTGTCCCTCCCCTCCCTTATTTTGAACAGCCCCTCTATACTTGTCTTGTTTATTCCTTTCATGTATTTGAAGGTTTCAATCATGTCACCCCTGTCTCTCCTCTCCTCCAGTGAGTACATGTTCCAACTCCTTCAACCTCCTCTCGTATGATAAGTCCCCTAGCCCGTTGATAATCTTTGTCACTCTGCGCTGCACCCCCTCCAGTAACTTAATGTCCCTCTTCAGATACGGACGCCAGTACTGCACGCAGTACTCCAGGTGTGGTCTAACTAGTGAACTTGCTTGTGCTGGAGTCTCTCTAGGTACTAAAGAACAAATTGCACTAGCTCTTAACGCATCATATGATAGAGACTGTTCCAGAATGTTTAACACAGTGGGGATTAGTGTCCTGCTACTTTATCCAGATAGACTGGAAGTGGTATTGATAATGGATCTGCAGGTCCTGAACAAGTTTGCAAGGGGCACTTGCAAACTTTTTGCATTCCTGAATGCAGCACTCCCGTATTGTTGGTTCTGCCATTTCTAGGCTGCACCTACCTATTTCCTGCTTTGCACGTGGTTCTCTGTGTTTGCCTGAACAAGTTTATGCATAAATGGAAGTTTGACTTGGTAACCCTACATCAGAACATTTAATCGGTGGAACCAGGAGCTTGTTTTGCTCCTTGGATCTTCTGAATGGTTACTTCAGTCTGCCCATATCACAGACCGTTACTCACATTTGCAGACTGTTCCTCAGGTTCATAGTGTTCAGAACACCTTACCAGTTTTTTACAATGCACTTGAGCCTGTCTTCAACTCCCAGAGTGCTCAAGTGTCTGTTGGTAGTGACAGCCCTCTTCAGGTGCAAAGGTGTCAAGGTGTTCACTTACCTTGATTGATTGCTCGTGGACTCTTCAGGGCAGTATGTGGAATGGGTCAGTCATCTGGCTGTTCAGACATTCCTTTTAGTTGGATTTCCTTGACTGTCTAGCCAAGTCAGAGCAGACTCCTAAGCAGGTTATTGTGTTTACTGGGCCGAAAACTAGACTTGATGCACACCAGAGTGGTCCTATTGATCTGTAATCCTTTTCCTAATCATTTCAAGTTGTGTAACTGTGCCGTGCCTGGGATTTCCTACAAGCTTAAAGGCTTCATGACATCTGCCATGGTGGTAGTGTGTTGGGTCCACTGGTGCATGGGAACCATCTAGCAGGCATTGATTGGAGTGCCATTGGTCCCACATGCATGCTGTCCTGGAGACTCTGCTGATGCTGGTCACCATCCTCTGGTGGTTGTCCCTCCAGACGTCTTGGAGGGAATCCCCTGTGGTCAGAGCCTTCAGCTGCATTGACCACAAACACCTCCCTAGTGGGTGCTCTTTTTGGGGGATATAGCATCTGGTAGCCAAGTGAGTCCAGGTTGCAATTCAGTCTGTTGGAACTCGGTGCAGTACAGGTAGCACTGGCTGAGTATGCACTGTTAGTCAAGGGCCAGGTTGTCCTGTATCAACATGGACAGCTCAACCATCATGTTTCAGCAGAACAAGCAGGTTGGCAAGAATGCCTTTTCACCCCAGGAATCCCCTCAGCATGCTTGACTAATGCAGTTATGCCTGTTGGGTTCAGCTGCCCCGGGGGTGGAGTTTATACGAACATACAGAGAAGCCAGCAGAAGGCCATTTGGTCTATCAAGTCTGCTTGTATCGCAAGGTCCGCAGCTTAAGCTAATGTCCCTGCCCTCCCTCACCACAACTTCCATCCTCCTTACCCATGATCCTTACTATTCCCCTATGCCTATCCCAGCCTCTCTTAAAGCTGCCCACTGTCTTCCAACGAGATAACCTCTTCCGGCAGTGCATTCCAAGTGTCTACCATCCTCTCTGTGAAGAAGTGCTTCCTGTCCTCCCTCCTAAACCTCTCACCCTCCAGCTTAAGACTGTCCCCCCTCGTGTTATAGTTGCCACTCAGCTTAAAGAGACGCTCCTTATCAACCTTATTTGTCCCTTTTAAGTTCTTGAAGGTCCCAATCATGTCCTCCCCCCGCCCCGTCTTCCAGGTAGTACATAATCAGTGCCCGCAACCTCTCCTCATATGTCTTACCCTGCTGACCCGCTATCATCTTTGTAGCCCTCGTGTGGACATTCTCCAGCAGGTTAATGTCCTTTTTTGAGGTGTGGGCACCAGTACTGAACTCCATACTGTAGATGCGGCTTTACCAGTGACCTGTACAAGGGCAGTATAACCTCCTCTTTCCTACTACTGATTCCTCTACATATGCATCCCAGCATCTTGTTTGCCCTTGCTGCTGCTTTCTTGCATTGCGTGGAGTGCTTCAAGTCACTAGTGATCATCACAAACTACCTAACTACATAACTAAATATGCTGATGATGCCAAAGAAGGGGGACCTTGCAACACTACTGAACACATTGCCTATTACAGAATATCAAAAATATTGCCTTGTGGACCAATAAATGGAGGATGTCATTAAATTTTGGTAAGTGTTGTGTACTGCATTTTTGGAAAAAAGAATCCTAGTCCTAAATACACACTAAATAACCAAACAATACCGGAAAAAAAGGGTAGGTAAAGAACTAAGTATTTTAATTGATGCAGATTTAGACTTTAAAGAACCCCACACAACTATGATTGCTAGAACAAATAATGCTTTAAGGTCAGTAAATAGAACTATAGAAAGCAAATCTTGTGAGGTGTTATTGCCCTTGTTTCTATCTTATGTAAGACAACAACTAAGATTTCAGTAGCCAAATTTGGAGCCCACATAATAAAAAATATATCCTTCAGTTAGAAAGAGTTGAATGAAAGTTCACTAAATCAGTTAGGAACTTAAGGGGCTTACCATGTGAGGAGAGACTCAAGAATTTCGGTTTGTTTAGTTTGGAATTAAGAAGGCGGAGAGGTGGTATTTTGTTATAGTATAAATGATACAGTTTTAATGTCAGATTTGAATACAGAATTTAAAATGAATACATTTACAACTAGGGGACACCCCCTTCAGATAAAAATTGAGGCTTATAGAACCAACAAGAGGAAACACATTTACACTCAAAGAATAGCTAACCTATGGAACAGATTATCTGACTTCATTGTTATAAGCGAAAACAAAGATTCTTTCAAAAGGAATTTAGATAAATGCATCCTAAACGGGGAAAATGTGTTTTTACATAGCTGTTATTTGGGCTATTGCCTTTTCTGTGCTCCTAACAATCTAAGTGAATCACTCCCAGGTTCTTCTCTTCTGAATCAGATACTCTGACTTCACCCAGGTAGTACTCTGTCCTGGGATTCTTGGGTCCAGTATGCGTAACTCTGCATTTCTTGGCATTGAAGCCAGGCTGCCAGATACTGGACCACCTCCCCAGCTTTTCCAGATATTCCTGTAGGTCCTGTATCCCTTCAGTTGTGTCCACTCTCCCCCAGAGCTTGGTGTCATTCGTGAATATGCACATTTTGCCTTTAATGACATGCCCAATGTCATTGATGAAAACATTGAACAACACCGGCCCCAGCACTGAGCCCTGCATGACCCCAGTGGTTACCCCTCTTATGCTGGATAACTCTCCCTCCACAACCACTTTCTGGGCTCTGTCTGTTTTCTAGGCCTTAGTTGTAGATGGTGACCTGTGGTGCCCATTTGATGGTTTTTAAATTCAAAACCCAATTCACTAAATGGATAGTCGTCTTGTATGATACAACACAGAAGCAGGACACCCTGTATTCTGCTGTCTAATGACATCAAATCTGATGTCCTTAATCGTTCGCTATAATCATTTTTGTAGCCTGTGTTTGGAGAGTCTCAGTTCTGTCTATAGTCTCTATAGCAATTGGGCCCCACAAAGGGCTTCCATAGTCTAGTATTGGTCTCACATACGACCTGTACAAGGGCATTATTACTGGTTCACTTCTGCTCTCAAGGTTCCTTTTTTATTATCCAGAGCAAATTCTTTGCTTTATTAATCTGTGCCTCACAATGAGAAGAAAAAGTCTGGTTTTGATTTACTGTTGCTCCCAAATCTTTTTCCTTAATAGATTCTCTTAAGGGGGATCCATCTAGCGAGAGTACATTGTCTTTTGGTACCGGTTACCTAGATGCATGACGCTGCACTTTTTCCCTGTTAAAGCTCATACCTCATGTCTTGGCCCACGTTAGAATGTTATTTAGATTTTCTTGTAATGCTGCCCTGTCTTCATCATTTACAATTCTAGCTAGTTTTCTATTGTTTACATGCTCACTATCCTAGCCAGTTGATATTATTTAAAACTTTGTTCTGCCTTTAGTGTTTTCATAGCTGTTTTTACTGTTTTTCGTGTTTTTTTTTTTTTTTTTCCTGTGGTTCCCATTGGTTCCCAGGAACTGCAGATTTTCTCCTCCCAGCGGTTTTCTCTGCGGTTCTCGCACCTTTTTTTTTTTTACCAGAAATACCACATTTGAGGTAGATTTTCCGTGTTTGATTTTTTTTTTTTAAACTACATTTTCTAGGGACGTGGATATGTTGTTCATCCACACTTATTGGCAGGTTCCTTGCCGCTTTAAATCTTGCCGGAAGGTCTTCAGGCTGGCTCCTCCCACCCACCCGGGTGATAAAACTCTCGGCTCTGCCCCATGACGCCAGATCTTCCTTACCGCTTGGAAGCTCAGGTTTCCTCCTTGGCGCTCTGCGTTTTCGACTGGTTCCTGAAATTTTCGGGGTCTCCGAATTTAATTGGAAGTTTTTCTAAACTTCGATCTTCTTCTCTCACTGCAGCGATGAATCATTCGTTTTCCGGCTCCCGGAGGCGCCCGGTTAGTTTCTCCAGGAAAGACCCGCACTCCACGTGCGTCTACTGCCTCGACTTGGATCATGGTCCTCAAGTTTTCGATTTTTGCTGTGCCCTTTCGACCAGCTCACTGGGGCTCGGGCGACCTGAAACTTTTTCCACTCCAGAAAATTCCTTGGAGACTCGTCGGGCAGTGTCCGCGCCAGCTGTCTTGGCTGAGCAGCTCGATCTTCTTTCCTCCACGGAGGGGGCGGCGTCCAAGTCTGCCTCCCCCTCCTCGGTTGCGGCGCTTATCCTGTTATCTTTGAGTACTCCTCATTCAGCTTCATTCAAGGAGCTTCGCCAGTCCGTTTCCTCGAAGGGAGAGGGACCTTCGGGACCTGCCTCTCGGCCCAAGTCCATGGAGTCGCAGGCTAAGTCCCATCATCGGTGCTGGAGGGAGCGGAGAGTTCCCTCCCTGCCAGCTGATCGCCCGACTGCCCGAGGGGCGGCTCAGGCCGCTGACTTCACGGTGTTCCCGCCGGTCACGGCCAGGACTCCCGTCGGCGTTGTTGAATCTCTCGACCCATCATCTGGGCTGTCTTCTGCTGGAGCCGCCATCCCTGCGGTCCCCGGCGGAGGCTGAGGGTTCTGCCTGTAAGTGTTGGATCCGACAGGCCTCGGCCCTTTCTTCCGAGCAGGAAGGCGGGCTCCCGCTTCTTCCCAGGCCTGCCCTCGGTTTCCCAGGATTTGGGTCTCGGTCTCCTCTCAGTCAAGCCACTCACGCCGACTTCGGCGTTCTCAGTTGGGGCACCGAGTTAAGTGGCATTACCGTTCTTCCTCGTCTCCCTCCTCGGATGAGGAGTGGCTTCAATGCAGATGGCGTCAACGCTACGAGGAGTTCATGTGGCAGCAGTTGTTGTTGTTGTCCGGGAATCAATAGACTCCGATTCATTCCCCATCTAGCAAGCAGCTGCCGCCTGATCGGCCGACTCAACTGCTCGCTCCAGTCGAGGTGCCCACTCCGGGGCCGGTTGTTTGTCCGAACCTTGCTGCCCCACCGCCTTCAGTGGTCCCGCACGTTGTCTGTTCTCCTCACTCCCGCCCGCCCTCGGCGGACGAAGAGTGACTCAGGCCTGAGGCAGCTCTTTGCAGACCCCTCGGAGTCCGAAGTCGACTCCTCTATGTTCGCCAGTCGGGAGGACCCGGGGTCCTCTCCGGAATGATCTGTGGACGACAGCCCATCGTCCTTCATGGGTCTGCTTCAGCTCATCTCGGAGTTCACCGGGATGCAGCTTGAGCCCATGTCCAAATGGGCCCCTTATCCCCTGACGGAGATTCTAGACCGAGGGGGTTCACCCTCGGAGGCCTTCCCGGTGGCCGAGGCCATCGTTGGCCCGGCCTTGGAGCTCTGGCGCCGGCCTACTTCCTGCCCTGTGCCCTCGGCCAGGATGGCCAGGAAGTACTCTGTCCCTGTTGGTTCTTTGCCCAGTTTCTCGGAGCACCCCTCGGCTATGGGGTTAGTTACCGACAATGTTTTCCAGTGTTCTGGGAACGCTCGGGACGTGGATAGGCCCCCTGACAAAGAGTCCAAGAGGATAGACTATGTCAGGCGCAAGGTTTACGCTGCGTCCTCCCTAGGCCTCCGACAGGCCAACTTGGCTGCACTGATGGCACATTTCTTCCACGCCTTTTTGGGCTCCCTGGATGAGGTGCTCCCTCATCTCCCGGCCGACAAGCGGACCACGGTCTGGCGGGTGCGGGACCAGGGTAGGGCGGTGGCAAAGCAGCAGCTTCAGAATGCTCTGGACTTAGGTGATTCCTGTGCCAGGTCGGTGGCGGTCGCAGTGGCCATGCGCCGCAGGGCGTGACTGAGGTTATCCTCTTTCTCTTTGGAAACCCAGCACAAGTTGGCGGACATCCCCTTGGGCGCTGACCTTTTCGTCCCTGGAGTGGAGGGACACCTCCGGGGGACCGAGAAGTCCGATGCCACTCCGGACTCAGTCACTCCCGCCCGGGGGGACAAGGGCAGCCGGCAGCCTTTGCCCCCCGGCCCCTGCGGCTCGACTGACCCTTCAACCCCAGCACGAGGGCCAGCAGGCTTGCGCTGGGCATCCTGACTCCAAGCCAGCGTCTTCCTCTAAAAGGAAGCAGGGAGGTAAAGGTCCAGGTGCTCCCTCGGCCAATTCCTCCTCCAAGCCTGCTCAGTGACGGGCTAAGGGGCGCTGTCCCTGGCCCGTCACCCCTACCCGGGTTCCCCCGTGGGGAGACGGCTCAGCCCCTTCTCCACCTGGTCTGCTTTCCCGGACCTCTGGGTGTCGGAGGTGCTAGGGGAAGGCCCTGCCTCGGAATTGCGAGCAGGCACCACCCTTTTGAGCCGTTGCCCCATGGGGGTCTTGGGGTCCACAGCCTGGTTGTTGGCCCGCTGAGCCGACTTGCCTGGCCCTCTAATTAGAGGTGATCAGGAAGGTTGCGGATCCTCCTTCATACCCTGGGTTCGTGTCCAGGTATTCCTGGTCCCAAACGGACGGGGGGGCTTGCGCCCCATTCTTTTCCGCACGTCCGGATGGCCTCTCTGTCTCAGATTTCCCTTCCTCAGAACGAGGCGTGTGGCTTCTTTCCTGGACCTCCAGGACGTACTTACACTTCGTTCCGTCTGTTTCTTGGGAGGAGACTCCCTTTTTTAAGCGGGGGATCTCTTTACGAGTTCCAGGCCAGGCCCTTCGGTCTCTGCTCAGCAGCTTCTGCGGCATTGAGGGGTCCGGGTGTAACCCCACCCGGACGGCGGCCTGACTGCATCCCTTCCAGGCAGAAGGGGTTGATCCAGAGTTCTGGCTCTCAGACTGGTCTCCTTTTATCGGAGCCACGTTGGAACTCATGTCTTAGCGGGTGATCCTTCTTCGGGACGAGGCTCGACTCTTGAGTCCGAGCTCGGCTCCTGGCGGACAGGGCTGAGGTTCTTCCTCCCTTACCTAGTCAGGTCTGACTGGGCAATTGTGCCCTGCCGGGACCTCCTGCACCTCCTGGGCCTCGCGGCGACAGGCTCCAGCGTGGTCTGTTTGGACCCGCCGGTTCATGCGTCCCCCTAGTGGGGGCTGGCCAGCCAGTGGTCACAGTGCTGCGTTCCTTTGGACCAGTTCGTGACTACAGCCCAGGAGTTAGGGAATGCTCTCCTTCGGACCATTCCAGCTGTTGCAGGAGAACATCCTGTTCGTCCGCCCTGAGTCGACGGTCTTTCCGACTGATGCTTCTCGGATGGGTGGGGGTGCCCATCAAGGGGAATACAGAGTGCTCCGCCTCTGGTCCTCTCGGGAGTCCCAATGTCTTTCCTACCCGCTGGAGCTCCAGGTGGTCTGCTTAGCTTGCACCGCTCGCTCCATTTGTGTGGGGTCTAGTGGTTTAAGTCCAGGCGGACAACACCACGACCATGTGCTACCTACCCTGCCAGGTTCGGACGAGCCCCTTGCATCTGCGTAAGGAGGTTTTCTGCATTGGTTCTTTTGCGCAGCTGGGAGGTGGTTTCCTAGCCATTCGATGGCAGGAGCCTCCAGCACCCTGGCTGATGCCCTAAGCCGGACATAGGCTGCGCCTCACGAGTGGTCTCCCCTGCCGGAGGTAGCACAGGATCTTCTCCCTCCTTCCCTCCAGGGAGAATATGAGGCAGAGACTGTCTCATGCCCGCCCCCTCAGCAAGGTTTGCTGTAGGGGATGCCGTCGAGGCCGCGGACCCCGGGCCTTTTCTACGCCTCTCCCCTATTTCCCTTGACCCACAGGCAAGGTCGAGGAGGGACTAGACGCAGGCGAAGCTGGTAGCCCCAGACTGGTTTGCCAGCTGTGGTATCCAGCTCTCCTCAGTCTCAGCCCCAGGCTCCCGAGGCGGCTTCCAGCCCGCCCTGTCCTGATCTCTGTTTTCAGGGGAAGGTTTTTCCATCTGGACCTTCAATCCCTGCACCTAAAGGCCTGGTCCCTGTGCGGCTAGGGGCCAGGCCTGGGGTCCTTCGGCAAGGTCCTCGACGTTTTCGAGGCGTCCTGCCGGGAGTCGGCCAAACATGCTCGCCTTCAAATGGAAGAGTTCTCCATTTGATGTTGGGATAGGGCCTGGGCCCCCTTTCCCGTCCCTCGGCGAGCATTCCGGACCATCTGCGGTCCGTTCTTTTTGAACTAGGGCTTCGGCCGACGACCCTTTAGGTGCTTCTGTTGGTCACCCCTGTTTTCCAGGTGCGGGCCGGAAGGCAGTCGGTGGCGCAGAAAAGGTGGTCTGGCGCTTTTCTAGGCCTCGATCACACCTCCCCTTCAGGGAGAGTATCCCCATTTCTGTGGGATCTTCGCTGGTATGGGCTTAGCTCACGGGCAAGCCGTTCGAACCTTTGCACAGGTGCGAGTTTCCCCACCGGTTGTGGAAGAACACCTTCTTGGGGCTACTGTGCCATCCAGGAGGAGGGGAGAGTTCCAGGCGCTCCTTTGAATCTCCCTATCTGGTCTTCCACAGGGACAAGATTGTCCTGCGCCCCACCCGAAGTTCCTTCCATTGGCGGTGTCGGAGTTTTTTCCCTAACCGGGTAGTGCCTCTGCCGAGGTTCATCCCCATTCACGCCTCAGAGGCCGTATATAGGTTCCTTTGGGACCCTATTTAACGCTCGCCTACCCAGGGAGCGTAGGGCTGAAGTTCGGGAGAGGTTCACCAGCTGTTTGTCATCTACGCTGAAGCCGCACCTGGCAGACCTGCAGCCAAGCGGATGACGAGCGGGTGGGTCACCTCCTCCATAAGTCTCCGCTATAGGTGGGCGGGCATGGAGCCTCCCAGAAGGATAAGTGCTCATTTTACCCGCCCTTCCGCTGCATCGGTGGCTGCTTCCGAGGATACTCCTGTCCAGGATATCCGCAGGGCTCCTACCTGGAAGCAGGCTTTACGTTTTTCCCTTCCACATCGACCTTGGGTCACGCCAGGATGTTGGTCGGGCCCTGGTTCTCAGTCTTTATACCTAAGTAGGGAGTGTGCGCTGCCTCCTCCTCCCGGAGAACTGCTAGAGTCTGCCAATAAGTGTGGATGAACAACATATCCATGTCCCTAGAAATACAGGTTACTCACCTGTAACAGGAGTTCTAGGAATGGTATATGTTGTTCATCCCCTGACTCCAACCTCCCGGCCCGACGCACAACCTGGCTTCCAGGCGGCTAGATCTGGCGCCATGGGGCGGAGCCGAGAGTTTTACCACCTGGGTGGGTGGGAGGAGCCAGCTTGAAGACCTTCCGGCAAGATTTAAAGCAGCAAGGAACCTGCCAATAAGTGTGGATGAACAACATATACCATTCCTAGAACTCCTGTTACAGGTGAGTAACCTGTATTTTTCTGCAGTGCCCTTGTTTTTGAGGGAACCGTGTTTAGCTCTTTTTTCTACTTTATTTTTATGCATTTAGGAACAGTTTTCCTGAGATTCCATAGCGCTTGGGAACCGACCGCAAATCATATATTTTTTCCCTCTGGGAACAATTTTTTAGGACTTCTGACAAAATTGGCACGTCAGCTAGACTGAAGAAGAGGACTGGACCTACTGGTTTTAAAAATTGTGTTAAATGTTTTAGGATCCTGGCCTAGGCAGACTGCCACAGCCGTTGCTTAAGTTGTTTGGGTCCAGACCACATTATTGCTGTCAACTTTGCACAACATTTAGCTCAGACAGTTAAGAAAAGAGCCAAAAGGCTAGAAATAATGGCTCCTCAGTCTGCCTCCCCTCTAAAAATTCAGAAGCGGGGTCCTCCTCTCATCAGAAATCTAAAGACCGATCCTCCAAGGACCCCCTAGAAAGTAAGTCTAACAAAAATAATAATGACCAAGCCAAAGAGGAGAGACTTTCAGAGCAGGTTCCTTAGTCAGAGCCTGCCAAAAAGAAAAAAGGAGAAAAACATATTGCTGCCTCTCCCATAGGGAGATGCCAGTGTCACAAGACATACCCTTACTCAACATTTGCAAAACAGCTACCTGGAAGACTGAACACACTTTCACATAGTACTACTGCTTGGATGTACAGTCCAGATCAGATGCCAGATTTGGCACTGCAGTCCTGCAGACCCCCCCCCCCCAAGTAGGTTCTGTTCCCTCCTCCCAACCGCACTGCTTTGTAATCTACATTAGTCAAGCATACTGAGGGATTCCTGGGATAAGAAGAAAAATTACCATAGTAATATTGTTTCTTCCAGGGGATCCCTCAGTGTGCTTGACCTCCTACCCATCCTCCCTTTGCATAATCTTGCTGAGAATAATTCTGCAGTCTATGCCTTAGGCCAAATTTCTTACTGTAGAACTTTAACATGGTAATGTTCCACAGTGAAGCTTGGTGTACGTAGTTCACCTTTAGGCGAGTTCTTTTTTTTTTTCTATAGTACTAGCATAGATTTAGGGTTTGGGGCCTTTCTGACTGGTCTTCAGCATCACCTACAGGTAGCACTCTCTTACTATAACCTGATTGGCTAATTCCTTGGCATCATTAACATAAACTCCATCTCTGGGACAGCTGAACCCAGTTATCATAACTGCATTAGTCAAGCATACTAAGGGATCACCTGGAAGGAACAATATTACTATGGTAAGTAATTTTTTTTTTCCTAGGGACGTGGATATGTTCTATCTACACTGTTTGGCATGTCCCTTTCTCTTTAAATCTTTCCAGATGGTCTGAAAGCTGGCTCCTCCCTCCGACCCGGGTGGTATATCCCTCGGCTCCGCCCCATGACACCAGATCTTCCTTTCTGCTGGAAAATTCAGGTTCTCTCATTACTGCTCCCATGTTGAGTAGGCCCTGGTGCTTCAATCCTCAGATTACTTACCGAAAATCAAACTCGTTAGTTTCTCCGCATTGTTTTGCGATAGCGACTGCGATGGAGGACAAGTCCTTTTCCATGTTCTGTCGGTATCCTTGCGGGCAGATGTCTTGTACCGACCCACACTCCACGTGTGTCTGCTGCCTGGGCCATGATCATGATACCCAGGCCTGCGATTTTTGTCGTGCATTCTATCCGGCAGTGTTGGATGATTGCCTCGCACGTCTGCAGCTCGGTCGACCAGAAAAACGATACCTGCTGGTCAGATCAAAAGATGCCCATCTGGTGTTCTCCATGGCCGAGGGGTGCGCCGAACAACTAGAGTAGAGGAAGGCTTTTGAGGAAGAGGCGGCTCAGGCCGCCAAGCATTCCTCTTCAGTATCGGTCTTCCTCTCGCTCAAACAGTGCTCTAACTTCTCAGGCTCCTTCAAGGACTTGTGCCAGTCTCTCCCAACCAAGGGGGAGGGTCCGTCGGGTTGGCACATCTCCCGCTCCCGTAAGAAAGATTCTAAGGAGTCGAGAGAAGAATCTCTTGTTGACGTTTCTGGGATAGAGAGAAGTCTCGGTCCCAGGAATCTTCGGTTGAGAATAGGCATGGCCCTGAGTTTTCCACGATTCCGTGGCTGCGGTCGATCACGGAATTAACCCACGGAATTTGTGCCCACCCGCAGAAATTGTGGCTGCCCGCGGAATTCGCGGCTGATCATGGAATTTGCAGCCGACCACCGCAGAAGTTACAGCTGATCATGGAACTCGCCTACAAATTGTCTCTGCCGAGCATTCAGGTAATCTCTTGTAGAAACATTCAGTGACCGAGACAGTTTTTGCTGTGTCAAGGTTTACCCTCCAACTGTACCGCTTTTGCGGTACAATACCGTATTTTGTCATCTGGTACGGATCCTGCAAAGATCGTACCGTGTGCAATGCCCGCCCTCTGTGTCTTCAATTTTTGTTTTCCTGAAATAATTGCTTTGCCGGAGCCGAGCTACCAGCTGGCACAGTCCGAGGTAGGAGTGTCCCAGTGCCCATGGTAACCACACCACTGTGCTGTCCGGTCGGATTTGATAACAAAAATGGTCCGGTCATCTTCACCACTCTCCATCCAGCTGAGAGTGGGTCTCACCGGTGCCACCGCAACACCCGAGTTATTAAATGCATCATCGGATCACTGGAGCAGCTGAGCTACAGAGGAGTAAGTGTTGTTCCCTGCTTAGTAGTACCACCCACTACCTGGACTTGACAGTTGGACCACAGATCTTGCTTAGTTATTTTTAAAATGTAAAGCTGCTCCTCGGCCAAAGCGCATTACTGTCTCGTCCCTAGCTGCCCACCCAGAGCCACCCAGCTGCGTGCTTTAGTTTAGCTTACCTCAGTGCTGCCTTGTTCCAAGAGCAGGTGGCAGAATTAGAGCAGCTCAGCCCAAGGGTAGTCAGGAGATGCTTTAATTTAACTGCACTCCAGGAGCAGGCACTGATCTTTCCCCATCACGACAGATAGATCGTTTGACATGCAGACAGCCCAGACATCTTCCTACAACACCGGATCTGTATCTCTGCAGCAGGTGAGGGGTTCAATCTCATGGGGTGTACTGTCTGTGACAAATCGTGATCCAACAGTGCTGTGGGGGTGGCGGCTGAGTAGTTGACACCGGGGAGGGGAGAGGGACTGGGTTCCAGGAAGTTGTTAAATTAAGGGCGGCTATGGGGGTAGATAAGGGTCTGAAGTTGTCCGTCAGCATTCAAGTCTCGACTGCACCAGATGCCTGCATGCATCTGCTTAAACAATGCTAACTGTATCTTCTTCTGCATAAATCCAGGATTCGTGAGTTACTGGCCTAGATTTTCTGTTGGATTAAATGTGTTTGTTCAGTTTAGGTTTCCCTGTTCTGGATGGAATACAGATTTACTATTGATCGCAAACATTTGCTGTCTCGCAGGAAGCAGGGCTGCACATTAGCCAGATCCGTAGATCCCAGTTTGGTGGTAGTTGTTCCTATCTAGTTTACCATGCTCACTGTTTCTTCTTATCTGTCTTAAAAAGATTATAAGGATTTGTAAGGCATGACAAAAAGGGATCGCTTTTGCTTTGTCTTAGTGCTTATTGCTGAAACTCTAACTTATCAGCGAGCATGTATTCTGCAAGCAGCTTGTTTTATTTATTTGTGTGTCCATATGATTCAGCGTCTCGGTTTGCTAACCGACTTGGGAATGCGTCATCAAAGGCATGCTGAGAGTTATTAATACCAAAATACAAAGAAGCATTTTGTATGATGCTGAAATCTGGGCTCAAAATCAGTTAAATCACTAGAAACACAACTTAACAAAGTGTATAGGTCCATTTTATGGATATCCAAATCGATTCCAGTAGAAATTATTTGAAGAGAATTGGTCAACACTCTTTGCTCTCCTTGGTCCAAGAGCAAAAATAAAAGCTTCAGTCACAGTCTAAATCCGGCTCAGCCATGGAGGGCATTGCTATTATGAACATCACCACCCGTAGGACTCGGCCAGGCCTTATTCCCAGTATTGAGGGGGTACTGTACAGGTGCCAACCAGGTTAGGGGACATAAGAAATGTGCACACTGGTCTGTGTAACCAAAATGAGTTTTCTAACACTTGTTTTCCTGAATTAATTTTAGTTATACAGACAGCATGAATATTTGGTGTGTCCCTGTCTGGCTGGCACCATGCCACAGTAAATTGCCCCCCCCCCCCTTGCTGGGACCCGGGGCTGAGCTAAGTCCTACTGGAAGCAAGGATTTTATGCCGTTTTGAGTTGAGTCCTCCTGCTCGGAACTGGGATTTAAATTTTAACCAAAGCCTCTGTGCCTCTCCTGGGCTCCAACCCACTACACGTCAGGCTACAGTAAATCTATCCTGATGTGAAACCATTCCAAAGGAACCAACTGAACACCTATTGTGATAAAAAAAGTAAAAAATTACTAGCAGGAGACAGGAGGTGTTGATGCCATTGTATAAAACAATGGTAAGGCCTCACCTGGAGTACTGCGTGCAATACGTATGTATCTATGAAACATACAAAAATGAATATTCTCAGTGTGTGTGTGTCAAATTCTAGCTGTGTGTAAGGCTTGTCTGTTGTTCTAAGCAATGCAGTAAAATATTATGTTTTTTGTGGCATGCATGAAACATCATGGCTCTCATGAAGATATGTGAAGGTGATGTACAGTGACTCTCACAGTATAAATAAAGCAAACACACATAGTTGTGAAAAGGATTTATTAGCAGCTGAAAACATTTTGTCATTCCTGTAAATGAAAGTAAAACAACAAATAAAAGATTTAGTGTAGATGTTCGTGCACATGGGGAAGTAATCAGTTGCACATCTTTATTTTATTTGATTTTATTTTTTTTGTAACTGTGATCTGACTCCAAAGTATGTCACATGACACCCAAAAAATAACAACAAATTTTACTTTCACAGCATATGTAACACCACTCCTTTGGGCTCATGTGTTTATGTACTGAATGTTAAGGGTGAATGTTACAATATAAGCACTTTACTAAGAAAATGTAAAATATGAAGAAAAACAAAGTATAAAAATAAAGGGAATAGTGCAACAGATTTGTGCCATGAATTGCCGCAGAAATAGTCGTCTACTGCCGCAGAAGTTCTGCGGCAATTGGGAACCCTGCCGCAGAACTTTGCTCCAAAGTGCCGCAGAAAAATCGGGGCCCTGAGAATAGGGCCTTGTCCGCTGGCTTTGTGATACCCCTGTCAGGCCAGCTGGCTAAGACGCGGGATGATGATCCAGTTGAGATCATCTTCGACCAGTTGTCGACCGATGAGGCCGACAATTCTGTGTTCAGGACTCCGGTCCTAACTGAACCTGCTGAGGAGGAGGAGATCCAGCCTGCTGGGAACCTCTTCATGGTCTCTGACTCGGAGGAGCCGCGGGTCTCCCCGGCTTCTTCTGAGCGCCTCTCAGTTACCCTGACAGATGAGGTGTGGGTCTCTGACACCAGGAAATCTCACAAATGTTCCAAAAAGTGGTGCCACCGCTCTTCATCCTCATCCTCCTCAGATGAAGTGAGGCTTTGACGCAAGTTGCATCGACACTACGAGAATCTTGTGGCAACAGTTGGTGTTGGCTGGTCCAGAGTCGACCCCGGCTCCCACACCAGCCATCCACATGGCTGTCACCTTCTAGGCTGACGCAGACTCCTCCGGAGCCGGTCGGCTCCGCCCAAGGAGCTGGTGAAGACCCTCCCGGCTTGGCCTAAACTGACCTCCCCACCAATCATGGTGGAGCTGCCTCCTAAACAGCCTCCCACCGGGGCTCTTGCCAAGGAGCCTCTGCCTGCTAAGGGCCTCCCACACAGGCTGTCACCCTCACTCCCAACCGTCCGGCGGGTCGAAGGTGACTCGGGTAGTCTGCTGATCTATACGGACTTCTCTCAGTCCGAGGACTCCGACATGCATTCTCGTCCATTTGACGATTGCTCGCTTGGGGGTGTCTTGACGGAAGACGGTCCCATGTCCTTCATGGAAATTCTGTCTCATCTCCGAATACACGGGGATGCCTTTAGAGCCTGTTCAAAAACGGACTGAATATCCCCAGACAGGTATCCTGAAAAGGGATTCTCCGACAGAGGCCTTGCCAGTGGCCAAAGCCATTGTTGTTCCGGCCTTGGAGCTTTGGCAGCACCCTGGCTCCTGCCCTGCACCTTCATCCCGAATGACCCGCAAGTATGTGGTCCCCATCGGCTCCCTATCAGGATTCACAGAGCACCCCTTGGCTGATGGGTCCGTGACCAGGGTCGGGCTGTTGCTAAACAGCAACTCCAGATGGCTTTGGACAGCGGATATTCTTGTACCTGTTTGGTGGTAGCCGCATGCTCCACAGGGCCTGGCTGAAGGTCTTGACCTTCACTGCAGACGCCCAGCAGAAACTGGCACATGTTTCCTTCCTGGGCACTGATTTGTTCAGTCCAGAAGTTGACCTAGAGCGCATAGAGATGTCCAGTGCCACCTTTGACTTGGTTGCTTCCGCCCAGAAGGAATCGCAAGGTTTAAAAAAAAAAAAAAAGTAGAGAAAGCCTTTTCTTTCTTCTGCCCCTGTGGCCAAGCAGCCCCAGTTTAGTCCAGGCAGCAGCAGCAGGCTCAATCTTGGCACCCTCGGCCCAAGTCGGGGGCTCTGTCGGCTCGTAAGCCTGGAGGGAAAGGTCCCGGTGGTTCGTCGGCTGGACCCTCCTCCTGCAAGCCTGTACAAATGATGGGATGGGGGTTGCCAACCACATACCCGTCACGCCCACTCTGGGTCCTCCCGTGGGGGGCCGGCTCCGCCACTTCGTTTCCGCCTGGTTCACTGTCACAATGCACAGATGGGTCTTGGATGTGGTTGGCCAGGGGCTGCCTCTGGAATTTGAGCAGTACCCACCAAGCCAAGCCCCATGGGAAGAGAAGGTATCGATGCACACTCAGTGACTCTCCGAGACAACATCACTCAACTCCTCTGCAAGGAGGTAGTGGCCAGAGTCGCGGATCCCCTGGTCAACCCAGGGTTCGTTTCCAGGTACTTGCTGGTCCAGAAACTGATGGGGAGCTGGCATACCATTCTAGATCTGCACGACCTGAAACAGTTTCTCAAGTCTCACACCTTCAGGATGGTAACTTTGTCTCAGATCATACCATCTCTTGAACAGAACATGTGGTTTTGCTCTTTGGATCTTCAGGACGAGTTTCTCCACATCCGGTCCATTGGTCACACCAAGGGTTCCTCGCTTCCAGGCAGAGGGAACCCTGTATGAGTTCCAAGCCATGCCGTTCGGCCTGTCATCAGCCCCCAGGTTCTTCACCAAATGCATTGCAGTGGTGGCGGCCCATCTTCAGCGTCAAGGAGTCGGGGTGTACCCCTACGTGGATGATTGGCTCATAGCAGGTCCCTCTATATTGGAGGTGGAGAGGTTCAGGGATCTGGCCCCCAAGACCTGCATTGACCTTGGCCTTCTGATCAATGGGACCATGTCGGAACTTGTGCCTTTGCAGGTGATCTGCTTCATTGGGGCAGAGCTTGACTCTTGCTGAGCCAGAGCCACGCTCCAGGTGGACAGGGCAGAGGTTCTGTCCTCCTTTGCCTGATCATTTCTGGTTGGGCACTTATACTTTGCCTGGGACTTCCTGCGACTTCTGGGTTACATGGTGGCCTGCACCTCTGTGGTCTGATGGGCCTGGTGGCATATGCGCCGCCTTTAGTGGGAGCTAGCCAACCAATGGACTCAGCAACTAGGTAATTTCTACTAGCTGGTCACTGTGACCGGGAAGATGTGGGACACTCTAGGTGGACCGTCTGAGAACATCTGCAGGAGGGGATCCCATTTGTCTGCCCCAAACTGATGTTCATCCTGACTAGAGATGTGCATCTCATGGCCTGGGGTGCCCACATGGGGAATTGGGAGTTCATTGGCTCTGGACCCCCAAGGAGTCCCAATGTTGCTTAACCTGGTGGAGCTTCGAGCAGTTCAGCTGGTGCTGACTGCATTCGCTCCATTTCTTCAGTGTTGAGTGGTTCAGGTCCAGATGGACAACACCATGACCATGTACTATCTCAAGAAACAGGGCAGAATGCACTCCCAGCCTCTGTGCAGGGAAGCTCTTTGCATCTGGACTCTTGTGAGCTGAATGGAAGTGGATATTCTAGCCATTCATGCGGCAGGAACCTCAAATCAACTGCAGACACCCTCAGCCATGTGTGTGAAGAGTCCCATGAGTGGTTTCTCCATCCAGAGGTGGTACACAGCTTGTTCTCCCAGTGGGCACCCCTCAGGGGGACCTGTTCGCCGACAGAAAGAACGCAAAACTGAGGCTGTTCCATGCCCACCCCCCCTCAGCAGGGCTCGCTGCAGGGAGATGCCTTCTCAAGGCCGTGGACCCCAGGCCTCTTCTATGCCTTCCCTCCACTTCCCTTGATCCACAAAGTGCTCCTCAAGGTCAGGAGGGACAAGGCACAGGTGATCCTGGTAGCACCAGACTGGCACCGCCAGTTTTGGTACCCTGATCTCCTCAGCCTCAGCAATAGGCTCCCAAGGCGTCTTCCAGCATGCTTGGACCTGTTCTGTCAGTCAGGGGAAGGTCCTCCACCCGGACTTTTAATCCTTGCACCTGACAGCCTGGTTCCTGAGCAGCTAGAGTTCCAGGCTTTGGGTCTCTTTGAGGATGTCCTCACTGTAGTGTAGGCTTCCATGAAGGAATCAACCAGAAAGTGCTGTGCCTTCAAGTGGAAGAGATTCTCCATTTGGTGCCAGCGTAAGGGTCTGGACCCTTTGTCTAGTCTGGTGGCTAGCATTCTCGACTACCTTTTTGTCCCTCTCCAGAGGGGTTTAAGATGCAAGACCCTTGAGGTGCTCCTGGCAACCATCTCTGCTTACTGGGTGTGGGCCAATCAGCAGACGGTGGTACAGGAGAAGGTGGTTGGACATTTCTTCAAAGGCCTCAGACATATTTTCCCTCCAGTGCGTCAACCACTGCCACTGTGGGATCTTCTGCTGGTACTGGCAAAGCTCATGGGCAAGCCATTCGAACTGATGTACAGGAATGATATGTAACACCTGTTGTGGAAGACCACTTTCTTAGTGGCTATCAAATCAACCAGAAGGATTGGGGAGCTCCAGGCGTTCTCTGAATCTCCTTATATGGTGTTCCAGAGAGACAAGATTGTCCTGCACCCCAACCCGACATTCCTTCTGAAGGTTGTATCAGAGTTTCACCTTAACCAGGTGATGACTCTGCCAGTGTACTACACCAGTTACACCTCAGAGGTAGAGTACGGGCTCCATACTTTGGGCCTGAGACGTGTGCTGTCTTATTATAAAGAGCATACGGCTGAAGTTAGGGGAGAGGTTTGCCGGCTGTTTGTGACCTACGCTGAAGCCTGGCAGACCTGTAGCCAAGTGGACAGTTGGCAGATGGATTACATCTTGCATTAATCTCTGCTATAGGTTGGCGGGTAGGGAGCCTCCCGTAGTGCTAAGGGCTCATTCCACCCGCCATACTGCTGTCAGTGGCTGCTTCTGGGGACGTCCCTATTCAGGATATCTGCAGGGCTGCTACCTGGAAGTCCGCAAACACTTTCATTTCCCATTAGCACATCGACCTAGAGTCACGCCGGGATGCTGGTTTTGGAGCCTCATTTCTCCAATCTCTGTTCACTAAGTTGGGGGTGTGCACCTTTCCTCCCTCCTCCCATAGAACCGTGTGGATAGAAAAACATATCCATGTCCCTAGAAACACAGGGTTTTTCACCTGTAACAGTAGATCTTCTACAGACTGGTCTCTTTCAGTTGGTTATTACACTTGGGAGTTCCACCAGGTGGTGCTATAACACGGCAACTTCTTCCAGCAGTCCTCTTCGGGGGCCGCCCACATGACATCACTTCCTCAGGCTGAGTACAAGTGTGGGTGGCCCCAAGTAACCTTTGTTCATTTTCCCGCCGGCTTCGGCCTGCACAGCAGCTAGCTCAATCTTCTGTGTTGCAGTCTTCGATGTGACCTTGGACACGGTTTTTCTTCACTGTTCTGGGCCTGTGAACCACTCACAGATACCCCGGCTCTCCTGCTTCTGCTCCCGGGCCTGTGAACCACTCACAGCAACCATGGTTCCCCTTCTGTTGGTGCAGGTCTGTACACCACTCACAGCAACCCCGCTACCTCTTGGCCCTGTGCTCCTGCTGGGCCCTTGGATTTTTCTGGCTGCCAGGCAGCCCTGCCAGTACAGACCTCGGAGACTTGAGCTGTGGGTCTCTGGCTCAAGGCTCCCATTCCCGGCATCTCAGGGAACAGGACTTGAACTCCTCATACTCCCTCCGTCGATGGTACCTTCACCATCGATGGAACATTCTTGTCGATGGGGTTCCTTTCCCCATCATCGGAGCCTTCATTGCTCCCTTTCTCGTCGACGGGTCATACCCCATCACCTGGGCTCTCTGCCTCATGTTTCTCATTGACAGGCCATACCATGTCGATGGAGCCCTCTCCCTCTTGTGTCTCGTCGACTGGCCATACCCCGACAGAGCCTTCTGCCTGACATTTTTCTTTGACTGGCCATACCCGTCAACGGGACACTCTCTGACATGGTTCCCATCGATGGGCACTATTCCCCTGTCAATGGGACTTTCCTTGTCTACTGGGCAGTTCTCCCAGTCGACTGAGCACGTTTGCTCTTTCCCTTACCGATTGGAGCGCTTCCCCTGTCGGTGGAGCCTTCTTTCAGCTCTTTGCGCCGACAGTGACTTTCCTCCGTCGACTGAGCACTGCTCTTGGCTGCTTCCTTTGTCTACAGGACTTTTGTTTTCTTGGTCGACTAGGCGGTATTCCCTATTGCCGGAACGCTCCTACATTGTCTGCCTTTGGTCGTGGTTGGTTCCTCTGCCGCCGCAGGGGCTTGCAACCCGGACATCCCAGTTCGGGGTCCACTCCCCCGCCTGTCCTGGCACCGCACATTATTCTGCATCGACAGGGGCCCCCCACCTTTCGCCATTCCTACACCCTTTGGGTACACCATCTTTGTGCCTGGTCGAGGTTCCTGGGTCTCGCCCTCCTCCGGTCGGGTTGCCTCCACCCCATGTCTGGGGTCCGCTGGGGCTCCCTCACGGGCGGACGCCACCTGGTGCTTGACGCCCCACGCACTTCCCCACCCCCCGATGGCCTTCCAGCGCGTGTGCCCTGGCCGGACCTTCCTCTTTGTTTGCTGCTGCTGCCTCCGTGGGTGTCACAGAGGCTCCTGCCCGGGCCATTCGACCCCATCATGCCTGTTCTTGTCCGCTGGATTTGGTTTTTCGACACCTTCATTCCTGGGTGTGCAGGTTTGCTCTCTCATGCCTTGCTGCTTTGCAGCCGCCACTATGTGGGCCATGTGGTCCGGTGCCTCTGCACCTCGTGTGCCTCCGCTTAGGCGCCTTCTCCCCACCGCTGCCTCCTTCCCCGGGGTTGGCCTTGTTGGTGTTGCCCCTGTGCACCATTTCCACGCTCGATTGGGCTTTCTGTGTGCTCTGCTGCCGTTGCTGCATCTGCCAGTCTGTCTGCCACTGCCATCACCTTGCGACGCCAATCCTGGCTTTGGGTGTCTGGTTTGGCTCCCGACGTACACGTGTTGGGTGCTGCCGCCCCTTCTGTGGTGCCATGTTTGGTTCTGGTACCCAGACCTTTCTGAGTGTTCTACCCAACTGTCCGGTCGTGCTTGGCAGTCGGTCCGGGACCTCTTCCGTACCCCCCCCCCCACTTCCCGTCGTCCTCGGCTGCTGGTACGTCCTGTTCCTGACCCCTTCCCAGGATGCTTCTCAGGACTGCGGTGGGGCCTCTTGTGTGCCTGCTATGTCTGCCCCTCCATCCTGTGCCCTTACTTTTGGCGGGGCCAGTCCTGCCCTTCCTTCTTGACCACTCTAAAGGGCTTGCTTCCACGTGCCTTGGAGGTGCCCAGGAGTCCCTCCGCCCTTTCTTTGGAGGCCTGCTCCCTCATTCTGGTCGCTTCCTTTCTTTCTGCGGTTCTTTTGGAACTTCTGCTACCCCTTCAGCTCTTTGCTGTGGCCTGTCCGGTGCTTCTTGCCCTGGTAAACTCCACTTCTAGGGACATGGGTATGTTGTTCATCCACTCTGGCAGGTTCCTTGCCGCTTTAAATCTTGCCGGAAGGTCTTCAGGCTGGCTCCTCCCACCCACCTGGGTGGTAAAACTCTCAGCTCCGCCCCATGACACCAGATCTTCCTTACCGCTTGGAAGCTCAGGTTCCCTCCTTAACGCTCTGCATGATAGACTGGATCCTAATTCTTCGGTTCGTCTGAAACTCATTTTAAAATTTTCAAGACTTCGGTCTTCCTTTTCCCTCGCAGCTGCGATGGACAAATCGACTCCTGGTTTTCGGCGGTGCCCTTGTGGGCAGAAGATGTCCAGGACAGATCCGCACTCCACGTGCATCTACTGCCTCGGCCTAGAATGTGACCCGCAGGCCTGCTGTTCGTTCTCGGCCAATGTCTTGGAGGACCACACTGCCCGATTGAAGCTTAGGCGCCCCGAGAAGCGCTACCCGCCGGTAAAGTCGAAAGAGGCCCATTGGGTGGTTACCGTGGCGGCTAGCTCGGCTGAGCAGCTTGAGCAGATGATCGCCCTCGAGGAGGAGGTGGCCCAGGCCGCATCTTCCTCCTCCTCGGTCGCGGCATTTATCCCGCTTTCTTTGGGTACCTCATATTCTGCTTCGTTCAAGGAGCTTTGCCATTCCCTTTCCACGAAAGGAGAGGGGCCATCAGGACCTTCCTCTTGATCCAAAAAGAAGGATCCCAAGGGTAAGTCCCATCGTCGGCGTTCGTGGGAGCGGGAGAGGTCCCCTTCCCCGGACAGCCGACCGTCTACTTCGGTCGAGGTTGCGTCTAAGGCTGCTGGCTTCACGGGCGCCCACGCCAGGTCAGCCGTCGAGACAGTTGTCGACGCTGTCGAGATTTTTCTCGACTCGTCGGACGGTTTGTCGACTGGTAGCCGACAACCCTTCTTTCGCCGGTCTCTGTGGAAACCGAGGATTTGCCTGTGCCATCGTGCAGCAGTCCCCGTTAAGACGCCTGAGCCGAGGGAGGAGGGGTGTCCCCGCCCTCCCAGGCCCGCCCTCGGACACACCGAGGATCTCAGTCTCGGACCTCTTCTCGGTCCAGCCGATCCTGCCGACATCGGCGGTCTCGGTCTCGGCACCGAGGTAAGCGGCGACGCCGCCCCTCAGATGAGGAGAGGCTTCGGTGCAAATTGCATCGATGCTACGAGGAGCTGATGTGGCAGCAGTTACTTTTGTCTGGGACTAAGCCGACACCGACGCCTTCCCCGGTCATCAAGTGGCTGTCACCTGAATGGCCGAAACAGCCACTCGCTGCAGTCGAGATGCCCAAGCCTGGGCCGGTTGTTCGGCTGAAACCTGCTGCCCCACCAATTGTGGTGGAACCTCTACCTCCACAACCGAAATCGGGGGCACCAACCAAGGACTCTCGGTCGGCCCAAGGCCTACCCCACAGGTTGTCGGTCACCCTCACTCCCGACCGTCCTCGGCAGGTGGAGGGTGGCTCAGGCCCCAGGCAGTTCATGATCTTCGGAGTCCAACGACTCCTCCCTGTTCTCCAGGCAGGTCGACCTGGAGTCCTTCGGGGGCCAGTCACTGGACGAAAGCCCATCGTCCTTTATGGGTCTGCTTCGGCTCATCTCGGAGTCCACCGGGATGCAGCTCGAGCCCATTTCCAATGGGCCAAGTATCCCCTGACGGAGATACTGGACCAAGGGGATTCACCCACGGAGGCCTTTCCTGTGGCTGAGGCCATTGTCGGCCCAGCCTTGGAGCTTTGGCAGCAGCCTGCTTCCTGTCCTGCGCCCTCGGCCAGGATGGCCAGGAAGTATGCGGTCCCTGCCGGCTCTTTGCCCGGGTTTTCGGAGCACCCCTCTGCCGAGGGGTTGGTCACAGACAGCGTTTTCCGGCGTTCCGGGAATGCTAGGGACTTGGACAAGCCCCCCCGACAAGGAGTCCAAAAGCTGGACTACGCCGGGCGCAAGGTGTATGCTGCGTCCTTCCTTGGCCTCCGTCAGGCCTGCTCGGCCGTGCTGATGGCACACTTCTCCCACGCCCTCATGGGCTTCCTGGATGAGGTGATCCCTAATCTCCCAGCCGACTCCAGACCACGGTCCGACAGGTCTGGGACCAGGGTAGGGCGGTGGCGAAGCAGCAGCTCCAAACAGCTCTGGACATAGGTGATTCCTGTGCCAGATCGGTTGCGGCCACAGTGGCCATGCACCACAGAGCATGGCTGAGGATATCCACCTTTACGGCAGGAAACCCAGCACAAGTTGGTGGATGTCTCCTTTTTGGGGACCGACCTCTTCGGCCCTGGAGTGGAAGGTCACCTCCAGCGGATTGAAAAGTCCAATGCCACCCTGGACTCTGTCACCTCTGCCCAGAAGGACAAAGGCCGCCATCAGCAGCAGTACAAGCCCTTTCGTCCTTCTGCGCCTGCGGCACGTCCAGCCCAACAGCACCAGCATTAGGGCCAGCAGGCTTGCGCCTGGCATCCCAAACCCAAGCCCGCGGCTTCCTCCAACAGGAAGCAGGGAGGTAAAGGCCCAGGAGGTCCCTTGGCCGGTCTCTCCTCCAAGCCTGCCCAGTGATGGGTTGAGGGTTGTCGCCCCCAGCCTCGTCACTCCCCACTGGGTTCCCCTTGTGGGGAGACGGCTCAGCCACTTCCTTTCCGCCTGGTCCGCTATCACCACGGACCGCTGGGTGTTGGAGGTGGTAGGAAAGGCCTGCCTCTGGAGTTTGAGCAGACCCACCCTTTGAGCAGTCGCCTCGGGGGCTACGGGGTCCAGCCCGCTGTCGGCCCGCTTGCCGATATTGCCCTGCTCCTCAAAAAGAGGTGATCAGGAAGGTGGCGGATCCTCCTCCGACCCGGGTTTGTGTTCAGTATTTCCTGGTCCCAAACGACGGGGCTGGCGCCCCATTCTCGACCTGCACGACCTGAACAGCTTCCTAAGGTCTCGTACCTTCAGGATGGTCACTCTGGCTCAGATAATGCCATCCTTGAACGAGGCGCCTGGTTCTGTTCCCTGGACCTCCAGGACGCGTTCTTTCACGTCCCAATCCGTCCGTCTCATCAGAGATTCCTCCGCTTCAGGGCGGAGGGATCCCTTTATGAGTTCCGGGCCATGCCCTTCGGCCTCTCCCTAGCTCCCAGGGTCTTCACCAAATGCATGGCAGTGGTGACAGCATTCCTGCGGCACCGAAGGGTCTGGGTGTACCCCTACCTGGACGACTGGCTGATTGCAGCCTCCTCCAGAGCGGAGCTGGAGCAGTCCAGAGATCTGGCCCTCCAGGTTTGCTCTCAGATTGGTCTCCTCATCAACGAGGCCAAGGTGGAACTCATGCCAAAGCAGGCGATACTTTTCATCGGGGCAGAGCTCGACTCTCTTCGAGCCAGAGCACGGCTCCCGGCGGACAGGGCCGAGGTTCTTTCCTCCTTTGCCCAATCATTTCTGGTTGGGCAATCACCCCCTGCCCAGGACTTCCTGGGCCTCATGTCGGCCTGCACCAGCGTGGTCCGTTGGGCCCACTGGTACATGTGTCCCCTTCAGTGGGAACTGGCCAGCCAGTGGTCACAGCGCTTCGATCCGTTGGATCAGCTAGTGACAGTGACCCAGGGGATGTGGAACGCTCTCTAGTGGTGGACCGTCCCGCACATCTGCAGGGGGGATCCTGCTTGTCCACCCCGAGCTGACGGCTCTATTGACCGATGCCTCTCTGATGGGTTGGGTGCCCATCTGGGGAGCACAGAGCGCACGGCCTCTGGTCCCCTCAGGAGTCCCGATGCCACATCAACTCTGCTGGAGCCTCGAGCGGTCGTGCCTAGCCCTCACCGCCTTCGCTCCCGCTTCTGACGGGGTCAAGTGGTTCAGGTCCAGACGGACAGTCCACCACCATGTACTATCTAAACCGCCAGGGCGGGACGTGCTCCATGCCTCTGTGCAAGGAAGCTCTCCGCATTTGGTCACTCGTTCGCAGCCTGGAGGCGGATCTCCTTGCCATTCACGTGGCAGGAGCCTCCAACACCCTGGCCGATGCCTTAAGCCGGATAGGGGCTGCGTCTCACGAGTGGTCTTTCCTGCCGGAGGTAGTACAAGATCTCTTCTCCCACTGGGGCATGCCTCAGGCGGACCTGTCTGCCTCCAGGGAGAATGCGAAGCTGAGACTGTTTCATGCCCGCCCCCCTCAGCAGGGCTCGCTGCAGGGGGATGCCTTCTTGAGGCTGTGGACCCCGGGCCTCTTCTACGCCTTTCCCCCATTTCCCTTGATCCACAAGGTGCTTCTCAAGGCGAGAAGGGACAAGGCGCAGGTGATTCTGGTAGCCCCAGACTGGCCCCATCAGTTCTGGTACCCAGATCTCCTCAGTCTCAGCTCCAGGCTCCCGAGGTGGCTTCCAGCCCGCCCGGACCCGATCTCAGTCAGTCAGGGGAGGTATTCCACCCGTACCTTCAATCCCTGCACCTGATGGCCTGGTTCCTTAGCGGCTAGAGTTCCAGGCCTTGGGTCTTTCTGACGAGGTCCTCAACGTCTAAGGAGTCGACCAGAAAGTGCTACACCTTCAAATGGAAGAGATTTTCCATTTGGTGTCAGGGCAAGGGCCTGGACCCTTCCTCCTGTTCCTTGGCAAGCATTCTGGACTATCTGTGGTCCCTTTCTCAGCAAGGGCTTCGGTTGACGACCCTTAAGGTGCACCTGGCAGCCATCTCTGCTTACCGGGCCCTGACCGGGAAGCAGTCGGTGGCGCAGGAGAAGGTGGTCGGGCACTTTTTCAAAGGCCTTGATCACATATCCCCTCCAGTGTGAGAACCTCCACCTCCATGGGATCTACTGCTGGTATTGGCTAAGCTCACGGGCAGGCCATTCGAACCAATGCACAGGTGCAATATCTCGCACCTGTCATGGAAGACCGCCTTCTTGGTGGCTATCACGTGACCAGAAGGATGGGAGAGCTCCAGGTGCTTTCCATCGAGTCTCCTTATCTGGTCTTCCACAGGGACAAGGTTGTCCTGCGCCCCCACCCGAAATTCCTTCCGAAGGTGGTGTTGGAGTTTCACCTTAACCAGGTGTTGACTCTGCCGGTGTTCTACCCCAATCACACCTCGGAGGCCAAATATAGGCTCCATACTTTGGACCCTAGAAGAGCGCTTGCTTATTATAAGGAGTGGATGGCTGAGGTTCGAGGAGAGGCTCGCCAGCTGTTTGTCACCTACGCTGAAGCCGCACCTGGCAGACCTGCAGCCAAGCGGACGATAGGCAGGTGGGTCACCTCCTGCATAGATCTCTGCTATAGGTTGTTGGGCATGGAGCCTCTCAGAGGGATAAGACCTCATTCTACCCGCCATACTGCTGCATCGGTAGCTGCTTCCAGGGACGTCCCTATCCAGGAAATCTGCAGGGCTGCTATCTGGAAGTCAGCACATACCTTCATCACCCACTACCACATCGATCTTGAGTCACGCCGGGATGCTGGTTTTGGGGCCTCGGTTCTCCAGTCTTTATTCCCTAAGTAGGGGGTGTGCGCCTTGCCTCCTTCCTCCCGGACAACTGCTAGGAGTTTGCCAGACAGTGTGGATGAACAACATATCCATGTCCCTAGAAATACAGGTTACTCACCTGTAACAGGAGTTCTAGGAATGGTATATGTTGTTCATCCACATGACCCACCCGACCTCCCCGGCTTCGACGCACAACCTGGCTTCCAGCGGGCTAGATCTGGTGTCATGGGGCGGAGCCGAGGGTTTTACCACCCGGATGGGTGGGAGGAGCCAGCTTGAAGACCTTCCGGCAAGATTTAAAGCGGCAAGGAACCTGGCAGACAGTGTGGATGAACAACATATACTATTCTTAGAACTCTTGTTACAGGTGAGTAACCTGTATTTCCTTCCCGCGCACTCCATGCTTGGCAAGCTCTCCTGATTTTGATTATTGCCATAGCTGTTCGACCCCTGCCTCATCAGGTTGAATCACTGTACATGGCCTCCTGCTTCACCTCTTCCACAACCTACAGTGGGAGCATGCTGTCCTCGCCCACCCTTGGCTTCTCTGCCCTACCGGGTGTGATTCGCATAGACACATCTACGACTGTCTGACGCCGTCCCTGTCCAGGGCTGTACCAGATGTCTCAGATTTATTGCGGCACTCCTCTACAGATGCCGCCTGGCCTATTCACGTGGCCTCTCTTCTGTCCATTCCCACGGACGTTCCTGTCTGCTTTTGCACTGTCCTGTCCCTGTCACCCGGGACTGGCCACCTTTTCTTCTCCACTCCTTACCATTCCAGTTTGGAGGTTGTTTTGTACCATGGCCCGCCCTCTGGTCGCGCCATCTTGCCCGGCTTCCTGCCCTGGCTATCCTCCCTTTTGGGAGTAACTGCTTGGTACTCTCCCAAGTGTAATAACTACTGCAAGAGACCAGTCCATAGAAGATGGTGTCGTTGGGTAAGAACTTACCGTAACAGTAGATCTTCGAGGAACTGTCTCTTGCAGTAGGTACAATCCCGCCCTCCATCCCCCTGCCTTTTGCTCGAGGTCCTCTGCTCTGAGGACATTGGGTGTGGACTCCTTGGTCCCTCTGTTTCCCTCGGTCCTGGCCTTTGCGTGCCAAACCAGGTGGGGAACGGAGGTTACCTGGGGCCCACACTTATATTCAGCCTGAGGAAGTGATGTCATGTGGGTGGCCACTGAAGAGGACTGCTGAAAGAAGCTACTGTGTGATAGCGCCACCTGGTGGAACTCCCAAGTGTAATAACCGACAAGTGACGGTTCCTCAAAGATCTACTGTTATGGTAAGTTCTTACGTAGCAATACTTTCTAGGAGTGGTATGTTCGTCCACAGGAGCCCACCCGACCTCCCCGTCCTCTGCGCACAACTTTTGCTTCCAGTGGGCAGGATCTGTCATCATGGAGTGGAGCCGAGGGATATACCACCCGGGTGGGTGGGAGGTGCCATCTTTCAGACAATCCGGCTTGATTTAAAGGGAAAGGGACATGCCAAACAGTGTGGATGAACATATATCACTCCTAGAAAGTGTGGTTATGTAAGAACTTACTGTAACAGATCTTTGAGGAATGTCTCTTGCAGTAAGTAATTACTTTTGGGAGTTCCCAGCAGAGGGCGCTGTGACATGGCAGCTCTTTTAGCAATTTTGTACCAGGGACTGCCCACTGATGACATCATCTTCCTGCTTCCTATATAAGTATGAGCGGTCCCCGGTATCCATAGTTTCCCCTGCCAGATTTAGCCCACAAAGCGAGGACCGAGGGGAAGGTGAGGTACCAAGGAATCCCAACCCTAAGTCATTTGACCAGAATTTTCTCTCTTAGAGAAGGGGTGGGACGGAGGGTGGGATCGTACTTACTGCAAGACACATTCCTCGAAGATCTACTGTTACGGTAAGTTCTTACGCAACTGTACTTTCTTTTATTAAATGGTCTCTTGCAGTAAGTCATTACTTTAAGGGAGAATTCCAAGCAGCTACCAGGGTCCCGATCTCTGCCTGCCTGACCCTTGGATTGTCCACCTAAGAGGGTGGAGGGGTAGATAACAATGCATAAGCCATGTGTTGCTGGTTTTTTTTTTTCTTTTTTATTATGAAGCCCCAGTTACTAAGGATGAATATGAGGGTGCACTGTCGATGGACACCTGGAGTGGTGGCCGTCGATAAGGCATGAAGTACAGAGGTTGAGGAGAATCTCTCCCACCCAATGACGTTAATGTAACCCAGAAAGGGTTATTTATGTATTGCCTTTTTATATTGCTGGAAGCATAATTGTTAAATGAGTAGGCCGTATAGTCGACGAGCAAGAGGGATACATCCTTGATGAGGTTGTAGTCATTGATAATAGAGATGCATCGTCGATGGAGGTAGCTGTTGAGGAGAATATTGACGGTGTGATAGTCAGTGAGAATAGGGAGATGCACCATTGATGGTGGTAGCCATTGATGAGAGTGAAAGGATACCTGCATTGTCAATGGAAGACTGACTTAAACCAGACTCTGATAGTGAGGCCAGGCAGGGCAGAACCTTCATCAGTGGACAGGAGTAAGGGTCCAAAGATTGAGAGGTAGACCATATGAAAAGCATTTCTATTTGGAATTGTATGTTGCCCACTTATGGAAGGCCAGGAGGAAAAGTACAGGCAACCAGACGAGCATGAAAGTGTCCAGAGGGGCTTCTCCGTGTGAAGGCGAGTGCCTTTCTGGTCAGGACGGAACAGGGTTCTTTAAATTTTAGTCAAGAGGTTAAAGATTGAAGCACCTCCTTGACTGGTGAGGTAGAACACCACTGCAGTGTTGTCTGATTTGGATCAGCAACAGTATAAAGAAAAAAAAAATTGGAATGCAGGAAGGGTTAAGCGGAATGCTCACGGTTCTAGTTGATTGATGTGAGGCTGAGGGAGAGAAGTGGTCCATGTGCCCCATATCCGATGAGCAATCAGGGGCGCGCTCCCTTTCGTCAGGAAGCATTCATGGTAAACGTCTGCGTGGGAGGGAGGGACCGAAAAGGCATTTCTTGTTCATGAATTGGTTTTGATTGACCATCAAGGCAGAGCCAATGGCAGGGAGGGAGTGACTCTGAAGTGGCCTTAAAATTTTTCTAGTTCCCTGAGACTGTAGATTCTGGAGGATGCACCGAGAAGGTCTTACATGAAGACTGGTGAGGGCTACCATAGGGACAGTAGTGAGCATGTGACCCAGAAGGCATAGCAGTTATCTAGCTGTGACTGCTTTCTAAGTCTGTATGCGTGATGTCAGAGACAAGGGTGTGGCGTGCCGGACGGCGGGCAGGTGAGTTCTGTCTGAGACTGTATCTAGGATGGCTCCAGTGAATTGGAGACAGTCAGTATGGACTATGGCCAATTGACTGTGATCCCTAGGGTGTGAAAATATTTGCACAGTAGCCTCTAGATGAGAGAACAAAGCAGTTGTGCTTTGGTAGGCCAGCTATCTAGATATGGGAAGATAAAGTGCCCTTTCCCTCTTCGAGTTGTTACAACTACCTCTGGGTATGTGGTGAACACATTCTGGGCCGAGGAGAGGCCAAACCTGAGTGCTTGAAACTGATGGTGTTAACCTAGCAGGTAGAAATGAGGAAACCTGTGATGAGCTGGAAGGAAGCAGGCACCCTTTAGAGCTAGGGCACAAAGTCAATCTTAATGTTTTTGGTATAGGCATGATGGGTGCCAAGGGCATCATGCAAAACCATTTGTACTGGATAGAAAAGTTCAGATTTCTGAGGTCCCACATCGGACTGAGGTCACCAGGTCGGTTGGGTTCCCGAAAGAAGTGGGAGTAGAATCCCACATGATGGGGTACTGGAGAAACACGTGCATCACCAGTAGAGTCCTCAACCCATGTGAAAGGATAGATGTATGATCTAAGGGTTATAGTGAATATGATGAGGAGGACGAGGAGGGTCTGAAGATAGTCCAGAGGTTGACCCCTCTGTATAATCTGGAGTACCCATTCAATGAAGTGATAGTATGCCCAGCCTATAAATGGAGGGCAGAATGATCGCCCATGGCCTCCGAAGCTGGGTCGAGGAGGTGTGGGAAAAAGAAAAACCCTAGGGAGTCACTAGATGTTGGGCTGCCCAGCTCCCCCTGGGAGGGTGGGGGCGGGAGCCACGGGCGGCAGAGGGAGGCATTGCCTCATGTGGGTTGAGTACGACATCAAGAGCCACCAGTATTGGTTATCTAGTAGGAAGAGACTAGAGTAAAGTAGGTTGTGTACGGAGTATGGTACATGCCATGAACCTACATAGAGTGCTGCTTGATGCCTGTCAATCATCCACTAAAATTTGAGTACCCAGCCTGAAGAACATGGACCCATTAAAAGGGGGGGGGGGCCTTTGGTGTTTTATGTTGCAAATCAGGTGCAAGTCCTGAAAAGCAGAGACAGTTAATGGCGTTGCAAATAAATGTCAATAGCGGACAGTCGGGCCGAGGTACCATTGACATGAGATCCCGACCTGGGTAGAAACATAGAATTTGACAGCAGATAAGGACCGCTTGGCCCACCTAGTCTGCCCATTTTCCTATCTAACAGATAAGCTGCAGATCCTAGTTAACAAACAGCTTACTTCCTTCTACCCCCACTAGGACTGCCTTACGTCTGTCCCATGCATTCTTGAATTCCCCTACTGTTCTTGACACCACAACCTCCTCAGGGAGGCTGTTCCATGCATCCACAACCCTCTCTGTGAATAAATACTTCCTCACATTACCTCTGAGCCGTCCCCCTCTATCTTCAAATTGTGCCCTTGTTCTTGCACATCTCTTTTCTGAAAGATGCTACCCTCTTGGACTTTGTTTATTCCCTTGAGGTACTTGAAAGTTTCTATCATGTCCCCCCTCTCCGTTCTTTCCTCAAGGGGATACATATTAAGCTCCTTTAGTCTTTCTTCGTATGTCTTCTGGTGCAGACCCTGCACCATTTTGGTTGGGTAGGTGACTGGAATATGCAGTACTAGTTTAATATAGCAGCCTATAATCACTCCCCATTCAGATGAAGGAGGGAGGTGAATGATAAGCTCAGTGGCAGATGACCCAAGCGTATGGTGCTATTTTAGTCATATGACCCATGTAAATTGGAATTCTGATATTCCTGGAACTGCAGAAGAAAAAGTCAGTGTCTCCAGAAAGTCAAGTCTTCGGGATTCATTATGAGGTTATATGGAGCTCATGTGATAATGAGTGGCAGAACAGAGTCCACTTCCAGGGAAGCTTGAAGGGAGGAACCAGAGGAGCGGGTTAAAATATGATCCACCTTATGTGGAACAGCTGAAATAGCGGAAGGCTGATACGCGTCAAGGCAGCCAGCATGGCCTTCCGGTAAGTTTGTTATTACTGGAGAAACCACAAGAAATAGGCTCCTCTGGCAGATCAAGGAATTCTGCCCTCTCCCTACTTTGTCATGTTTTTGTGATGGAGAATCCCATGACTTTCTATATTTATATCATTTTGTAGAATGAAGGATCATCAGGAGGTGGTGCTGTGGAGTCCAGGCAGGCCTTCAGCCAAGGACGAGATTTCCAAAAAAGGGTGACTGAGGAAGAAATTCTAGCCCTTGGAAATCGTCTAGGTCAAGGCTACCAGTGAGGGTAAACTGGGAGTTCTTGTTTGATCTGAAAAATAGTCTTCCACTTAAGGAGGAAGTGACCAGGGCGGGAGTGGATCCTGGGCATCATAAAATTTCTGAGGCGGAAGAGGGGGAGATCGTGGAGGATCGCCTCACCCCCTATGATTGGAGGGCAGGGAGTGTCGTAAGGCATACAAGATGTGCTGTACTACAGTGGAGACGTCCATATCTGTCTGGGGGGGGTGGACGTGTAGCCTGAGCAGGTCTTGCCCCTGGGTGGTGAAAACCAGGGTCCCAATCTCTGCCTGCCTGACCCCTGTGATTCTCCACCTAAGAGGACGGAGGGGTAGAAAACATGGCTTAAGCCATTGGTTGTTTTTTATTTTATTTTTTTTTTTTATTATGAAGCCCCAAATACTAAGAATGAATATGAGGGTGCGCTGTTGACAGACACCTGGAGCGGTGGCCATCGACCAGGCATGAAGTACCGAGGTTGAGGAGAATCTCTCCCACCCAGTGACGTTAATGTAACCCAGAAAGGGTTATTTATGTATTGTCTTTTTATAGTGCTGGAAGCATAATTGTTAAATGAGTAGGCAGAATAGTCGATGAGCAAGAGGGATGCATCGTTGATGAGGCTGTAGTCAATGATAGAGATGCATTGTCGACGGAGGTAGCTGTCGAGGAGAATATTGACGATATGATAGTGGGAATAGAGAGATGCACCACTGATGGTGGTAGCCGTTGTTGAGGGTGAAAGGATACCTGCATCGTTGGTGGAGGAAGGCATTGATGAGAGCAGAGATGCATCGTTGACGGTGGAAGCCATCAATGAGAATACAGATGCATTGTTGACATTGGTAGCCGGTAACGAGGTTATAGATGCATCGTAGACGGTGGTAACCATCGATGAGAATACAGATGCATCGTCAGCGGTAGTAGCCGTCGATGAGGAAGGTGACGGTTATAAGCTATCAACAGAGAGTTGCATGAGCAAGGTATGGTGGCCGTCGATGAGGAAGAAAGACAGAGTGGGAGAAGGGGTACTCCTGCTCTGTGTCCGGAAATGTAGATATGTAGGTGGGGGACCTCTTGGTGGATGAGTCCCCGGTTGTTCTTGTTGATGACTGCTGTTTTCAGAAGTTGTTATAGCTGCTGTGCAAGCTGAAGATGGCGTAAAACGGAACTGAGGATACCAGGGATTGACCACACTTGTATAGGAAGCAGGAAGATGATGTCATTGGTGGGCAGTCCCTGGTACAAAACTGCTAGAAGAGCTGCCGTATCACAGCGCCCTCTGCTGGGAACTCCCAAAAGTAATGACTTGCTGCAAGAACCCACTCCATAGAAGATCTACTGTTATGGGTGAGTAACCTGTTTCTGGTATGTTGTGAGGTGCTGCAGACATGGTCACTGACTTAATTTGTATGTGCAGACCTTGTGACTGTCCATGTAGCAGGGGGCGAGCAGCATGCAGACTTTCTCACTCGTGTAGGGCAGGTGGTAGCAGCAATATTTATTTGTGGCACCTTTCCCGGGAGGCTCAGGGCACCATTACATACAACAGGGCCTAACTCTAAACAGATATGCAACTTGATAATACTTAAAACACTTAAATATAAAACGAGTTCGAACACTAAAATAAAAAGGGGTTTCAGATGTTGAGTCCACCCCAGATGGCTGTTGACATAAATAAGGTGTCCAACAAATGGTCTCATAAATATCATAAATAGCATTCCCCCTGAAAGTAATACCGGGGGGGTTCTGGGCTGAGCCAAAGTCTAGTAATGCATTTTTTGGCTGCAGCCAAGAGGATGTTAAGGAGATACTTATGATGTTTGTGTGTAATTTGTCTAGAGTAGTGTAGGAGTAGGGCTACCTCTGGTGTGAGGGCCCCTAAATTAGTAAATAGTTCTCTGATCATATTGTCCACCCCCTCCAATAGGCATCTAGCACTGGACAAAACCAAAACACATGGGAGTGTATCGATACTTCACACCCACACATCTTCCAGCATGTAGAATCTCCAGATTCTGAATACTTGGCCATAATGTGTGGGGTGCGAAAGAATCTGAATGCAACCTTCGATGAAAATTCTCTCCAGGAGTATGAGTTAGTTGTTTTATGTTGCCTCCTCCAGATTTGCTGCCAGTTTTTAGGGGTAAGTTCAAGCCCCAACTCGGCCTCCCATTGGAACTGGACCAAGTCCATATGTAGGGGGTACTGAATCCTGCAGGGCAGAATATGCCCAGGAGATCAGATGCCTCTTTTCATTCAGCTCTGTTAAATGTATTAAAAGGGCATGCAGAGGAGGTATCTCTGTCGAATCCGAGCTTTTTGTCAAGAAAATGTCATCTGTAAATAGCTATAAAAATCTTGGCACGGGATATCATACGTTTCCTGTAGTTGTTAGAAATTCTTAAATACACCCACGTAATAGAACTGATGTGTATGTGTCAACCCCCTACTGCACCTCCTGTTAAAGGTAGCATGTGAAGTCAGGGTTTCATGCTGGGATCCCTATCCAGCTTGCCAAAAAAGTGTGTTCTGGTAATGCTAGGAATCTAACCAAACTTTCCAGTATTGCTTTAGTGAACAGGAAACAAGTGTCTATTTGTTTTGGCTGGGGGGGGTTGAAAGATCAGAGAAGAGTCTAGAGAGAGTGATGTCATGGCAGGCTCTACTGATACCCAAGTTGGGGCTGCAGAGCTTGGTGTAAGCCAGGCTGCCATGTGTGATATTAATGCAGCTATCCAGTACTGATACAGGTTCGGGAGAGCCAACCCTCCTCGTTCCTTAGGAAGCTGAAGTTTAGAAAGAGCCACCGTAGGTCTCCCACTCGCCTATATGTATTTTCTGATAGATTTATTCCAGATACTTTGGTCTTTCCGGGTGGGAGGGGGAGTGGGATATTTTGCATAAGGTATAGTATTTTAGGTAATGTGTTTTTGTATTGATTGTATTTTAGAGAGAAGTGGTAGAGGTAAAGGAAGCCATCTATCTAAATCAGATTGTATTTGTTTAGGTAAAGCATTATAATTTACTCTGTATAAATCTTTAATTTGGATGGGGATTTGGATACCCAGATAAGTAATCGTGGGCTTGTTCCATTTGTAATTATAATCTTTTAATTTTAAGGGAGAAAGTGATCCTTGTATAATTAGGGCTTCTGACTTCCGTTGATTAATAGTATATCCAGAGGCTATTTCTGATAGAAGATTGGACAAGATTCCTAATGAATCTTCAGGGTGAGACAAATATAACAGTAGATAATCTGCATAGTACGCCACCTTGTGTTCTATACCTTCTATACTATATTCCCTTATTTGCTTTGTTTGCCTAAGAAGTTGGGCAGTGGGCTCTGCAAATATGGCAAAAAGATAAGGAGACACGGGACATCCCTGTCGGGTACCCTGGAATAATCTAAATCGGGAAGAATGCGCGCTATTTGCTTTTACTGTTGCCTCTGGGGCTGTATAAATTCCTTTAATTGTTTCTAGAAAGGGGAGTGGAAATGAAAATGTAGACGTGGTGGCCAGCAAGAAATTCCAGTTTACCATGTTGAAGGCTTTTTGGGCACCTAAACTTAGAAGTGTTAGTGGGGATTTGGTAGTTACTGCATGGTTTGTTAGGTATAGGGTGCATTTAATGTTATCTACGGTCCTTCTCATTTTAATGAATTCGGATTGATCTGGGTGGATTAAAGTAGGAAGGATGTCATCTAATCTAGGGGCCAGAATACTCGTACAGATTTTATAATCCTGATTTAATAGTGAGATGGGGTGATAAGTCTCATAGCTTTGGGGGTGAGACTTTAATATAGCTGATATTGTAGCCTGTCTCCAAGATATCGGACAGGTTGCTGATTTTGCAAAGCTTGTAGGGCCGCTAATAAAGGGTCATGGATAGGATTATATATATATATATATATATATTCTGGTCCAAAACCATCCAGGCCGGGACTCTTTCCATTTTTAAGGTTCTTAATTGCCATTTGAAGTTCAGTTTCTGTAATTGTGGAGATGAGCCTGTTTTGTTGGGGGTTAGAGAGAGTAGGCAGCCTAACCCCAGACAAGAAATCACTGATCAAGCGGGGGTCTGTGTCTTTAGGGGAAGAATATAGTTTTAAATAAATAATAGGACCTGAATGCCTTTAGGATATGGTCAGTGGTGTAATGTTTGTCCTGTATTAGGGTCCTTTATTTTATTAATATTTTGCAATTTGGTTTGTTGTCGGAGGTGGTAAGCAAGAAGTTTCGAGTCTCGGGCTCCTCCCCCCATAATATCTCTGTCTAAGCCACATCAAGGCTTGTTCAGTCTTATTCGTTAGGAATTTCTGTATAGATTCTTGTATCTGTAGTAACATGGGGAGTACCTTATTATCCCCTTGCATATTGGCTTTCTGTAGGAACTGCAATTTTTCCTAAAGGAGTGATAATCGAAAGTCTTGTGTTTTTTTTTTGTTTTTTTGTTTTTTTTCTTTTCTGTGGCAAATTAAATGATATGGCCTCTTAGGACCACTTCAGTGGTGTCCCATAATAACTGGGGTGAAATCTGTGGGGATTGCTTGTCCTTAATTTTTTCTGGGGTCATTTTCTGCAAAAAATCCCGAAATTCTTTGTCTCTGAAAAATGAGGGATTTAATCTCCACAGGGACATCCATTTCGCTCTCTCCCCCATTCGTAAGGTTGATATAATAGGGGCATGGTCCGATATTTCTATATTCAAGATATCCACTTGATGAAGTAGATCAGAAAGTTCTTTACTGATACAAATATAATCTAATGTGGTGTAGTGTTTGTGAGCGTGTGAGTAAAAGGTAAATTTCCTTTGTTTCGGGTGGAGCTGCTGCCAGGTATCTATTAGTCCTATGCCTTTAAAAAGGTGTCTAAGGTGTTTTTGCCCTGCGCTCTGAGGAGAGGGGTGGGCTGCCGAAGAATCTAGGTTGGGTTAAATTGACAGTTTAGGTCTCCATCCAGAATGAGGATCCCCCTCTGGCGTGCTAAAATTATATCCATCAAACGTTGTATGGAGGAGGCATCTGCATTAGGAGGGATATAAATGCTGCCAGTAGTCACCATTTGGTTTGGAATTGTGCCCACTGTCAGAGCAAGTCTGCCTTTTTTATCCGTGTATTGGTCCAAGAGTCTGAATTGTGAATTTCTGGGGCGTAATATAACTGCTCCTCTCCTCTTGCATCCTGGTAGGATGACTCGACCACCTGAGAGAAGTCGAATCCAAGTAATTTTTGGTGCTCTGCCAAGGAGAGGTGAGTCTCCTGGAGGAGTAAGACATCTGGTTTTAATTTTTTCAAGTTCTGGAGGGTGCTATATCTTTTAATGGTGCTGGCCAGGCCATTTACATTATGAGATATAATTATAAATAAATGGGTCATATTAGGGTCGTATCAATGTTTCTATTTTCCTCCCTCTCCTTATCCTAACCCCTCTGCCCTCCCCCAACCACCGCACCCAATAAGCATCCAAATAAAAAATGATCAACCTATGTTCCCTATGTGGCTGGCTTTTCCTCTTTTTATCTACTGAGATAGGGTAAAACAAAAATGTATATATCCAAACTGGCTAACTGGGCTTTAAACTGCAGTGGTAAACTATGTACAGAACGTGGTTGTTGCTACTGCTGGTGACTTCCAACAACTTAGGCCTAATAAAAAGTCCGGGTCTGGGCAGAAAAGACTATCTGTCAGTTGGAGGCCATATCCCTTGTAATGGGGATATGTGACCTCCTGGGGGAACCATTGCCTCTAACAATGGGGTAGGGAACAAGTAGGGAGAGAGTAATCAAAAGCAAAAACCAAGGAGGGATCCTTAAAGGGTATTGATGGGAGATAAGGTAGGGTTTGGGGGGAAAAAAAGTGCGGTGCTCCTTCTTTCCATTAGGAGCCCTTGAGCTCGACTGCTCCCCGCTCTCATATATAAATGAGAGGAGGGGTTTTAATAGTTGGGTCAGTATCCCGAACAAGGGTACGGGAGCTATGTCCGTCTGAATGTGCCTGGAGAAGTTATAGTGGGATTTTATCATATCGTTTCCTAGAGTAACTTACAATAAGCAAGGCTCGTAAGGCCTTTCCGACTGTTCTACATTCCAACCCGTGTCCCTTGGTATCTGGAAATAGACACCATGCGGCAACACTTCCACCCAGCTGTTGCATCTGGCCTCCCATCTATTAGTTGTTATGTAAAATTCCCCTGTGTGGGGTCTTCATTGTCCCTGCTGAGTGTGGTAATTTAACTGTATCTTTTATCTTCTGCAGGGGGGCCAGTCCTGAGAGAGCCGCTTCATGTGGCTTGAGAACAGGGACTAGACCCATCTGCCCCGCTCCAGTGCATCAAGGAAATTGAGCTGAATGCACTCTGAGGTCCGGTCTAGGGCCTTCCCTGGCGGAGGCGTGTGCAGTGCCTGAGCCGCCTGGAGCCAGAACCCCCAAGTGCCAAACAGCGGATCCACCCAGGCCACAGCATCTAAGACTAAGGGGCAGCAGTAACTATAAACGGTACACTTATACCAACTCGTCTCCTCCGATCCAACTAAAGCAGATGTGGTCAGGAGGTCCCGGGCCACACCCCAGTTCAAGCTAAGATGTCTGAGGGGCACAGCAGCGGCCTTACATCCAAGTGCTCAATTTAATAACCACTCTGACCTCTCTAGCAAGGGCCTGCCTCCTTGGGTGTGTGTCTCAGCCAGCTCTAGTTACTTTTTGAACATGGTGAGAGGCGGATACCGGGACAGAATTTCTCAAGCTATCCCTCTCAGCCTTATTGCCCCCCAATATATGGTCCTGTGATGAATGTGTATGCCCAATAGGGCAAACTGGGGGCCGGCCCAAGGTGAGAGACGGTTCACCTCCCAGGCCCCAAAGGACAGGAATCCCCATGGTACTGCTTCTCATCTCCCCAGCAGAGCTGCCACGGGTCGTGCCAAGGCAGCCACCTACTGCCATTCCGATGCTCAACAATTCTGGGGAGGCATCTCCAGTATCATGGAAACGGGATCTGGTTGCCAGAAAGACATACGAATCTGCTAGTCTTTTGTCCCTTCCACATATCAACTGCTTTTAAGGATCCAGTCCCTCTGGGTCAGGTAGGTCAGCACTGTCAGTTCTCCGCCACGCTAATCATGCTCAGAGTGGTCTGTAGTGTTCTGTTATGGGCCTTTGCTTCCAGGGGTGTACTCTGGTGTCATTTCAGATCTCCTGTGCTCCGAGTGGCATGGTCATCTGGCAAAAACAATCCAATCATTGTATACCCTCCCTTTTCTCTGAAAGTTCTTGTTGTAGTACTACTATTATTGTGGGGGTCACTGTCTGCCAAATTGCTTCAGTAGACTTTTAATACCCTCCAACACAGCCTGCTGGCTTTGTCTACCCTGATAGGCCGCTCAAATAGTATCTACAGATCTCTGAGGATTGCGAGCTGAGAGGTGACGAAGAGGGAGAGCAAATCCTCTCTTTTAAGTCATGTAGTGCTTCTTCGGCCGTCTCATATGTTTGTTGGCCGTTGGGATACTGCACCACCAATCTGTGGGGGTAATGCATCCTGAATTTTAGTTGACTTTGTCTCAAAAGCAGGAAGAGTGGAATGTCTACTCTCTGGCATTGCATTGTCAGTGGTGCATAATCGTTGTCAGTGAATATTCGCTCCTGACCGTAGAACACTTTACCCCTTGACCATGCTTGTTTTAGTATGTTCTCTTTTGTTTGGAAGCTCAGAAACCTTACTGTGATGAACTGGGGTCTAGCATTAGGTTGTGAAGGTTTAGGCCCCAGTGCTCTGTGTACCATCTCAATTTCAATAGGGAACATGCCTTCTAAAGTGAGGGCAGTGTGCAGCATTGTTTCTACAAACTCCCCATCAGTCCCCTCGGCATTCTCCGGAATACCATAGATTTGTAAGTTTTTCCTTCCATGCCAGTTATCGGCATCCTCATGCCTCTTACTGTCAAGTGGTAAAATGATGTGATTTGGTAGATCGCTGTTTGCATTTGTTGTACTGTGTCAGTCTGTTCCCGTGTGGCCTATTCTGATGTAGTTGCTCAGAGGTTTGTATTATCAAGTTCATTTTGCAACTCCTCCTGTACCTGTTCCAAATAAGGTAAATTCAGTTTTAAATTCTCAGCTCCTTTAAGATACAGTCCAGCTTCTGGTCCATCTTGTTGGTCTTTGTCGTTTGTTCCTTGCTTTTTTTGCTGGCTAGGGTGTATGTGGGAGGTTGTGAATACGCTGAGGCCTCGGAGTCTCAATTTTCCGGATCGGAGTTTTCGGTTATTGGAGCTATCGGCTGATATCTGTTGCCCCCTCCTCCTTTATTTTTGCTGGATGCCATCTCATGCATTCGTAGGTATAATTTTAATGCAGTAAAGGCTGTAGTTTGGATGGCCGATCAATAAAATTCAGAGTGGTTTAGCCTAGGCGACCATATGTCTCGGAAGCTGCACCGGAAGTCGACATAGATCCTTTGATTTTGATAGCTCCAGATGGGTACTGCCAGTTCAAACCCCAGGAAATCTTACTGTATTCTGACATAGGCAGTATGGTCTCACCATAGGACTGCCCAGGAGCCCAAATGGTTAGTAGAGCCTATGCTAATGATAGAATGTTAGGCTCAAGCACTGTTTTCAAACCACTGTCCCTGGAATACATCCTGTAACTGTCAGATTCTTTATTCCGCTTGCCTAGTACAGATGCCTCGGAGCGCTCTTCTTCATCTTTCTTGAAGATTTTATTTTCTCTGTTTTTGATGTCAGTTTTATTTATGTTCGATTTTAAAGCACTGTCCTTGAATTTACAGGTAGATTAGTCTAGATTTAGTTATTCCGGTAAAATTTTCAGTTTCTTCTCAGTTTGTTTAACCGGAAGGGAACCAAACGTTTATTTACATTTTAAAAGGTAAATTTATGTCTTAAAAACTTTTCTTGAGCTGGTTGTGGGTTTTTTTTTTTTTTTTTTAGGAAAGAAACTAGTGTAACTCTTGGTTCTTTCCGGTTGCTGAACCAACCACCCCCACAAAAAAAAAAAAAGCCTTTATCTGTGTGGGTTTGACTCACAGAAACCCATTTTTTTTTTGGGGGGGGGGATGTCACTACCCAAAAAAAGAACCAGCCAAACAGGTTTTCAGCATTGTACAGAGTGTGGGGATCTGTTTGCTAGAGCCGATCCTCACTTGATTTGTGTTTTCTGCCTCGGGTTTGACCACCTGAAGGCAGACTGTGAAATCTGTAAAAAATGTGCCTCAGTTGACACTTGATACGTGTTTGAACCGACTGTCATCGAAGCACAGGTCTGGAAGCATAGGAAAACCAAGGGTAGTTGTAGAATTCACCAAAAATATTTATTTGCACTGTCAGTAACTTAAAAAAATAAAACTTGTTCAGAATAACTATTTACAAATGCAAAATAAAGATCCATCAGTTTTCCTTCAATCTCTGTGTTCGTCTACCCTGCAACTGCAGCTCGGCTCTCTAAGTCCTTCCAACCCCCATTCTTAACAAGCATCCTGTTTCTTCCAAAGTGTTTTTGTATGTTTCAGGCAGGTGCTACAAGAACACACTGTGCCTGAGCTGAGGTTCCTTTTCCACAGTTCTTGTGCAAAAGGCTTAAAACTTGTACTAAGGTAACCTCTTGATTTTCCAATAGCTTTTTGCAGTCATCTTAAACCACAATAATATTCATTTTAAAAATTAACACTGTAATTTCTAAACAAAGGGATCCTAACATCAGTTACATTTCCACATAATGATTTGCATATATTTTTATACCAGCAGATATACAAGGGAGGAAAAGACAAACAGCAAGGGAAGACTGAGAGATAGCGAGAGACAAATAATTGCGAGACTGTCAGGGTGATCAAATCCTAGGTCTCACAGGAAAATTTGGTTGCACAATCAAACAGACAAATAGACAGGAACGGACAGATCCTTGCATTTAACATTTTATCCATAACAGCTGGGACAGGGTCCTATTCCTCCATGCTGTCACACCGACTGAAGGAAAAATGTCTGAAAAAGGCTGCTGACCTAGCTTCAGCTAAACCATCCTCGTCTCTAAAAGAGAAATCCAAGGAACCGATAGAACAACCCTCTGACCAGGGTGACGGTTCCTTGATTAAAAAGTGAACCGCAGACACTGCTGCTGACCCGGCAAGCTCTGCTAAAAAGAAAAAGAAGGAAAAAAACTCTGTTCAGGAACCACAACCAAGAATCCTGCTGGTTCTGACCGCAGAAGAAATGGCGGACGCTATTAAAATATTTCAAGCGCTGCAAACCGGTACTCCGGTCCCTGTTCAGAGTCCCAGTTCAGTCCTCTGTTCAGGATCTGGGTTCATCCTCTGTTCCCGGTTTACTTGAACGGTTTGCTGATGTTTATGTGGAGGGGAAGGCAGTGACTTTGGGGAGCCTATTGAGCTGGATGTCACCCCTGCCCCCCCCAGCATCCTGACTTCCCTGATAAGGGAGCTGAGAATTTTTCTACCCACTTTGCTTTTATAGCGCAAGTGGCTCAAACTTTGGACCTCTCTACCCAGGAATCAACCGAGGAGGAGGAGGAACCAGACTACATGGAGATGATGGATATGCCAGCAACAAAGAGGTTGTTATTAGGGCTAGCCACTTGACCTTGTGATAGCAGTACCACTACTGACGCCAGCGACCTGGGTTTGGGAACAGACGCAGGCTGCTGGAGGCGGCCGGGGGAGGAGGATTGAGCGCCCTTAGGCAGCTTTCCTTCTCCGGGGAGGATGAGGGTGCTTCTCCCGCTGCAATACCGCCGCGGGGTGACCACAGGTGGAGGTGCAGTGAGACGTCACATAGACGGGAGGGAGGACGTCAGCCAGGAGTCGGAGCGGTAGCGCGTTACTATGTGCCCTGCCCCCTAGGCTCTCCTAGCGAGCCGATGTCCTGTGGGAGGCACCAGAACAAAGGAAATACTCCCACCACTACAGTAGTAGAAGGGACCCGGCTGCTCCGGATTACATGACCGGGCTGCCTTCGGGGGAGCACCAGGACCTCCTGACGCACACTCTGATAGACTGGGAGGGGGTAAGGGACCACCCTCTCTCCCCACTGTTGGGGGGGGGCAGGCCAAGGCAGGATGGAAGTAGGTCTGGTGGCTCTGAGGGAGGTACCTGGGGTGGGACTAGGAGATACCAGACCAGGGATCCTGGAAGGGAACCACCATGGTGGTAAGGGGGCAGAAATAGAAAGTATTAAAAAAGAAAAAAAAAAGGTTATTGCCCATCCACAAATTCTTGAAGAGACAGCCCTCCAAAATCTTACAGACCCCCACATCCATCCCTCCATTGGACAAGAAGATGGACAAGAAAGTACTGGGTGGCCAAGTCTGGAGCAGAGTTCATCGGTCACCCCAGCCATGAAGGGGTGGTGCAGGCTGCTACATGTGGCAAAGCAGATATTCCCCTGGCATCACATCCACCTGATAAGGATTCCAGAAAAATGAATTATATGGCCAAGAAATCCTATCTGGGTGCTTCTTTGGCTATCAGACAGACAACATATATAGTTTATGAGTCCAGATACCAAAAAAGCCTCTGGAACACAGTTCTAGAGATTGCCAAGGTGTGTCCTGCACCCAAGGCATCAGACCTGTCTGAGGCAGCAAGAAGAGGCATAGAGGCTTCAAAATGGCAGTAGATGCCAGTGATATAGCCAGGCAAATGGCAGACTCAGTGTTCCTAAGGAGGTTTGCTTGGCTGAGGGCCACTAATTTGACCCAGGACACACAAAGGCATTGGATTTTCCTTGCGAGCCCACATCTCTCTTTGGTGAGCAAACTGAGGCTTACATGAAGAAGATGGACGAGTACAAGGTGGCCTATAAGAGTGCTGCTGCAAAGGAGAAAGCAGCAACATCTCAGAAGTACCAAAGCAAAGGGGGTAGAGGTAGAACCCACCACAGGCCTATCTTCCAGGCTCGGGCAGCACCAGCCTACCAGCCTTAGAGAGGGTACTTCAGGGGCCAGAGGCAGAAAGGGCAGCAGCTGTGCTGACCCCAGCACTCAGCCAAGTGCACAGACAAAGCAGACCACCTGAAGGGTCTGCCAGGGTCTCCTCCCCACTTCCAGTAGGAGGCAGGCTGGGTCACTATCTCCAGGCTTGGGAATCCATCACCACAGATAAGTGGGCCCTGGAGGTAGTGAGCCAGGGTCTTTCCCTCAGTTTCAAGGTTCTACCCAAACTGAGGGCAAGAGTTTTCAGACCTGCCACACTGTCAAAAGCAGCTTTGTTGAAGGAGGAAGTAGCAAAGCTCCTTCAGGACAAGGCAATAGAACCTGTTCCCTTATTTCAAAAGGGAAAAGGTTTCTATTCAAGATACTTACTCACCTGAAAGAAAACAGGGGCGTGGTCACCCTTACTGAGTCTGACATTTAAATAGGCGTTTGACAAACCCAAAGTTCAAAATGGTCACTCTGGCTACCATTCTTCCCACTCTAAGGAAGGGAGATTGGCTAGCATCTCTGAACTTACAGGATGCTTACTTCCACGTCCTCATCAGGTTATCTCACAAAGTATCTCAGGTTCAGATTGCCATCGGGCCATTACCAGTTCAGGGCTGTCACAGGGTGACCCCTGTGATGAGTTAGGGGCCCCGATATTCCTTTTAATTCTTTAAAAAAAAAAAAAAAAAAAAAAACTCCCTCTGAGAAAGAATAAAAGTGACCTTGTGATAGGAGAGCTAAAAAAAAAAAAACTATTATTGGCTTACAATACTAAGGAACGTAATGTTATGGTCCTAAATTGTCCTATTGCAAAATATTGTGGAGAGCAGCAAGGCAAACAGAGCGCTGAATTGTAGATTTATTATTTCCTCGCACACTGTAGACAAAGATGTCTCTGTGGTTAGTTTACCTTTAAAAATAACTGTAACTGGTTATCTATTGGCGTCTATCATTAATAAGCACCCAGCTTGTCCTACTGTTAAAGTGGTATGTTTGTGACGCATGTTCCGAGCGCAACTGAAGAATATGGATGGAAAGAACCTCTGTTAGCCTTTAAAGTGTTCGGAGACAAATGGTGAAAAAATGGTGCTCTGAAATGTGAGGTGCTCTGCTGCAAGTTCCTTATTCGAAGTAGGATTCAGGAGCGCTTTCAAAATGAGGGACAAGGCGATCTTACAGCTCTCCACAATAAAACTTCGCCTATCGAGAAGATGAACTGTAATCCCCCTTAATGATGCTTCTGCTTTATTAAATAAAAAAATGCTGTTATGGGTCATAAGTACTTCTATTCCTATAAGTAGACAAATAAAAGGGAGCTTTATCTGTATATTTGTGTGTATGTACTGTATATATATATATATATACACACACACACACATATGTTGTGCCCTTAGTTAGAAGAACAAGCGTAACAGTAGTAAGGGCAGGGTGGTTCAAAGTACAGTGAGAAGCTACCACCTGGAGAGAAGCATTCATCAGTATTGGGTTGTTTTTCTCTAAGTGGCCCGGCTTCGCTGCTTGCATGTTCAGGCTGCGTTCTCTACCTTCCCCCCTCTCTTTGTTTAATGCGCATTGTCACACAGGGTTGTAGATGCAGTCCTGCTAAAATAACATATAACTAGCAGAGTCAGGTTGTGTTTTTCAGTTAGTGCAAACCTTCTCCCTTTTTTCCATGAATGTGCATTGGTGCAATAAGGTTGTAGACGCTGGTTTGCTAGCTAAGGTAAGATAAAGATATTACTAGTGATATTAGGCTAGCATTCAGTTAATACAAGTCAAGTTCTTTTCTCTGTTTGAAAGCGTACATTTCTTTAGTAAGAATTCAGGTGTAAGGGTGTAGTGAAATAGGTTAACTTACCAAATAAAAGTTAGTACTATGCTGTAGCGGCAAATGCTCACCTCACCCTTTCACTTCAGTGTACTGCTATAGCGCCGACCGGCCGCTATTAACCCCTTTAAATAGTGTACAGTTGTTGAGGGGTGGTGCTTCAGAGGGTGTTCACTGGAAAAACACTTGAAATGCTTTATAAAATAAATTTGTGAAAATGTATTGCTTAGTATGATGTATTAAGCAATGAATATGTTTAAAAGATTGAATTTAGAGAACCTAAACTAGTTTAATGTGTTAGAAAATTAGTATTGGTGGAGTTAGCTCATCACATGATGCAGTTCCCTGTATAAATCACTGTTTGCTAAAATGTTAGCTAGGTTTTGGGTCTGGAGATAGATTGCAGGGAGCACTATGAAATTGCTCCAAGGTGTTGGGAGAAGAAAACCTGGGATGGCTAGCTCTTTCTAGCTGTGTAATGTTATAATTTTCATTTGCCATTTACTTATTTTATTTTGTCGTTCCAGTTCACTGTTACTGTATTTGTCTTGCTACGAAGAAATAATTCTGTTGTGAAAAAATAAACTTTGTTGATTTTCAGACCGTATGTGTGTCGTCCACTTTGTTTCCGGCATCCTGTGACAAGGGCCATGCCTTCAGGCGTGATTTCTGCTTACCAAATGCCTATCCGTAGTAGTAGCATACCTAAGGAGGCAAGGGGTTACAGTTTTCCCCATATTCGGACGATTAGCTAGTAGTGGTCCAGTCCCCTCAGCAAGTCAGAGAAGCATTGACAATCACTCAAGATGCCCTGGGTACGCTGGGTTTTCTGGTAAACCAAAAAAGGTCAGTGCTAACACCAGTTCAACTCCTGGAGTTCACAGGGGCGGAACTGAACACCCTGAGAAGAAGAGCATTCCTCCCCCAGGGAAGGGTAAACAACCTGGTGCAACTGGCAAGCTCCTTCCAGCTGCATTCCACCAAATTAGACATTTTCTACAGCTGTTAGGACACATGGCTGTGCAAAACAGCAGCAGTGTCAGGCACAAGATTCCAGATGAGACATTCAGTTCCGCCTCAGGTCCCACTGGTCTCAGAAAAAAGATTCCCTGTCAAAAATGGTACCAGTCAAAGGAATCATGCTCCAAGGATTGCAGTGGTGGCAGGAAAAGGGCAACCTTAGGGTGGGTGTGGCTTTCCTCCACCTGCCACCATCAATAGTTTTGACAATGGATGCCTCCCTCCTAGGATGGGGTGCCCACCTAGGGGAGCACACTGCTCATGGTACGTAGCTCCAACAGGAGTCTCTGCTCCACATAAACCTGCTGGAACTCAGGGCAGTGCAGTAGGGCAAGGTGGTTCAGGTCAGAACAGACAACACAACCACAATGTACTACATAAACAAGCAAGGGGGCACAAGATCTTCCCTCCTAGGCACAGAAGCCATGAAGGTGTGGAGTCTGGCTTACTCCCTGGGGATGATCTTCTCAGAGGTTCACCTGCCATGGAAGGACAATGTCCTCAGATGCCCTAAGCCAGATCAGTCAGAACCACCATGAGTGGTCATTGAACAGGCGGGTCCTGCAGGTAGTGTTCAGAAGATGGGGCACCCCAGAGGTGGACCTCTTCATATCCCCAGACAATCACCAACTGCCACAATTCTGTTGCAGATCCCCTGCAGTGGGCACAGTTCCCCTGGATGCACTGCTATGGGACTGGTCAGGGAGGTTCTGGTACGCTTTTCCGCGATTGCCCCTGTTGTACAAGGTGCTGAACAAGCTCAAGGTTCAGCCAGCAATGATGATCCTCATTGCTCCAGATTGGATCAGGCAGACCTGATACTCCCTGCTACTGACTCTATCAATATCCAAGCCAGTATCCCTACCCAGGAGGCAGAACGTACTGACCTCCTTTCGGGGCAGGGTCCTTTACCTCAATCTCCAGTCCTTCAGACTCAAAGCTTGGCTCTTGAGGACTTGGAATATGCTGACTTGCACTCTCTGAAGGGGTGCTAGAGATGCTTGGGGTCTCTAGAAAATCCTCTACCAGAAAGACTTGCACATCTAAATGGAAGAGGTTTTCCATTTGGTGCCAGCAGAAACAGACAATTGCCAGGCTGGTTTATCAGTTGTATTGGACTGTTTGGCTCACTTGTATTCCCTGGGCCTTAGGCATTCCACTCTTAAGGTACACTGAGCAGCTGTTTCTGCATACCTTTCAGATGGAAAAGGGGCATCCCTGACTGCTAACCAGGTATTCAGAAAGTTCTTCAAGGGTTTCCTGCACTCGCACCCCCTCACAGGGTACCCACTCCTGCATGGGACCTCAATATATGTATTGGCCAGCTTATGTAGACACCATTTGAACCTGTGTCCTCGGCAGAGCTTAAGTACATGACATGGAAGACGGTGTTCCTCGTAGCCATTACTTCAGCCAGGAGGATCAGTGAGCTCCAGGCCTTGTCCAGTGATCCAGGTTACATAGCAGTCCATAGGGACAAGGTGGTCCTTAGGACTAAAAGAAAGTTTCTCCCTAAGGTGGTCCCGGACTTTCACCTTAATCAGTCCATTACTTTGCCAGTCTTTTTCACTGACCATTCCAGTTCAGGAGAACAGATGTCATAACCTTGATGTCAAGACAGCTATAAGTTACCACATGGATCACACAAAAGCTCACAGTCAGGATAGGACCCAGCTCTTCCTGACTTATGGGGAAGTGGGAAGGGGCAAGGCCGCTTCAAAGCGGTCTGTTTTCCACCGGATTGTTGCCTGTATTCAGTTTTGCTATGGTAAGTGGGTGAAGAGCCCCCTGTAGGCTTTAGTGTCCATTCTGCCAGGAGTACAGTTCTCTTGATAGTAGCTGCAAGAGATATTCTTTTGGTGGAAATCTGTAGAACAACTACTTGGAAAATAGTCCACACCTTCATCAAACTCTACAGCCTGGATAACAAGGCCAGGAGTGATGCCAGGTTTGGCACAGCAGTACTGCAGAGCCTGTTTCCTAAATAGGTTCTCTACCCTCCTCCAGAGCTACTGCTTGAGTAGTCTGCATATGTCAGAATACAGTAAGATTTCCTGGGGTTTGAAGAAAAAATTACTTACTATAGTAATCTTGTTTCTTCCAAGGGAATCTCACTGTATTCTGAGCTCCCACCCTACCTCCCCTACTAGAACCTATGGGCACTGCAGCACAGCTGTCCATGCTGTCTAAAACCTGTAAATATTTTCTTTATTGGGCATTAGTGACTTGAGTATGTGTTGCCCACATTTTTAAATAAAGGGGATTCTAGGATTGTGGATATGTTGTTCTATCCACACTTGTTGGCAGGTACCTTGTCGCTTAAAGATGTGCCCAAAAGTCTTCAAGCTGGCTCCTCCCACCCACCCGGGTGGTATAACCCTCTGCCTCATGACACCAGACCTTCCTTTTCGCTGGAAGGTTCAGGTTCCATCCTTAGTGCTCCCACGTATAGTAGGCCCTGGCTCTAGAATCTTCGGATTCACTTCCAAAACTTTTTCTAAAACTCTCTCGAGTTTTGTCTTAAACAACTTCGCTTGCTACTGCGATGGAAGACAAATCGGTTATTGGGTTTCACTGGTGCCCCTGCGGGCAGATGTCGTCTTGCACTGACCCTCACGCCATGTGCGTTTACTGCCTGGGACATGACCACGATCTGCATGCCTGCGATCTCTGTTGGTCCTTTTCGTCGTTGGTTCTGGAAGACCACGCTGCCCGACTTTAACTGGGTCGACTGGAAAAGCGTTACCCGCTGGTTAAATCCAGGGATGCCTGTTGGGTGGTCTCCACGGCTGCAGGGTCCACCGAGCAGTTGGAACAGCTCAAGGCCTTCGAGGAGAAGGCGACCCAGGACACGGTGTGCTCCTCTTCGGTTTCGGCCTTCATTCCACTACAACTGGGATCTTCCTATTCAGCTTCCTTCAAGGAGATGTGCCAGTCTCTCTCTACCAATGGAGACGGCCATTCGGGGTCTCAAGTTTCATGCTGTCGTAAGGAGGAGTCAAAAAAGGACAAGTCGCAGTGTCTAAGCTCTTGGGACTGGGAACGGTCCCGCTCACGGAAAATCCTGTTTCGACTTTGGTAGAAGTCGCGGCTGAGGCCACTGGTTTCACGGTAACCCTGTCTGACCAGTCTGCTGAGAAGCCTGTCGACGCAGGCGAGATCTTTCTTGAGCCGATCGGTGGGTTGTCGCCTGATACTGCCGACGATTCCTTATTTAGGACACTGGTGCTTCCGGTGGCCTCGGACAGGTCGGCTCAGCCTGCTGGGCAGGACCCGCCCATCAAGGAGCCTGACCAGGAGCCACGGGTTTCCTCGACTCCTTTAAGGACCCCAGTCTGCCCCACCGATGGTGGAGGTCTCAGTTGCGCCTCTCTACCTCGGCGTCAGACAAGACCCAACCTCACTGGCAATCCCGACACCATGTTAAGCGGCGGTGCCGCTATTCGCCTTCGTCCTCCTCGGGTGAGGAGAGGCTCCAGCGCAAATTACATCTGCGCTATAAAGACCTGATGTGGCAACAATTGATCCTGACCAGGTCGAAACAGATTCTGGCTTCTACCCCGGCCTTTAAGTGGCTTGCGACCGACACCGGCCACCACCACCGTCGCCTCCGTGGAGGTGCCGGCTAAGACACTGCTGGCCGAGCTGAAGCTGACTACTCCACCAATCCGGGTGGAGCTGCCGCCCGAGCAACTGAAGTCCGGGGCTCTGACCAAGGAATCTTGGTCGGCTCAAGGCCTGCCCCATCGGTTGTCGGTCACTCTTACTCCCAACCACCCAGGGCTGGTTCAGAGTGACATGGGTGGCCTCCCGCTTTACGAGGACTCCTCTGAGTCCGAAGATTCCTCGATGGCCTCTTGTCCTGTTGACGTAGAGTCTCTCGGGGGTCTTTCCATCGACAAGGGCCCAACCTCGCAGATGGGTATTTGTCAGCTCATTTCCAAGTCCATGGGAAAGGAGCTCGAGCCCGTGCAGAAACTGGCCAAATATTGCCTCACAGAGATTCTGGACAAGGGGGATAGCCCGGTGGAGGTCTTTCCAGTGGCTGAAGCCATTGTGGTCCCAGTCTTGGAGCTGTGGCAGCATCCTGCATCTTGCCTGCGCCTTCTGCCCGCATGGCTCACAAGTATGCGGTTCCCATGGGGTCCCTCTGGGATTCAGATTCTTTCACATTCTTTTATTGGTTAAAAGGATTGTATAAAATGCACGTTTGTTACATCCAAAAGTCACCATTATAAATATAAGTAAACATAGACACTACTCGATTATCAGACATGTACATACAATATAAATCTTATTGCACTTAAATCAAGTTTTAGTATAAAAAAATCTTGCTAACCCATACAGGTACTTGATATCGTTCATGCTTAACAGTATTTTAATAAAATCATCACCCTGTCGATCAGTTAACGGATTAAGCCATTTTTTTTCTTGTCATATTGCACATTCTGATGATACATGCACAATTTCTAAATCTTTTTTGGTAACACATGTACATTTTTTTTCTACTCGTACTGTAACGTTTGTTATGTAAGTTGAAAAATGTGTTGCCCAAGCTGGCCAGTCGTATCATACATAGCAAATTTCTATGTTTAAAATTTTCGCATTTTGTCAGATTCCTCTCAGTACCCCAATTTATTTTAATACTAGAGTATAACCCCAGCGAATCAATCTCATGGATTCTACCCATATCTTCCTGCCTTGCAATTACCTCATTCACACATGAGTCGGTATTAACCATGTTCCCATTCCAAATTTCCACAAAGCCAGCCTTTGACAACACCTTCTTCAACCTCGCAAACCAACCAGTATTTAACCCATTTACATGTTTATTTATAAAATCACTCCAGCACATCTTTGGGAGCTTATCCTCCTTCATTTTTAATAATTTGCCTAACCATTTTGTAGCACGGATCAAAATTTTTGTTTTTATAGGTAATGACCCTGTTTCTATTCTTATAAAATGAACAGGACAATCTCTAGGTAAATTCAAAGTTGTTATTAAGAATGAGTTCTGTATCACCTCTACATTCTGTTTGTCCAAATAAAGCCCCCATTTATCACTTCCATAAAGCAGCTTTCATATACACTTAGTATCTAATGTTTTCTTTAAAGCTGCAAATGAATTATCTGCAAATTTATGAGCAAAACTTCTAATTGCACTAGAAGTTTTGTATGCATTGGACTTGACCTCAGATAAGTGCTGTATCCAAGATACTTTCTTATCAATAATTACCCCCAAATATCTATACTCTGTTACTTCCTCAATTTTACAGTTTCTTATTACCCAGTGTTTACCGCCATTCACATTCTTTTGTCCAAACACCACAGTTTTTGATTTGCTCACATTCATTTCCAAATTTAGGAACTTCAGTGACTCCATAATATTTAATATTGCTTTTTGCAATCCTAAAGGTGTTTGTGAAATCACTATCACATCATCTGTGTATAAAAGTATTTGAATTATCACATTATTTATCTTCAGCGCAAAGGTATCAATCAACTTGATGCTGCTTATCGATGTTTCCATATACAGTATAAATTAAATAGAAGTGGTGCCAACAGGCAACCCTGTTTCACACCACAAGAAATTTTGATTTCCTTGGACACCGCCCCATCTCGGCCATACCTAATATTTGTTTTGGTATTTGTATGCAACATTTTTAAGATGGCAAGCAAATGTTGGTCAATTTTCAAACTGTCCAAGATATCCCACAACTTGCTTCTATTTACTTGGTTGAATGTTGATTTAATATCTATCTTTTTTTTTTGTTCCTCACCTAATTATCAATTAGGTGACTAAATGTGAACACCAAATCCATGGTTCCATACTTTTTCCTGAAACCACACTGACATTTTGATATACACTCATTTTCTTCTACCCAAGTGAGCAACCTTTCTAAAATCAGTCTGGAGTACATTTTCTGTTACAGGCAGCAAAGTTATATCACGGTAACATTTCAGGTTCTGTTTATCTCATTTTTTTAAAAAGGGGTACAATTATTCCCTTATTCCAAGCTTGGGGTAACAAAAGGGAAGTATTTATATCATTAAAAACTTGTGTAAGAATACTAGCCCATAATTCTAAGTTATTGTGTAAGAACTCCACATGGACACCATCTCCCCCAGCAGCCTTGTTCTTTTTTTGTGCATGTATTGCATTTTTAACTTCCCCGACACCAAAGACAAAAGTGGTATTATTAACCATAAACTTTAACCACCTTATTCACATTGCACTCTAAATCATAGATATTGTTAAAATGTTTAGTCCATGTGTCTTCAGGGATCATGCCTACAATATTGTATTGCACATTATCTTCATTACACCCACATGCAACCAAAGTACAGAACAACTTCATATCTTTGTTTATCTTTATACTAGCTTGCAGTTCTTTCCAAAGTCTATTTTTATAATTTGTCTTTTTCTCCCTTATTACAAGTCTATATTCTGTTTTCAGCAGCTTAAAAGCCATCAAAATATCTACTGATGGTTGTTTTATTCTTATTTTCCCCACTTTCTTAATTTCATTCCTCAATATAAGACCGTCCTTATCATACCATGGGTGTTCTACTCCTATGTCTAGAGGCTTTTTTGATCTTTTCTGTTCACTTAGTGTCAACAATAATTCATTTGTCATACAACTCAATCCTACCTTCCCCTTTCCCTATATTATTAGATGTCATTTTATTTACTACACTTTCTACTTGTCCAATACCAAATAAATTGTCCATAATCTGTTTTGTACGTCCATTCCATTTGATCCTTTTACCATACATAATACACATATGCATGTCTGCTTGATGTTCTACACTCGTATCTTTTTTTTTCTCACTTTCAAATTTATATTTAAATTACATATGAGAGGGAAATGGTCACTGTCCCAAAGTCTCACTACTTTAAACAACTCTACCAAGTTATAATGAGAGGCTTTGACCATAGATCTAAAACACTCCCTCCATTTTTTGTCAAAAATGAAAATAATCCCTTTAGTAATTTAGTTTTCCCGTTTAACAGTCTAAAGCTGTATCTCTCACAAAATTGTATATCACTTTTACCTTTATTCGATACTGCCTTCTCTCTGGAGCTTCGTACTGGTATATTGATGGCATCATCGAAGCACCAATCATGAGACTGTTCTTCTATCATATTCCCCACATGGGCGTTAAAGTCCCCTGCTGTTATTATCTTGGTGCCTATAAATCTTCCTTTAACTGACTCTACACTTTCCTGTCAGATTCAATACGGACTTATATTCTTGTAATTTAATTTGGGGGGTATTAGAGTGCCCATATACACTCCTTATTTACTATAATATACATAAAATAACCAGAGACAGCACTAACCTCTGTTGCTCTACATTTCTACGAAGTATCTGTCAAAATCATTAGACCATCTTTTGGGCGTCCAAATCTTTTTAACCTTGTAGCAGCTATTGACCATGAGGTAAAGCCATGCAATGATGTAATTTCCCCCATTTTCAACCAGGTTTCTTGTAGTTGTAATATAGAAACATTTTCAACCATGCATGGCATTCTTTATCTAATAATTTCTTTCAGCCCTGCCACATTCCAGCTAAGCAGTTTTATAAGATCTTTACCTGCATTGTCCAGCTCTGGTCAATTTGTCTCTTCCTGTAAGCTCAGCGTGCTTTTGCTACTAACAAGGCTCACTGAGTCTACAACTTCCAAAATACTACTCTCCTCTGTTTGTTCGTCTAGCTCTAATACACCTGAGCTATTAATCCTGCTCCCCAGTTGTCTCCTACCTCTTTCGTTAAATACGTCGTCTTCCTCATTTCCTATGTTATGCACTATCTCAACTGGTGTCATATATGCCATTATCATTGGTTGTTTATAACTATTTGCATCCTTACCTTTCCTTATGCCATCCCACTGTCCCTTTACCATTCTTACCGTCCTGTTTTGTCTTTTTGCCTTTTCCTTATAGTAACGTCGTGTGAAATCCCTGTTTCTGTAAATTTCTCTTTATTTGACAGTATCTTTCTTCTTTTACCACCAACTTTAAGTACTGCACAGATCCAGCCTTTAGCTGGGCTAGCTTTATATCGATGTCTACTTCAGATCTTGCCAGTTCACTTTATGCCCCAATATGCCTTTAAGCACATTTGTAAACTGCTAGTTTCAACGTGCAGTTATTCTCGTTTCTTGATTTCGGCAACCCATGCACAAATATTGTAGGCAGTAAATCAACTTTAGCTATTCTATAATTCTTTTGTTCTATTGACTCATCACTTTTAATTTTTTTCTTTTCAATCCTTTCCTTAAATCTTAACTTTTTCTCTGATATTAACTCAACCTTCCTTTCCTTAACCATATTTTTCTTGTCATCCTTTTTTTTTCCCCACTCAATCCATTCTGCCTTGTTACTTTCCCCTTTGGCTGTACTTTCTTATCTAACCTAGAGCTTGCCCTTTCTTCCTCATTTCCTTTCTGTAATGCATTGCTTTCCTCAGTCTGTCTTTTCCTTCGATTTAGGTATTTAACGAAAAGATCCATTTCTTTTACTTCACTTTCGGCAATTAACTCAGTTATTGTTTTTATTGTCTTTGGTATCTTTTTTTCCTTTACATTTGCTATATTTTCTGTATTATTTAATACACTAGACCAATTACGACTTTTGTTTACACCCACCTCTTCTTTGGTTAAACAAGTGTCATCAGTTTCTTACATTTTACCTTTTCCCCCCACATTCACATTTATTTACATACAAATCCAAAAAAAAACACGAAAAAGGGTAACCAGTTCCATGAGTTGAACATTACTAAAGTGTTCTTTTTTTTAAGTCCCAAGAGAATTCTAAACACTGATTGATTCCCTTCTCTGCCTTCCATCCCATTATTAACATTTTCCAGGGGCTTCCTCCAGCTTCTTCATCAATAGTAATTTTATCAACTCCTGAGGTGGCCTTATCTTGTGTCTCTTTCTCCCATATGGGCGTGATTCGCTTTCCTGTTTCATAACTTATTGAAGCATTAATATTGTAATCTCTAATATAGAGTGTCAGAAAAGATTCATACTTTTCTAAGTATGTGCTTCTCTTATCACTCTGCTTTTCTATTCTAGTAATTGGGCTTATTAAATAATTTCACTCATTAGACATGCTTTCATTCATTGGACTTGGTTTTCCTTTATTAATGAACAAATATCATTAGTCACTAAATTGATAATAACATCAACATTTTCATCATTATCAGCATCTTTCCCTATACTCCCCTCCATATTAAACCACATCAGAAATATGTAATTCAGGGCCAGTAACACTTGTTTTATTCTCACCCTTTGTTATTTCCACCCTTTCTGTCTATTCTTCCATATTGCTAATGAACTTCATTAGGGGATGGGTACATGAATAAACCACCTCATTCTGTTATTACTGGGGATGACGTCATTTTGGGATCAAACTTCTTCCTTGCTATTCTCTTATTCCCTCTTAATTCTATATGTTCTTGTTGGTTTAAAAACTGTAATTTTTTTCAAATCCATCTTTTTCTTAGCTTTTTGTGTTAACTCTTTCTGTTTACCTTCACTTTTCTTGCTCTCCTTTTTCTGCATTTTTTTTCCCACAGCATGCATCCTTTAACGCCTAGCAGCCTGTACTACAACTCTCTACAACCAACTCCCAGCACTTGTTGCTAAGGCTACAATTAAAGTATGAGCTGGACCTTAAATGCTACTCATTTGCAACCTAATTGCAGCCTTAATTGCAGCTTTCTTCTAATTTCTAAAATGTTTAAAAACTTTACTTTTCTAATTAATGCAGTTCTCTTTCTTAATTTTACACTCAGTCAAAAAACAATATAAGCTCTTCCAAAATACACAATTATCTGAGCATAACAAAATACATTCAGTATGGGTCAGCAAACAAAGTTCAGTTTCAAAAAGTCCTGAAAAACTTGGCACACACTTTTTTCCAATGAGAGATATATCAAACTTGTGCAGCTCCAAACAGCAAGCTGGCTTAGAAAATTAACTTCTTACGATGAGCCCCTTTAAATCAGACTTGACTGTAGTATCCCTAGAGTCCTGTTGAAGTACACGTTCTGTTTGTACCTCCCAAATTCAGAGGGGTCAGACAGCAATGAAACCTCTTTTTCCTCCACTGTGTGTATATGTAAAAAAAGGGGGGTAAAAGGATACAATCTTCAGTACCATGCGCCAGTATCATTCAGAACAAAAAAACAAAATAGTATATAGCCACTGCACCAAAGACTACTCGGATTGCAAAAAACAGATAATAAAATCCACAGCAATCGATCTACAGCACTTTCTAACACTTACTTGCACTGTTGAAAATCTCTCCACTAAGCAATCCACACTCAACAGACACTGCAAATCGTTTTGGGTCTTTATTCCTCTCTGCACGGCTTTCCGCACAACTTTTCCCAGCTCTGTGTTGCTTTTTAAGATTATCAGAACTTTGACGCCATTTCAGATAAAACGTAGTCAAATAACTCTGGTATAACACCAAAACTCGCTTTGTACTACCCAAGTTAGAATCCCTAAGTATGGCGTATTTGGCGTGTGTTAACAGTTTTCTCCACCTGCACTTCATCACCTATCTAATGTCTATTCGCGGCTAGCTACCAGCCGTTTGCAGTGCTTCATTCAACTAACACAGCTCACACTTCCACCTTTTAAGCTTCAGCTGCCTCGCGGGCTTTAATTGAATCAAATAAATCAGCCTCACTCTCCACGTGCTTTCTAATTACTCTAGTACTCCCACAGGTGTTCCACTAATTGAAAATAACAAGCTCAAATTTAAACAAGTATGGAGCGATTATTCTCACAGGTGCTCCCACTAAATTAATATCTCACATATTATCTTGCTAATTAAAATAAGGCTTGTAGCTGCGGATAAAATATTTTAAACCTCTTTCTATTATGTCAATAAAAATAAAAATGAACAGTGATAGTGACCAGAAAAGCATATGTATGGCAGTGAATATAAATATAAATTATAAATGTATGTCTGTGTCAACAGGGTTAGCAATAACATACCCAAAATTAAAACATTTTTCTTTTTAAAACGTAAAATCGCAAAGCCATTAATTCACACACAGATGCATAAAAACCTATGACCTAAAATAAACTAAAAGAGGACCACACATGTCCTATTTTCCAAAAAGGTTTACAGAATATCAAAATATAAAAAATATCAGGATAATCAAATATCCTTTACCATTTACTTGGCGAGAGAATATTATCCCTGAAGATCAGCGTTGTTCAAGCCCATTGAGCACTGCTCCGAATGGCTTCTGTGATTAATGCAAACCCTTTTCTAAGTACTTTTGTGTTTTTATAATTTTTTTCTTCAGAAACTGCAGACCATCCGCCCCCTAGTAAGAATCCTGCCAAAAGTTCGTCGATCTGTCTCAGTCTCCACTTGTCTCCTCACCACCTCGCCTCTTCAGCTCAACTTTGGGCGCAAATTCCTGCTCTGGACCGCGCACTCAGGACAGCTTCCCCCTCAGGTTGGCTCAGGACAGTTCAGTTCAGGTGTCCGCTCTTGGATCATGACTCTCAGCTCTTCTCCTGAGGCCCACCATCTGGGCCAACAACTGGCCCTCTGCAAGACACAGAAACAACAGGCAGAACATGCAGGAACAGAGGACCACAATAAGTTCGACTGGTAAGGGAATAAAATTCGGGTAACGGTGGTATACCTGTTCTAAGAATTTAAAAAGCCTTTATTCCCCAGCTTCCGAATCTTCCTCCACAAGATCACTGAGCACGTAGCACTATCACCTATGCTGCCTTCATTTCTCCTATCTGGAATCTTTTGTGTGAGGTGCCTTTCAGGATTTTTGGAGCACCCCTCTGTGGTGGGGCTGGTGGCCGACTCCCATCTTTCGACGCTCTGGCAACAAAGGGGACATGGACAGGCCCCTGAATAAGGAATTCAAGTGATTGGATCATTCTGGGAAGATCTGTGCAGCTTCCTTTCTTGGCCTTCGTCAGGCCAGTTCAGCCGTTATCATGGCACAGTTCTCCCATGCCCTCTTGGACTCCCTGGATGAGGTGATTCCTTATCTCCCGGCAGACCTCCAGACCACAGTCAAGCAGGTCCAGGACCAGGGTAGGGCAGTGGCGAAGCAACAACTCCAGACTGCTCTGGACATTGGTGTCTCTTGTGCCGTTCGGTAGCGGCCGCAGCTATGCGCCACGGGACTTTGCTGTGCATCTCGACCTTTATGGCTGATATACAACACAAGCTTTCAGATGTTCCCTTCTTGGGCAACGACCTGTTCGGGCCCGGAATGGAGAGCCACCTTGGACTCCACCACATCTGCTCAGAAGGACAAGGGCTCCAAGCGTTAGAACCGCAATCCCTTTCACTCGTCCACTCCTGTGGCCAGACCGTTCCAGCAGCACTAGCAGCAAGGCCAGCAGGCTCAAACTTGGCGACCTAGGGCCAAGTCTGTGGCCTTCTCGTTTAGGAAGTCTGGGGGGAAAAGGTTCCGGCGGCCCCTCGGCTAAGCCTCTGTACAGTGACGGGTTGGGGGGGTGCCTCCTCAGTCCCGTCAGACCTCCCGTGGGGGGCTGGCTCAGCCACTTCCTTTCCACCTGGTCCGCTATCACCATGGACCGTTGAGTTTTGGAAGTGGTCGGTTGAGTCCTGCCTCTGTAATTCGAGCAGGCCTCTCCTTATCGAGCCCGCGCCCCGTGGGGGGATCTGGTGTCCGTAGCCTCTGTTGGCTCTCCAAGATGACTTAAATCAGCTCCTCCTCCTCAAGAAGGTGGTGCTCAGAGTAGCAGACCCACCTTCAGACCCAGGGTTAGTTTCCAGGTACTTCCTGGTACCAAAACAGATGGAGGGCTGGCACCCCATTCTAGATCTGCATGACCTGAACAAGTTCCTCAGGTCCCGCACCTTCGAGATGGTAACTCTGGCTCAGATCATACCATCCCTGGAGCATGACATGTGGTTCTGCTCCCTAGATCTTAAGGCACACGTTCTTTCACGTACCGATCCATCCGTCCCATCAGTTCCTCCGCTTACGAGCTGAGGGTACCTTTTACAAGTTCCAAGCTATGCCCTTTGGCCTCTCTTCAGCCCCCAGGGTCTTCACCAAATGCATGGCGGTGGTGGCAGCTTTCCTGAGGCGCCAAGGGGTCCAGGTTTACCCTTACCTGGATGACTGACTGATAATAGGTTCCTCCAGGCTGGAGGTGGAGTGGTCCAGGGATCTGGCCCTCCAGACTTGCTTTGACCTTGGCCTCCTGATCATCGAGGCCAAGTTGAAACTCGTGCCTTCGCAGGTGATTAAGTTCATCGGGGCAGAGTTCGACTCCTGCCGAGCCAGAGCTCGGCTCCCAGCGGGCAGGGCGGAGATTCTCTCCTTTTCTGCCTAGTCATTTCTGGTTGGACAATTGTGCCGTGCCCGGGACTTCCTGCGTCTTCTGGGCTACATGGCGGCCTGCACCAGTGTGGTCTGATGTGCCCACTTGCATATGCGTTCCTACCAGTGGGAACTGGCCAGCCAGTGGTCTCAGCGCTCAGGTCATCTCGACCAGCTGGTCTCTGTGACCCAGAGGATGCGGGATGGCCTCCAGTGGTGTCTCGTCCCAGCCCACCTGCAGGAAGGGATCTCGTTTGTCTGCCCTGAGCTGACGGTCATCCTGACGACCGACACCTCTCTGATGGGTTGGGGTGGCCATCTGGGGGAACACAGAGCCCATGGGCTGTGGTCCTCTCAGGAGTCCCAGTGTTACATCAACCTGCTGGAGCTCTGAGTGGTTCAGCTAGCCCTGACCACATTCACTCCATTTATTCAGGGTCAGGTGATTCAGGTCCAGACAGACAACACCACGACCATGTACTGTCTCAACAGGCAGGGCGGGACGCAGTCTTTGCCTCTATGCAAGGAAGCTCTCTGCATTTGGTCCCTCGTGCCCAGCTTGGAGGCAGATCTAGCCATTCACGTGACAGGAGCCTCTAATCGGCTGGCCGATGCCGTCAGCCGGATGGGCGGGGCATATCACGAGTGGTCTTTCCACCAGGAGGTAGTGCAAGATCTGTTCTCCCACTGGGGTTGAAACTCAGGTGGACCTGTTCGCCTCCAGGGAGAATGCGAAGCTGAGGCTGTATCATGCCCGCCCCCTCGGAAGGGTTTGCTGCAGGGGGATGCCTTCTCGAGGCTGTGAACCCCAGGCCTCTTCTACGCCTTCCATCCTCTTCCCCTGTTTCACAAAGTGCTCATCAAGGTCCGGAGGGAAAGGGCACAGGTGATCTTTGGAGGCTGAGTACAGGCACCATACTTTGAACCTGAGATGAACACTCACCTACTACAAAGAGTGAATGGTGAAAGTTCGGGGAGAGGTTCGCCAGCTGTTTGTCACCTACGCTGAAGCTGCACCTGGCAGACCTGCAGCCAAGTGGACAGTAGCACAATGGATTACATCTTGCATTGACCTCTGCTATAGGTTGGGTAGGAAACATCCCGTAGGGCTTAAGGCTGATTCCACCCGCCATACCGCTGTGTCGGTGGCTGCTTCTGGGGATGTCTCTGCCCAGGATATCTGTAGGGCGGCTACCTGGAAGTCAGCACGCACCTTCATTTCCCATTACCACATCGACCTTGAGTCACGCTGGGATGCTGGTTTTAGAGCCTCAGTTCTCCAGTTCCTTTTTCCTAAATAAGGGGTATGCATCTTACCTCTGTCCTCCTGGAGAACTGCTAGGAGTCTGCCAACAAGTGTGAATAGAACAACATATGCACGATCCTAGAAAAACGGGTTACTCATCTGTAACACTAGTTCTAGGAGTGGTATATGTTGTTCATCCACACTGACCCACCTGACCTCCCCGGCGGAGACACACAAACCTGGCTTCTAGGGGGCTAAGATCTGACGTCATGTGGCGGAGCCGAGGGCTATACCACCTGGGTGGGTGGGAGGAGACAGTCTGAAGACTTTTCCAGCACATCTTAAAGCGGCAAGGTACCTGCCAACAAGTGTGGATGAACAACATATACCACTCCTAGAACTACTGTTACAGGTGAGTAACCGTTTTTTATTTCTTATTGGGTGGTGATAATTAGTTATTAGTATAGTTCAGATAGCTAGTTATTATGCATGCTCTATAAGAATCTGACGTTACAGGATGTATTCTAGGGACAGTGGTTTGAAAATCAAGCCAAACTTTCTATTATTAGCATAGGTTTTATTAATTATTTTGGCTCCGGGGCAGTCCTATGGTGAGACCATACTGCCTAGTTCAGAATACAGTAAGATTCCTTTCGAAGAAACCAGATTACTATGGTAGGTAAATTTTTATATATATATATATATATATATATATATATATATATACTTTATTGGTTTCATGTCAATCCAGCAGCTTACATCTTACATAAGTGTCAGAAATTTGACATTATACAGAGCTTGTAGGAGTAACATCATAAGAATAAAAAGTATTCATTCTGTCATTGCTCTAGTATTCATATAGATAAAATTGATCCCCAAGGTGTCTCTGTCAGTACACGCCTTTAAACTGTTTACATTTTCAGGAATTTTATATAGATACTGTAAACCTTAAAACAACTTGTATCTCCCTTTGGGTGAACTTTACAGGTTTACAATTAAAAACCAAAAACAAAAAAAAAACAGGAACAAAATTTATATTTTAGACTATAATGGTAAAATAAAAGAAAATCTAATCAAATCAGGGTCTCAAAGTCCTGTTGTTTGCTCTAATCGTGAGACCTCTAAGTCTATTGAAATTATACAGTTTTTTTTGTTTATTTCCTTGCCTAAGAGGTATAAAATCTGCACACCGACTATAGCTGTATCATTTTCGTTCTTAAAATTGTGGGGCTCACCCAAAGAACCCTCCAGAGTCCAGCTCTCAGTATTGCCAAACTTGGGGGGTGGGTGCACCACATCCCATTTATATTATGTTGTTTTGTTTAATTTTATCTAGTTTTATATATTTAATTTGTATTTGGTGGGGGCGGAGTTCAGGGGCGGTCACCCCCAGGGGAGGGGAGGTCAGGAGGCGTAGGCGGGGCGGAGGGACACACCACTTTCCTTAAGATTTTCCATCAGTCCTCTTGTTCCAACCAGACTGTCCATCTGCTCCACCGGTTCAGATAGGCCGGGGATCTCTGCTGTACTTTAAATATTAGTTCCTCTAGTTCTTGTATCTGTGCCACCGCCTCTAACCAATCCTGCCTCGTTGGAGTAATCGATTGTAACCATCTTCTGGTTATTGTTTTCAAGGCTGCCACAAGCAGGATCTGCCAGAGGTATGTAGGTAATTTTTAATTTTGGCACCTACACCTCCGAAGCATTGTTCAGACCCAATTACAAGTTCTGAGGGGGGCAGTCTGGCATCCAGACCTACAGGCCCTGCACCAGAAAGCCTGGTTCTCTAATTGCTCCAGTTCCAGGTTCTTGCGCTTTCAGAGGACATTCTTCCAAGTTGTGAAGGTATCTTGGAAGGTGCTGACTCCCATATTTTATGCATTTAATTAGAAGAGGTTTTTTTTTTTTTTAGATTTCCGGTTCTGCCCTAATGCTAAACAGCTGCTAACCGCTGGAGCTCCATGCCTCTGGACTAAAAACATTGCATATTTACCCCTCTCGTGTCCCGAAAAGATCTGATTTGCACTGCTAACGGGTTGTTGCTATTAATTCTGCTTCACAATGCCTCTGAAACGGAGGGCGAAGGACACCTTTATGGATTTTATTAAGCCAACTGCTGCGTCAGACCTACGCGATCCTTAAGCCCAGAGTAAGAGTAAGGCCGCCACAACCACGGCCCCAGAAGAAGAATTTACAATTACATCCAAAAGATTGTTCCTTGAACTCAGAAAGCTGAATGATGCACTTCAAAGTATAGAGCAGTCAACAGCCGCAAATGCCAATCGTATTGTGGAGGTGGATAAATGCACAACAGACCTTGAAGTAAGCCTGACTGAAACAGCAGGTGCGATGGACCATCATGAGGTGCTGCGGCTGTTTCTCAAAAGGGAAAGAGAAATGTCAGAGAAATTGGACAGTCTGGAGCTTTGCTCCAGAAGAGACCATTTTTTATTTTTATTTATTACTTTTTGTGTGCCCCCGAGCCGTCGTTGTCCAACCTGGTCACGGACCCCCTCGGCTCCACCTCCGCCAATTGCTTGCACTTCCCAGTCAACCCTGGCTTACCCCCAGAGAGGTGGGGTCCTCGCTAGGCCTTCCAGTGCCGAGACACTAATAACTAGTCGGGGAACCAGCGGCGGAGGCAATTCGATGACCAGGGGCAGGTCTTCATGGAGATGGCTGGGGACATGGAACATTTTTCCCCCTGTAGGCAGAGGTGGGGACGTGCAGTGATGCCAGCGTCGGCCCCGCCCCTGATGGTTCTACATGGTATCGGTGCGTAATGGAACACCCAGCCTCCGCCGGGTGTCACCACTGCACCGAACACTCAATCCCCACCTCCCCCCAGAGAAGAAAAGCAGTCCAAGGATGCTCGATCCTTCTCCCCCGGCTGCCCTCCAACCCGGATCCGTTCCCGAACCCGGATCGCTGGCGTTGTGAGCGGAAATCCTACTGCTGCTCCGATGGGCTGGCTCAGAAGAGACTATTTAAGAATATGTGGAGTTCCGGAGGACACCGAACAGGGTAAGATGAAATAATTTCTAAATTCATTCTTAAAAGAAATACTGGACCTACCGGCAGACTTGCCTCTGAACATAGTCCGAGCACATAGGCCCCATGCCAAAAAAACAATTCTACCCCCAGATCTATTGTCCTAAAATTACTTGATTACAGAATCAAAAATAAAGTAATGCAAGCTGCATGGGCCAAAAAGGAGATTATATCTGGGGACAGGCGTCTGTACTTTGACCACAATTATACTCCGATTACTCAACAGAAGAGACTGGCACTACTTGAGATAAAGAAATATTTGGCAGCAAAAGACAGGATGCACCTAATTGGGCCGGCCCGCTGGCTCAGTGGTTGGAATTCCCCTTGCGGCGCTGGTGACCTGGGTTCTGGAATGGACCTGGGTCATCGGAGGGCCGGCCGGGGGGAGAAGGATAGAGCGCCCCGTGGGTGGCTGTCCTTCTCTGGGGGGAGGGTGGGGCAGTGTCCGGTGCAATGAGGACTCCCGGCGGAGGCTGGGAGTCACTCACGCTACCGGCGCTCGGCATCAGGGAGGCGGGGCAGACGCTGGTGTCATTGCACACCCCGCCTCTGAGAGAAACCAGGAAAAAGATGGCGGGCAGGTCTGCTAAGTGAAGCCCTTCCTGAGGCTTCAATTAGCTGCCATCGCCACATCCACGATCAGATACAGTTCGCGGCAGGATGAAGGGACCGATGCCGCGACACCGCTCTCCGGGGGTGTAAGCTGGGATGATGGCAGTGGAAGTCAGGGCCGTGACCAGGGTTGATGGTGACAGCGAACCAGCCAGGATAAAGAAGAAAATAAAAAAAGATGCACCTAATTGCCCTGGCCCAGCCCAAGCTGTTTCTCACATGGGCCCCCACTTCTTCCACTCACTAGGGAGGCCAAACCCACACTTCTGAAGTTGGTAGTTCCCAAGGGGCTGCTGTCTAGACCAGCCACCCTTGAGCAAGATTACTTAAGGAGAGAGGACTCATGATCTGAGGTCCGAGGGTCAAGAAAATGATCCCACTTATCTTCTGAGGATTCCACCGGACAATAGGAGATGAGAGGGTGCACAGGACTAGAGAGCACTGAGCCTGGAGAGAATGGGATGGGTCCTAACAGCTGAATGCAGGATTAACTCTGAAGACAGATTTGAAGAGATTTGGAATGTACCCCTAGAGACATTGCTGGCCTCAATCCAAAAAGGGAACTTTCTTAAAACAATTTTCTTTAGGCTTCAGTTACGGAGGTCAGAAAACAGGCCCTCAGGGGTACTGAATGGGGGGTGCCTATACTTAAAGGCTGTAAACGGGAGCACTGCTTGGGTGGTCACAGATGAAGGTTTCTCCCCCACCGGATTATGTCTTCCTCCTCCCCTGCTCCCGAGGTTTTAACTGGGGGGGGTGTCAACGGGATGGGTTGATGGGTGACGACAACCATTTGATGCATGGTGATGGAGAACCCCCCAAAGACACCAGACACCCCCCAAATCATGAAACTTCTGGGGAGAAGCGAAGGTGACACCACTTTTTACCTCCTTCGCTGTTCTTTTTTGGATGCATGGTACGAATTGATCACGCCTAAGGGTGGGCTACTCCCACCTTTGGGTTGTCAGAAGGCGATTCATCCCACGGGCTAGACATTCACAGGTGTACGCACCTCGTTGCCCTCAAGCGCAGATTGAGTACAGGGGCCCTTATAGGGCACCCCACCCAGTCGGCCCAGACATCTAAGGCCATCTGGATGTTTGCATTTACCTTGGAAGTACAACTTTGTGTTTCATACGGTTACATAGTTAAGATGTTAGTTATGTTCTGTATGTTATTGGGTGAGAAAGGGTTACGCTGCATGATACCTGAGATGAAGAGTAACAAAGTTTGCACTATGGCTGAGGGAACTTTAGTTGCATACAATGTAAGGGGATTGCGGAGTCCCATGAAAAGGAAAATAATTCTTAATGAGCTGTGTAAGGTTAGGGCAGAAATTGCACTCCTGCAGCAGACCCATTTAGACTATAAAGAAGTGAAAAGTTCAAAAGGGCTTGGGTGGGCCAGATATTTGCTGCCCCCTATAAGGCATACTCCCACAGAAGGGGGGTGGCCATCCTGATCCACAAACCTTGCCCTTTTCATTGCACAGACACCCACGAAGATTCAGAGGGGAGATTTTTTGATACTTGGGGGCATATACAGGGAGGCTCCCTGCACAATACTTAATATTTATGTATCCAGTCCTGACGCGGAGAATAGTGAGTTCCTTAAGGAGGTGATCCTAAGGGCGGCTCCCCCACCTGTAGAACTCTTTATAATGGGAGGTGATTTTTTCCTTTTTTTTTTTTTTTTTCAAAATACTTTATTGAAAGATAGGATGTGACAGCATAATACATGCTCTCACATTAGTATTGCGCAGTGGTTTCCAGAGGTCACTTCATCTAATATACACCGAGAGCCTATTACTACCTGGTTGCAAGAGCTCACCCTTCAGGATACATGGGTCAAAGCACACCTGTTCAGACTGTCACCCACCCAGGCACCAAACAGGGGAATGGAAGCTATATTGGGAACAAGCCGCGCTCAGTTGCAATCCAGAAGGGGGCCTTTGTGTTTTCAAATACATCTTTCTTACCCATAGCAAACATCTGGGCCCTCTCAATAGACATACTAAGTTTCAGGTTGTTTGCCCACTGCTGGATAGTTGGGGGGGAAGGATCCATCCTGGACTGAGCTATTGTTTTCCTGGCATTAATCAGGGCCATAGACCACAGAGGATCCTTGGCTCTACCACCAGTGCAGGCAGGGTCCGCTCCTAGTAAAAGTTCTAACTGGGCTGTGGTGGTGGGGGGGTGCAATACCCCAATACACCTGACATGATCCTATGGACTTCAAACCAGAAAGGAATTATTTTAGGTCAAAACAGGGCTAAATGAGCAGTCTCCAGGGGTTCCCAGACATTTAGGACAACAGCTGGATCTTGATGGGTCCATCTGCTGCAACCTGGCAGGAGTATTTAAGTTCTAAACATGAAACTGAATTGCGCCTGCCTCAACTTGTTACTTCTAGAGCATCCTATCATATGTTTGAAGGCCTGTTCACATATATGGGCATCAACATCCATGCCCCCACTCCAAGCTTCGAGGGTCTTGTTCAACAGATCCCAGTTGCCTCCCTGCAAAGTCTGGTAATATGTAGTCAGCGGCTTTTTCCTAGGTTGTGGCCTGTAAAGCCCCTTCTCAAATGGTGAGGGCGGTGCCCACCCCCCTTCAGCATCAAGAGCGGTCCCCAGATAGTTCCTGAGCCTCAGATATACAAAAAAATCTCCTTGGGGTATGCCTCACTTGCTGCATAGGTACTGGAAGCTCCAAATTGTGTCTCCTTCATATATTTGATACACATATTTAAGGCCGCTGCGTTGCCAGGCCTGTAACCTTTGCACCAAAGCCACAGTATGGGGCCCTTTAACTTAACTGCATTTACCACAGATGTGTATGGAGGGAGCGGGAGTCCTCTTAATGAGGTAGTGTCCAGAAAGGGATTGGAAACCTCCACCATATCTCCTCTCCAGAGTGTCTCTGCTAGTAGTCCCCCCTTCATGTACCCACATATTCCCTCCTTTTCCAGTTCAAGCCAACTGCATTCACCCTGTTCTTCTCCATTGGGCAGAAATGCTAATTGGGCAGCTAAAAAGTACCAGTAGAAATTTGGAAGGCTCAATCCACCCATCCGCTGAGGCAGCTGGAGTATGACCCTGTTCAACCAGGGCTGATTTACCCCTCCACAAAAATTTGTGTATTAGGGCATTCATACGCCTAAAGTGGGTTTTAGGCACCTTGATAGGAAGGGATTGATCTAGGTAAAGGCATCTCGGCAAGATCATCATTTTGATTACCCCCACCCTTCTCATAAGGGACAAAGGGAGACCCGTCCGTCTGTCACAGTCCTCAGCTATTTTCTGCACCAGAGGTTTAAAATGTAAGGCTCACAGGGAGCTGACTCTGCTTGAAATATAAATTCCATGATATTTAATTTTGGAAATGAGTTGAAGCCCATTGAGATGGGAGATGAGGGCCTGCCTGTTCCGTCTCCTGATCGGGAGTACTTCACTTTTGGTCCAGTTGACCTTGTGGCCTGATAGTCGGCCGTACTCTCCCATCAATCTGTTGACGTGTGGAAGGTCTTCCGCTGGGTTCTGCAGGTATAATAGCAGATCTGCATACATTGCTATTTTGTGTGTCTCCCCAACCCCCGGAAGCCCCTGATGTTCTTATGTACCTGGATTGTGGCAGCCAAAGATTCTAGGGACAGTACATAGAGCACGGGGGACAGAGGGCGCCCCTGCCTCGTACCCTGCCCCAAGGTAAACTGAGGAGAAAGTTGGCCGTTAACTATTATCTGGGCACGGGGAAGGGTGTACAAGGTTCTCACCCATGACACAAACAAAGGGCCAAACCCCAGCCTGCCCAGTGTGGAAAATAAGTACCCCACTCCACACGGTTGAAGGCCTTTTCGGTGGTGATAGCTAATACAGCGGCACTGTGTCTGCTTCTCCCACTGATGGCTGATATTTAGGGTTCTGCGTATGTTATGCTTCCCTTGTCTTCCTTTAACAAACCCAGTTATCAGGGTGTACAAGGTCTGGCAATAGGGTTTCCAATCTTGTGGTCAGAGATTTAGCTAAGATTTTGTAGTATGATGTAAGCAAGGATATTGGCCAGTAGGAAGCACACCAAGACAGATCCTTACCGGCTTAGGGAGAACCGAGATAGTGGCCGACCGTGTGGAGGAGGGAAGCCCACCTGTCTCCAAGCTTTCCTGTATCATATCTACACGGGGATCAAGTAATAAATCATGAAACTGTTTGAGAAAAAATCAACCGGCAGATCAACCGTCCCCATGGCCTTACCACTCTTCAGGGATCTGATAGCCTTGCTAATTTCAACCTTGGTGATGGGGTCCTCCTAGCTCTTGGCCTGGTCCCAGGTTAAATTCCGCAAAGGGGCCCTAGCAAAGGAGGAGTTCAGCTCTGAGGCCGAGGGACACCTCCGATGTGTATAAAGTTTTATAAAATTCCCCAAATACTGCCCCCATCTCTTGTGGGTCATGGACCAGCTGCCCCGCAGCGTTATGAATCTGTTGTACTGCCTTTTCTCCCTCTCTCCTCCGCAATTGCTGGGCTAAGTATTTCCCCGCTCTATCCCCTCAAAGTATGCTCCGGCCTGAGTTAAAATGATACCTCTCTCAATCCTGGCACTGCTCAGAGCATTGAATCGCCATTTTAATTTTTGGACCACGATAGAGGGCAGGAGTGGATCTAGCTTTATGTGCTTGTTCACAGACCTCAGTTTTGTTCCTCAGCTTATCCAGTTCTTGGTCTGAAGTTCATGCCCTGTGGACAGCAAAGGTTATGGATTGCCCCAGACGTAGGCCTTAAGAGCCTCCCATCTAACCCTATGAGAGGTATCCCCCTTTTTATTAAACAGCAGAAATTCCTGTATGTCTCTTGTCACCACCTCCACATAGTTCTGATCCTGAAGGAGTAGAGGATCCAGTCTCCACTGACGAATTACTGATGGGCTACTAGCTGACATGAACTCCATGGCCAGGGAAGCATGGTCGGACAGGAATATTGATGAATAATCTGCCTCGCAGATATAGGGGAGGAAGGCCAGACCAGCCAGAATCCTATGCAACCTAGCATAGGATTGGTGGGCATGTTAATAGAAGCTGTAGTCCCTGCCAGTGGGGTACAGGTGTCTCCACACATCCACCAGGCCCATCTCAGCCTCCAGTTCCCCAAGAGCATGCTCGTTCTTAGTGACAGGGATAGGCACGACACTTGATTGGTCAAGAATCACATCACGCACACAGTTATGGTCACCCCCCAGAATCCAGGGTCCAGGCCAGACAGCCAGATCCACTGCCAATCTCTGAAAGAAACTGGGGTCATCAAAGTTGGGAGCGTAGATCGATCCCAGGTGAAGTATCCCATGTCCCACCACCTCGGCCAGGTCATAACGACAGGCCTGGTCCACCATTCTACCCAACACAGATACCTGTGTTCCTCAAGGGAACCAAATAGCAACCCCCCGGCCTTGGATGAAAAAGCCGCCGATATCCAAGTCCCACCAAGGGCAGACTCCGTCTTGGCAGCCTTCCCCCCTCGTCATGTGCGTTTCCTGTAGAAGGACAACTTGCCACTTTTTTTAGCCTTGGCCACGAACCTTTTCCTTTTAACCACGGATTTTAATCCATTTATATTCCATGTGGTAATTTTCAAGGAGCCCGCCATGATCCTCTGCCTGTCAAGGCATGGGAATGCGCCACATAGTTTAAACAAGTGCCCCGGAGATCCTTTGCAGCCACTTCCTCAGTGACCCTGCTGTCACCCACCGTCCCGCAAAAACAGTTAATGAGGTGCTGTAACATCCAATTTCCTATTTTAAACATTCCCCACGAACTAATAACTGTCCCCCAACCCTCCAACTGTTGTATGCAGGTTTCGGGTGGTCCGACCTTCCAGCCGACACACAGTTTGAAGGATGTCTGCTTTCCAGTACGGACCGCCCCCCACATCCCAATATTTCAAAACCCCTATTAACACTGTAACTCTCTCCCTGACTCCTTCCCTCCTTGAATCCCGATTCCATAATTCCAGTTAAAGGAACCCCCGTGGACCAGACTTGGTCCAGCATGAGTTCCCATGCAAACCAATGGCGAACATTAAAACTGGTAATGAGGACAGCAACATTTAGTAAACCTATTGAGCAGCACTTATGATCCCATAACTATAGGGAAGCCCCACAAATAACCGTGCCTAAAGCAAGTCAATTTAATTATACTGCAACCAGTACCAAATAATTTGGCCACACAAGTTCTGGTTTAAAAGTCACCCACTCAAGGATTGTCCGTCCCTGAGGCATCACCAAATCCGGACTAGTGTCTGATGGAGTAGCCAGCTATTTGGGTGCAAAGTTTGAGCCTACAAACACATTGCTTGGCCAGTTCCCAGGTCTCTTAACCCAATCAGTACACCTCCAGGGCGATAAGGGTTCATGTTGTGGGGTTAGATTCCCTTTAGGCCCCACTTATCCATGTTCAAGCCCCGCTGGTACCCTGATCCCCTGATCAGGTCGGGAGAATGCTAAAACTTAGATCCTTGCTCATTGCGGTCGTCCGTATCGACTAGATGTCAAAGTAAGAGTCCTCTGCTTCCCGCCTGTACCCTGATCCCCGGACCAGGTCGGGAAAGGGCTCCCTCACGTTGCAGCCACTTCAGCTAGTTAAAGAGGCCCCCCACTAGGCAAGTGAGCTCACCGCAAGGTGACAGGCTGGAGCTACCAGGACTCTAAAATGCTCAACGGTCCAACTGAAGGACTCTTAGCAGCGGGTAGCAAGTTCACTTTATCCAGGGGCTGTCCCAGAGAGGATTATCCACTGCATCTATCCTCCATCTCCCCTCACAACACAAATACAGACAAACAATAAAGAGTCATGGTAGACTTATCTTTCTTCGGCTTCCACATTCCTCAGGAGCGACCCGCATTCTCTTTTTTTTTTTTTTGCCTTCTCTTCCACCCATTGTGTTGCAACTCTCGGACAGGGGAAAAATCGAGGAGCCGAGCCAGGGCGGTCGACCTTGAGTTTGGCAAGGTAGAGGAATGCAAAGGACTATCCCATTTTATACAGCTTAGATTTAATTTCATTTAACTTCTGTTGTCTTATTTGAAGGTTCCTGCTGTAATCCTGAAAGATAAAGATCTTTCTGTTGTTGATGACGATTGGGCCTTTCTCTCTGCTTTTTTAAGATAGCTTCTTTGTCCAAATACCAGAGGTACTTTATTAATCAATGTCTAGGCCTGTCTCCCCCTCGAGGTGCGGGGCCGACCCGATGAGCTTTCTCCACCTCGCAGTTTGCGAGGTTGGGCGGCAATTCAAGATTTTCTACAAGCCTATGGAGGTTTTTTTTTTTTTTCAGGCTCCTTCCCTTCAGCGCCCTCCGGGAGCCCAGTTATACAGAGATTCTACCGGTGAGATCTATTTTCCTGATCACCAACTCGATGTGCCAAGTTTTCCACCACTTTCCTCAAGGCATTTCTGTCTCTAACGGCCTCTGCTAGGGATTCTTCAAACTCCCCTACCCTATGCTCCAATTCAGAGATCTGCGTAGAGTGGGCTGCCAATGTTTGCGAAGGATCTGTCACCACGGACTGAAGGTGGGTTATCTGTAAGGTTATATTTGCAAAGTTGGCTTTCATCTTGTGTTGTATTAGGACCAGTGTGGCCAAAACAGTAGCCACAGACCTCCCAAACTCGGTTAGGCCTTCTTGCTCCATCACTGCTTCTTGAGGCTTTACTCTCTCCTCTGGCCCACGCTGTTTTTCTTTAGCGGGCTCTGGTGCATCAGATTTCAGTTTTAACTGTTTATTTTTTGCCTCTCCCTGTTGTTATTGGTATCAGTGGCCACAAGATCAGCAGGAAGGTTACAGTAATTAGGGGCTGGCTCGCGACGCAATAAAAATAAAGCGAGTGCCTTCAGGAGCTAGGCTAAGCTGCGTCCGCCATGTTGCAGCCTCAGGTCATGCCCCCATGGGAGGTGATTTTAACATGACTCTGAACCCAGCTATGGACAAATCCGGCACCGTCCCAGGCCCTCCTTTGCGAGCTGCCACGACACTCGACCGACTAGGCAGAGAGCTGGGACTGGTGGAGGTCTGGCGGCACTTTCATCCAAGAGTGCGTGACTATACCTGTTCATTGGCACTGCACAGGGCCTACTCTAGGCTAGACATATTCTGGTTCTCTACAGATTGGTTGCACAAGGTGGAAGAATCAAAAATATATCCCAGGACCATATCGGACCATGGGATAGTGTCCCTGGCGCCAGCCCCTAAGGTAAAAAAAACTTGGCTTGGAGACCATGTATCCCTCATAAATAGTGAGGAATATAAAGACATGTTGAGGGAGATCCTGAGACAATATGAGAGTGATAACCCCATACAGGATATCGCGGCAGGAGTCTGGGATGGCTTGAAGGCGGTTGTCTCAGGCAACAATCAGCTTTGCCTCGAAACTCAAAAGAGCTAAACAGAGAAATTCTAGAACTTGAAAGTAAACTCTTCGACCTAGAAGCTGAACACAAAATTGTCCTAGATGAAAGGGTTAAAGAAAAACTGGAGGCCACTAGAAGTCAACTAAACAAACTGTTAGATGAAAAAACTGAGGGGCAGATCAGCTATTCTTGCCAGAGATACTATGAGGAGGCAGTAGAGCAGGTAGAGTTCTAGCCTGGCAATTCAGGAAGAAGGCAGTCTCCAGAACAGTGCTACGGCTAAGATCCTTGACTTCCACCACCAGACTGATAACAGATCCGGAGGGAATTGCAAAACAATTCCAACAGTTTTACAGCAGTGAATGTGCAGTTGACCACCAGGACTGCGTGAACACCTTCTTTCAGAGTTACACTTCATAAACTTACGCAGGAGGACAGGGATTGTCGAGATGCCCCCATCACAGAGGAAGATATCTAGTCCAGCATCAGGGATTTAAAGGTCGGGAGAGCCCAGGGCCCGGATGGGTTGGCAGCAGAACTTTACAAAGCTGTAGGGTCAGAACTGGCCCCATCTTTGGGAAGAATGTGCAGAGAAGTCCAGGAAGGGCATCGCCTGTAGTACGCCCAGATATCAGTAATTCCAAGGAAGGAAAAACTCTGGAGGTGTGCAGCTGATATAGGCCAATTTCACTCCTGAAGGTAGACCAGAAAATTTATACCATGACCGTGGCCCAGCATTTGCAGGGGTGTGTGGGGAACCTGGTCCACCCGGATCAAACTGGTTTCATGAATGGGAGACTGATCCATGACAATGTTGGTCACCTGCTTAACCTCCTGTCTTGCCAGCGGGCATCAAGGGAACCAACGCTTGCTGTATTTATGGGTGCAGAAAAGGCCTTCGACTGGGTGGACTGGGGTTTCCTACACAGGGTACTGGAAGAGATGGGTCTAGGCCCCAAGTTTAGGGCAGGATTAAAAGCCTTATACGCCTCTCCTCAGGAGCTGTGAGGGTGAATGGTTTCACTATGGACAGGTTTCACCTGACCAGAGGGACTAGGAAGGGGTGCCCCCGCTCTTTGTTCTGTGTAGAGAGCCGTTGGCAATGGCTGTGAGAAGCAATGAGGCAATCCATGGTATACAGGCTGGGAACAGAGACCACAAAATATCGCTCTATGCGGATGATTCACTATTCTTCCTAACCTCTCCCAAGACCTTGGTACCAGCATTAACTAAGGAATTGTTAGAATACGGTCAGTTGTCTGGTTATAAGATTATCATGGACAAATCGGAGGCGATCAAATTTGGGGGCCGTTGTTTAGATGTGGAGCAGCACTTTCCTTTTAAATGGGCACCGGCCAATACGGTATGCTACCTAGGGGTTAGGATTTCCCCACACTTCCCTAATCTTTTTAAATTAAACTATGGGAGGCTATGGGGAGAGATCCGTACGGATTTGGCAAGATGGGATCTGCTACCACTGTCTGTTGGAGGTAGGATAGAATGTATTAAGATGAATGTCCTCCCAAGGTTCCTCTTTTTATTTCAGGCTTTACTGGTTAACTTCCTGATTCCTTCTTTAAGTTAGTTAACTCTACCCTGTTAGAATTCATCTGGCAGAAAGGCAGAAGAATTGGTCATAAGCTGCTTACACAACCTAAGGGGAGGGGTGGCCTTGGCCGCCCTGATCTCAAGTTACACTACATGGCAACCCAGTTGCTACTGGTAGTGGCCTGGGTGAAACAGAGGCCGGATACTGGATGGAAAGAAATTGAGGCACAACACATGACTTTGGTACCCTTAGCATCTCTTCCACACGCACCGCTATCGCCAGAAGTATGGAAAGATATTAGAAACCCATGAACCAAACGAGCACTTAGGGCGCTAGTCAAGACGAGGAAGCAGTCCTTGACTCCAGAAGGGATTGGCCCCCAAACAACTGTAATCAGTGACACTAGTTTTGTTCCACCCTGGTCAAACTCCAGGTTTTGGGAATGGAACAGTCTCTAGTGCGTTTCCATAATATCATCCAAGATAACACCTTTGCTGTTTTTAACACACTGCAAGACAGATGCCCCCTGGGTAAGGCAGATTTTCACAGATATCTGGAAGTCAGACATTATGTCACATCCAGTAAACTGATTCCTAGGATCACGAGAGACCTCACAGGGCTGGAGGCTTTCTTGTGCTGGTCGGTCCAATGGGGGAGGGGTGGGATTCATTTCAGGAGCCTACAGAGCTCTTCAGGGGGAGGAGTGCCCACAGTTTGAAACCCTTAGACAGAAAAAGGAGTCGGAAATTGGTCTTCTGGTCCCAAAGGATAAGTGGCTTGTAGCCTGGGAGGGAGGATGGAGAACCACATCCTTCTCCTGGATGGCGAGAGTTCCGTTGGAAGTGCCTCACCCGTCTTTTCCACACACCCATGTTGACAAAGCACTTCACAGGTGGCAACACGGAACAGTGTTAGAAGGGATGTGGGCAAGTGGGCTCTCATTTCCGCATATTCTGGACATGCCCAGTAGTAGCACCCTTTTGGGCAGGTATTCAACAGGTAATGGAAAGGATGTCAGGGGTACAAACTACACTCGCATATATCACAGCGGGGATTGATTTTAAGATTCCTGCCTTGGGTAATCCCGACAGTCAGAGCCTTTTCCGTGTATTGTGTCTGGCAGGCCATAAGGACATTGCAGTCAACTGGCTGAAGGCCCCTCCACCTTCCCTAGATTCATGGAAATAAAGGGTGGCTAGTATCAGGAGGATGGAGGAGCAGACGGCTAAATTGAGGCTATCCCTAGACAAACATCTTGACAGATGGAGGAACTGGGTGGCCTACTGGGAAGCAGTGGATTAGGCTAGGAAATAGCAGGAGAGTGGCAAGCGACACCACTGTGGGGTGCCCAGACTTCATGGTAGGCTGCCTCAGTTTCTCCCCTCATTCACCCACTGAGCTAACCCTCTTCTTGCAGAGTGTTCCCACAGACGGATGGTGTAAAATCATGTAGCTTTGGCCTTCTTTACTCAGGTCAGTTGACTCTAGTTGAGTCATGGACAGTGTTGGGCAGGTGCCTGTTGCCGCCTGAGCAGTTTTCTTTTACTGCAAGGATTTGTTTTTCTAATAATACCTGTAAAGTTCTTCTTAACCAAAGGCCTTTTCCTGCCAAAGGAGAGCATCAATACAAATAATTCATTTTGGCTAAAGTTTTCACACTGACCGAGACGAGAAGCCAGAGTGCCTGTCATAGGAGCAGTTGGAAGGAAATAGTACCATACCCTTGTCCTTAACTGCTTAAAGCGATTCACGAAGATTAGCCTCTGCCACAGAGTAAACAGTGACTCGCCTCCACTGGAGTCTATACATGTAAAGATGCCCCAAAGTAATGCAGCCTTAAAAAACTTATGCCCTTCGTAAAATTGTAGGAACAGGGTCCGATGGACTTCCTGGTTTGTTGTCTGCCACCAACTCTGCCCCCGCACTCACTGGCCTTTGATAGTCGACTGGTGCCCACGTTGTTTCATTAGTAAGTGGCCATAATGCTAATGAAAATCAATTCAGAGCTGCCGCCCTTTGAATATAATGGGGCACGCCCCCGTGCTCTCACTGGCATCTCGTCATCACGCCAGTGAGCGCGAGGGCGGAGCTGGTGGGTATCAACAAACTGGGAAGGCCATCGGACCCAGTTTCTACAATTTTACGAAGGGCATAAGTTTTTAAAGGCTGCATTATTTTGGGACATCTTTACATGTGTAGACTCCGGTGGAGGTAAGTCACTCTTTCCTTCATGGCAGGGGCTATGCAAGACATGTTGCTAAATCGCTTTAATGCATGATATTTGTATGTACTATTCATTGTATGGATTTTAACTATGACACGATAGTATGTAAAATGAATTGTCATGGTCTATCAATAAAGATGAGTTTTTAAGAGTTGTTTGTTTGTATGTTTTCGTTGTACTGGATTGCAGAGCACAAATTTGTGCACTTCCTTGATCAGTGAAGTACAATTTTGACTACTGCTGTTTCCTGTCTGTCAGGGCCATAAGCAGTGTCCCATTAAGGTGCACCGGGCAGTTATCTCAGCACATCAGGCTAAGATTGGTATTCCAGAAGTGGCATGGGGAAGACCGTGGGTATCCACTTTTTCTCTGGGCTAGACTGTTTGTCCCTTCATGTACCAGAAACAGTTCCGCCATTTGACTTGACCTGGTGCTAACAGAGCCTCTGCCTAGAGATGCAGCAAATTCAGACTTTGCCAGCAAGTCGGGGACTTCAAGTTCCCCCAATTTCACACCAGCTTTGTGTGGCAGTTATTTTTTTAAATAGTTAAAACAACCCCCCAGCTCTCACCTACTTTGACCATTTGTCAATGTCCCTCCCACCATACTGTGTATACAAGAGTAACCCACAGCCACGCTTATAGTACCTTCCTCTCCCTCGTCCCAGTGAAGTTATCATTATGTTATACCCTTTCCCATCCCAGTTTCAGATTCTGTCCACCTTACTCCATGTGGACCCCCATTCACCCTCTGCTCTCCCTACCCCAAAGGATGCAAGTCTGTCACAAGTAATAATACACTTGTAAAAGATAAAAACGTCCCTCGCTACTGCTACCAGCCTCCCTGTTTGTTGGTTCTGTGATGAGTAAATGAATTTGTGATGTGCCCTATTGAACGCCTGATTGGAAGACCATTGGTTTCTCATGTTGTCGCAGACTGGGGCAGTGCCCATTGGTTCTGCCTTCAGCTTTGGCAGACGGCCCCTGCGCAGTTGCAGTAGGATGCTTCTAAGGCTTCCATGCCTTAGTTCAGCTAGCCCAGTATTTTTGGTGACCCCCGATAAGTGAGTAGTCCACATCCCTGAACACAGACCCAGTTTGCTTGGGGGTAGACCCTGACCCCGGGGATTCCTTCTTACAGGGTCAGATGGAGATAGATTCATCTGACAAGTTCATCTAATGACTCGACCCTCTTTTCTGCTCTAAAGCAGCACATCTATCTCTTTGAATGTCCCCTTAGAGCAGGTCTGGTGGGGTGTACACCCCCCACCACCACATTAATATACAGGAAAGGGAGTCCTTTCCAGGGGTGGTATTCACAGTGGCTGATGCTGTCCTGGGCCCAGTGTTCAGGAACTGGCATCCAGCATCATCCTACAGTTGGGCAGGCCTTTCCTTGCTGCATTGATAGTGATAAATATGTGATCCCTACTGGGGGGCTCTCGGGGTTCTTGGAGCACCCCTCAGTGGAAAACTTGTATCTGATCCACAAGGTCAGGATCTTATGCACTTGTCACTGTTCACACAATACTCTTCTACCACAGTGCTGCTGTATATTATTGCCTACATGTTAGCATTACTTTATATATGGTCCTTTGTAAAATGTAAACTGTAATTCATGCTTCAAACCCATGTGTATTGTTATATTTTGATTTCACTGTACCTTTGACTGTCCCAACCAGGACCTCCTTGTAAATGAACACTGCTCAGTGGAGTTTTTTCCTGTTGAAACAAATATAGTATAAAATACAAGATGAATGTTCAGGGAGATGCAGATAACCAACCAGACGAGACCAAGAAGCAGCACTGCCTTTCTTGCAAAGTGTATGCATGGGTTACCCTAGGAATCAGTCAGGCCAGCTATGTTTGTCCTGATGGCCCATTCCTGCCATGAGTATTTGAAATACTCACTGATATGATCACTGTGCTCCTGACTTACAGCCAAACAGAAGCCCAGACCCACTGGAACCTGGGACATTTGCTGTCCAAACACCAACTGCAGACAGGTCTGTATTTGGGTGACTTGTCCGCCTGTGCACTGGCCACCACGGTATGCATGCACAGAAAGGCCTGGCTTTGTCTCAACATTTATTCCAGAGACCCAGCACAAGTTGGCAGATGTGCCCTTTCTGGGTACTGACCTGTTTGGCCTCGGCATGGGAGGGAGATCATCTCATCCGCATAGAGAAGTCCAGTATCACTCTGGACCAGCAAGCTAAGCAGCCTTGTAAGTCCAGGAAGATCTTCCTATTGTGTCTCTCGCTACCAACCCCAGTAGCAAGAGCAGCCGTAGAGGCAGCAGTATTAGCAGTGCTGTCTGGCAAAGCCTAAATCTGGCTGTCAGTGTTAGAAAAAGGGGGTGATGATGCATGCAAAGGCCAGTCTTCTGGAACCCCCTCTAAGGGCAAAAAGTAACTGATTGTGGGGTACCATTCCCCTTTCTGTATAGTCCCTGCTGCAACTCCCAGTTGAAAGTCTGCTCCTCTGCTTCCTTAGTGTTCCATTGAACAGGTGGGTTCTGGAGGTGGTAGGTTTGGGTCTGTTTCTGAAGTTTGAGACTCTCCCTTCACATCAGCCAGTGGAGTCCATAATGCCTGAAGATACTCTGGCCACACTGCTGAGTGATACCTGCTCAGCTGCAAGAGCACAGAGCAGTCAAGGTTGTTCCCAACACCCTGGCCTCACAGGGGCATATGTCTACTTACTTTTTAGTACCGAAACTGAGAGAGGGTGATGCTCCATTCTAGATCTGCATAGTCTGAACAAGTTCATCTGCAGCTGTAAATTTTGTATGGTCACGTTAAACTGCATCACAGTCTCTGAAGCCAGGGCTATGGTTTTGTTCCCTGGAAGTCCAATATGCATTCTTTACATGCCCCTCTGTCCCACAGGTACTACCTCAGGTTCCATGTGGAGAGGTATAGCACCAGTTCAATGTCCTGCTTTTCACCAGGGTGATAAAGTGCCTGTCTGTTGCAGCGGCCTACCTCAGGGGCATAGGCACCAGGCAGTATCCATACCTGGACAACTGGCTCATGATTGGCATCTTCAGGGAGGCCATGGAGAGGTCCAGTGATCTGACCCTTTATGCCTTCAGGGATCTAGGCCTCTTGGTCAACCCAACCATGTGATTCTGTTCATCGGAGCTGAGTTAGACTCCCTGAGAGCCAGGACTTGCTTACCACGGGATAGGCCAGTGGATCTTGGCTCCTTTGCCCAGTCCTTTCAGGTTGGGCATTTGTACCCAGCATTGGAATTGCTCAGCATTTGGGGTTCGTGGTGGCCTCTACCAGTGTGATGCATTGTTCCTGCTGGCACATGCGTCCCCCTCCAGTGGGAGCTGGGGCACCAGGGTTCTCAACACCACATTTATCTGAACCAGCAGGTTCTGATGGCAACTGATGTGGTACACTATTGAGTGGTGACTATGTCCCCAGGACCTTGCAGAGGGAATTTCTTTCATCTTCTCAGAGCCTACTTAACCCTAACCACGGTTGCGTCTCTGATGGGATGGGATGGGATTCTCACCTGTCTGATCGCAGGACCCATGGATTCTGGTTGCCAAGTGAGGTATATCAGATTTTCAGCCTGCTGGAGCTCCAGGCAATCCAGTTGACACTGATGGAGTTTACTTCATTGATTCAGGGTCGGGTCATGCAAGTCCAAGTGGACAACACAACCACCATAACCTGAACAAGCAAGGTGGAACACACTCCTTTCCCCTTTTTCATGAAGAGCTCCACATACACAGCCTGCAGGCACATGGCAGGGAAGGCTAACCAGTTGGCAGATGCTCTCAGCAGAGTGGGAAGAGTCATCATACGAATGAACCTTGCACCAGGATATGGTTAAACTACTGTTCATCCATTAGGGCATACCTCTGGTGGACTTGTTTGCCTCCTGAGGATTAAAAAAAAACAAAAAACTGAGGCTGTGACTGCCCTCATCAGAAGGGAATGCTGACTGGGGGGATACCTACTGCATTCCCTGGACCCCAGGCCTTTTGCACATCTGTTCGTCAGTGCACAAAGTGGTGCTCAAGGCACACTGGGACAAGGTGACCCTGATCCTGATGGCTTCTGTCTGGCAACAGGTCCCTGTGGCAGCTTGTGGCAGTCTGGCACCTGGACCTTCAGTTCCTGCATCTGACCACCTGGTACCTGAGCGGGTAGAGTTCCAGGCTTTGTGTGTTTTGAAAAACGTTCTCCATGTGCTGGAGCCACCCCTTAAGAAGTCAAATCATAAAGCACACTCGTTCAGGTGGATAAGGTTTTAGCACTGGTGTGCAGACAAGGAGAATGACTCTGTTGGTCAGTGGTGGAGATCCTCAACTACCTCTGGTCCCTGTCTCAAACGGGGTTACAAGCCACATCACTTAAAGTGCACCTGGCTGCCATCTCTGTGTACTTGGCATGGGCCGATATGCCGATTGTTGCGCAGGAAGAAGTGGTCGGGCTTTTTTTTTTTTTTTTTTTTTTTTCTCCAGAGACCTGGACCACCTGTTCCCTCCAGTGTGAGGCCCCTTGCCACCTCGGGACTTACTTCTGGTGCTTGCTAAGCTGATGAGTAAACCATTCGGCCCAGTACATAAATGTGAGATGTTGCACTTGCCATTGAAAATCACGAATTAGATTGCTGTCACCGCAGCCTGGTAGTTGAGTGAGCGTCAGGTGCTCTCACTGGAGTCTCCATATCTGGTTTTCCACAAAGCTGTCCTTCGCCCACACGACAGTTGCTGCCCTAGTTAGTCTTGGTGTTTCACTTTAACCAGGTGTTGCTTCCCTGTCTGCTTTCCGTAGCCTGCTTCGGTTGTCAAGTATGTGCTCCATATTCTGGATTTGTAGTAGGTGCTCCTCTATTGCAAGGATCGGACAGCAGGGGTTTTGCAGTGAGCCTTGCCAGTGGTTTACCATACTGAAGTTGCTCTGGCCAGACAGGCAGCTAAGCAGATGCTTGGCCAGTGGATAATCTCCTGCATCGATCTGTGCTATAGATTACTGGTAGGAAGCTGCTAAAAGGTTTGAGTCATTACACCAGAATATTGCTGCCTCTGTTGCTGCTGCTGTCAGGTACATCCTGATTGAGATATTGGGCTTCTACCTGGCCCATTGCACATACATTCATTTCCCACTATAGCACTGACTTGCCGATTTGTCGTGATGTTGTGTTTTGGGCCTCAGTCCTCCATCTCGGTTAGCCAAATAATTGAGGTGTGCCTTGCCCCTTCCTTGAACTGAATGTAGGTAGTAAGAAACAGAGGTTACTTAACTTGTACCTATAGCTCAGCTGCTAGTATTCAGTTCACATCCACACGATCCACTGACTTTTCCTCTCCTGGCAGGAAGCATTCAGATTCCTGCTTACAAGGGGTGGAGCTGGCGGAAGACACTACAGATAGTGGGAGAAGCCAAGCTTCAAGACATCCTTTGACAGAGCATAGCCCAGTGGGACTACTTTACCGTGAATGTGATCCGTATATGTGTAGAACTGTGCCAAGTAACCTCTTGTTTGGGTGAAAAAGGCTTTTCTAGGGGACATGGATATGTTGTTCATCCACACTGTCTGGCAGGTATCCTTGCTGCTTTAAATCTTGCCGGAAGGTCTTCAAGCTGGCTCCTCCCACCCACCTGGGTGGTAAAACTCTCGGCTCCGCCCCATGACGCCAGATCTTCCTTACCGCTTGGAAGCTCAGGTTCCCTCCTTAGCTCTGCGTATAAAACTAGTTCCTAATTCTTCGGTTTCCATTTAAAGTTTTGCATTATAGTCTTGGTCTTCTATCCCTCGCAGCTGCGATGGACAAATCAACTCCGGTTTGGGAGGTGCCCTGCGGGCAGAAGATGTCTCGGACGGATCCGCATTCCACTGTGTCTACTGTTTAGGCCTTGAGCACAACCCGCGGGCTTGCGACCTGTGCTCTTCCTTCTCAGCCCTCGTCCCCGAGGCCGTGCTGCCCGTTTGCTGGGGCGCTCTGAGAAGCGTTTTCCTCAGTGAAGTCAAAGGGCCCGGTCGGAGGATTCCATGCGGCGGGCTCGGCGGATCAGCTAGAGCAGATGATCACCCTCGAAGAGGAGGCGGCACGGGCCGCATCTTCCTCGACCGCGGCATTTATCCCACTCTCCCTGGGTTCCTCTTACACAGCTTCCTTTAAGGAGCTTTGTCTGTCCCTCTCCACTAGAGGAGAGGGACCAACGTCTGCTGGACCTTCTTCTCGGTCCAAGAAGAAAGACAAGGGTAAGTCCCTCCGTTGACACTCTTGGGAGCGGGAAAGGTCCCTCTCCCCGAGTTGTCGGCAATCGACTTCGGTCGATCGTTCGGCCTCGGCCACTGGTCTTACGGTGTCCCCGTCAGGTCAGTTGACCGAGACTCCGTCGGCAGTCAAGATCTTTCTCGACCGTTGGGCGGGTTAGCCGACCAGCGAAGCCGAAAATCCTCTCACGGTTCCCGGTGGGGTTGAGAATCCAGCGGGCTTGCCAGTGCCTCCGGTTCCGGAGCCCTCGGGTGAACCCTCCGAGCCGAGGGAGGAGACGGTTCCACCCGTCCCCTCCCCGCACTGTCCTCGGAAAGGCCGAGGTTCTCGGTCTCGGACTTCTTCGCGGTCCAGCCGATCCCGCCGTCATAGGCGGTCTCTGTCTCGGCACCGCGGTAAGCGGCGCCGCCGCTCATCCTCGGATGAGGGGAGGCTTCGACGTAAGTTACGTCGACCTCATGTGGCAACAGCTCCTTCTGACTGGGAACAAGCCGACGCCGTCGCCTTCCCCGGCCATTAAGTGGCTGTCATGGGAGCAACCGAAACAACCCCTCGTCTTACCCGAGGAGCCTGTTCCCAGGCCGGTTGTTCGGCCAAAACCAGCTGCTCCACAGATTCCGGTGGAACCTCCGCCTCCACAGCCGCTGTTTGGGGCTCCGACCAAGAACTCTCGGTCGGCTCAGGGTCTGCCCCATAGGCTGTCGGTCACCCTCACTCCCGATCGCCCTCGGCTGGTGGAGGGTGGCTCAGGCCCGAGGCAGCTCTTTGCGGACTCTTCTGAGTCCGACGACGATTCCTCCCTTTTCTCCAGGCGCGTGGACTTGGAGTCCTCTGGAGGTCAGTCGCTGGACGACAGCCCTTCGTCCTTCCTGGGTTTGCTCAGGCTCATCTCGGAGTCCACCGGGATGCAGCTCGAGCCCATATCCAAGCGGGCCAAGTATCCCCTCACGGAGATATTGGACCGAGGGGATTCCCCTACGGAGGCCTTTCCTGTGGCCAAGGCCATTGTGGGCCCGCCTTGAGCTCTGGCAGCGCCCTGCTTCCTGCCCGCCTTCAGCCAGGATGGCCAGAAGTATGTGATCCCTACCGGTTCCCTGTCCGGTTTCTGAGACATCCCTCAGCCCCGGGGTTAGTTACCGACAGCGTTTTCCGGCGTGCGAGAAAGCGCTGGGGACGTGGACAAACCTCCTGACAAGGAGTCCAAGAATTGGACTATGCCGGGCGAAAGTTCACGCTGCGTCCTCCCTTGGCCTTCGTCAGGCCAGCTCGGCCGTGCTTATGGCACATTTCTCCCATGCCCTGTTGGGCTCCCTGGACAAGGTAGTTCCTCGTCTCCCGGCTGACCTGCAGACCACGGTTAGGCAGGTGCGGGACCAGGGCAGGGCGGTGGCCAAGCAGCAACTTCAGACTGCTCTGGACATTGGAGACTCATGCGCCAGGTCAGTCGCTGCCGCAGTGGCTATGCGCCGTCGGGCATGGCTGAGGATATCCACCTTCACAGCGGATACCCAGCACAATTGGCGGATGTCCCTTCCTGGGACCGACTCTTCGGCTCTGGAGTGGAAGGCCACCTCCAGAGGATCGAAAGTCCAATGCCGCTTTGGACTCTGGTCTCATCCGCTCAGAGGGACAAGGGCCAGAAATCGCAACCAAGCTCTTTCAGTCTGTCCGCGCCCTGTGCACGCCCGCCCAGCAGCATCAGGGCCAGCAGGCTCGCGCTATGCCCCAAACCCAAACCCGTGGCTTCCTCCTCCAGGAAGCAGGGAGGTAAAGGCCCTGGAGGTCCCTCAGCCGGTCCTTCCTCCAAGCCTGCCCGGTGACGGGTTGAGGGGTGTCGCCCCCAACCCCGTCGCCTCACCCCAGGTGCCCCCCGTGGGGGGGCGGCACCACCACTTTCTTTCCGCCTGGTCCGTTATCACCACAGACAGGTGGGTGTTGGAGGTGGTGGAAAAGGGCCTGCCTCTGGAGTTCTAGCAGGCCCCACCCTTCAGAGCCGTCGCACCTCGGGGGGCCTCTGGGTCCGAGGCTTTGCTGTCAGCTCGCTAAGCCAACATCGCTCTTCTCCTCGAGAAGAGGTGATAAGAGAGGTGGGGACCCCTCAAACCAGGGTTCGTGTCCAGGTACTTCCTGGTTCCGAACGGACGGGGGGCGGCTCCATTCTAACCTCACGACTCTAAACAAGTTCCTAAGGTCTCGAACCTTCAGGATGGTCACTCTGGCTCAGATAATACCATCCTTGGAACACGGCGTGTGGTTCTGCTCTCTGGACCTACAGGATGCGTTCTTTCACGTCCCTATCCGTCCGTCACATCAGAGGTTCCTTCGGTTTCGAGCGGAGGGATCCCTTTTCGAGTTTCAAGCCATGCCCTTCGGCTTATCTCCAGCTCCCAGGGTCTTCACCAAATGCATGGCAGTGGTGACAGCATTCCTGCGGCGCCGAGGGGTCCGGGTGTACCCTTACCTGGACGACTGGCTGATAGCAGCCCCCTCCAGGCAGGAGGTGGAGCGGTCCAGAGATCTGGTCCTCCAGGTTTGCTCTCAGGTCGGCCTCCTCATCAACGAGGCCAAGTCGGAACTCAAGACGAAGCAGGTGATTCTTTTTATCGGGGCAGAGCTCGACTCTCTTCGAGCCAGGGCACGGCTCCCGGCGGACAGGGTCGAGGTTCTTTCCTCCTTTGCCCAGTCATTTCTGGTTGGACAATTGCGCCCTGCCCGGGACTTCCCTGCGCCTCCTGGGTCTCATGGCAGCCTGGACCAGCGTGGTCCGTTGGGCCCGCTGGAACATGCGCCCCCTTCAGTGGGGGCTGGCCAGCCAGTGGTCCCAACGCTGCGATCCATTGGACCAGCTAGTGACGGTGACCCAGGGGATGTGGAACGCTCTCCAGTGGTGGACCGTTCCAGTTCATCTGCAGGAGGGCATCCCATTTGTCCGCCCCGAGCCGATGGTCTCTCTATCGACCGATGCCTCTCTGATGGGTTGGGGTGCCCATCTGGGGGAACACCGAGCGCACGGCCTCTGGTCCCCGCGGGAGTCCCGATGCCACATCAACCTGCTGGAGCTCCGAGCGGTCCGCCTAGCTCTCACCGCCTTTGCTCCGTTTCTTCGGGGTCAAGTGGTCCGGGTCCAGACGGACAACACCACGACCATGTACTATCTAAACCGCCAGGGCGGGACGCGCTCCATGCTTCTATGCAAGGAAGCTCTCCGCATCTGGTCACTCGTGCGCAGCCTGGAGGCGGATCTCCTAGCCATTCATGTGGCAGGAGCCTCCAACACCCTGGCCGATGCCCTAAGCCGGATAGGGGCTGCGTCCCATGAGTGGTCTCTCCTGCTGGAGGTAGTACAAGATCTATTCTCCCGTTGGGGCACACCTCAGGTGGACCTGTTTGCCTCCAGGGAGAATGCGAAGCTGAGGCTGTTCCATGCCCGCCCCCCTCAGCAGGGATCGCTGCAGGAGGATGCCTTCTCGAAGCCGTGGACCCCGGGCCTCTTCTACGCCTTTCCCCCGTTCCCCTTAATGCACAAGGTGCTTCTCAAAGCAAGGAGGAACAAGGCGCAGGTGATTCTGATAGCCCCAGACTGGTCCCGCCAGTACTGGTACCCAGATCTCCTCAGCCTCAGCTCCAGGCTCCCGAGGCAGCTTCCAGCTCGCCCGGACCTGCTCTCAGTCAGGGAAGGTATTCCATCTGGACCTTCAATCCCTGCACCTGACGGCCTGGTTCCTGAGCGGCTAGAATTCCAGGCCTTGGGTCTTTCCGACGAGGTCCTCGACGTAGTTGAGGCGTCCCATAAGGAGTAGACCAGAAAATGCTACGCCTTCAGATGGAAGAGATTTTCCATTTGGTGCCAGGGCAAGGGCCTGGACCCTTCCTCCTGTTCCTTGGCGAGCATATTGGACTACCTTTGGTCCCTTTCTTAGCAAGGGCTTAGGTCGACGACCCTTAAGGTGCACCTGGCAGCCATCTCTGCTTACCAGGCGTGGGCCAGGAAGCAGTCTGTGGCGCAGGAGAAGGTGGTCTGGTGCTTTTTCAAAGGCCTTGATCACATTTCCCCTCCGGTGCGAGACCCTCCACCTCCGTGGGATCTACTGCTGGTACTGGCAAAGCTCATGGGCAAGCCATTCGAACCAATGCACAGGTGTGAACTCTCTCACCTGACGTGGAAGACCGCCTTCTTGGTGGCTATCACATCAGCCAGAAGGATGGGAGAGCTCCAGGCGCTTTGCATTGAGTCTCCTTACCTGGTCTTCCACAGGGACAAGGTTGTCCTGCGCCCCCACCCGAAATTCCTTCCGAAGGTGGTGTCGGAGTTTCACCTTAACCAGGTGTTGACTCTGCCGGTGTTCTACCCCAATCACACCTCGGAGGCCGAATATAGGCTCCATACTCTGGACCCTAGAAGAGCGCTCGCTTACTATAAGGAGCGCACTGCTGAAATCCGGGGAGAGGTTCGCCAGCTGTTTGTCACCTACGCTGAAGCCGCACCTGGCAGACCTGCAGCCAAGCGGACGAGAGGCAGGTGGGTCACCTCCTGCATAGATCTCTCTGCTATAAGTTGGCGGGCATGGAGCCTCCCAGAGGGATAAGAGCTCATTCTCCCCGCCATACTGCTGCATCGGTGGCTGCTTCCAGGGACGCATCTATCCAGGAAATCTGCAGGGCTTCTACCTGAAGTCAGCACACACCTCATCACCCATTACCACATCGACCTTGAGTCATGCCGGGATGCTGGTTTTGGGGCCTCGGTTCTCCAGTCTCTATTCCCTAAGTAGGGGGTGTGCGCCTTGCCTCCCTCCTCCCGGAGAACTGCTAGGAGTCTGCCAGACAGTGTGGATGAACAACATATCCATGTCCCTAGAAATACAGGTTACTCACCTGTAACAGGAGTTCTAGGAATGGTATATGTTGTTCATCCACACGACCCACCCGACCTCCCCGGCTTTGACGCACAACCTGAGCTTCCAGCGGGCCAGATCTGGCGTCATGGGGCGGAGCCGAGAGTTTTACCACCCGGGTGGGTGGGAGGAGCCAGCTTGAAGACCTTCCGGCAAGATTTAAAGCGGCAAGGATACCTGCCAGACAGTGTGGATGAACAACATATACCATTCCTAGAACTCCTGTTACAGGTGAGTAACCTGTATTTCTGTAACGCTCCTCATTGTCAGTGGGTAGTCATTACAACTGGGCATTGTGCCCCCTACTATAGGAAATGGCATAGCCCAGAACTTTAGCATGTTGGGCATATGAAGATCCATAACTGTCCAGTTTTAGCTGTGCTATTGAAGGGGGAAACATCTCTTAAGCTTTTCTGAAGAAGCTTTCTAGTTCTAGGCCTTGGGGAAGAAATTCTGCATAGCAAGTTGAGGCTGCCTAGCTGTCCTGGTGGCACTGAGGGTTGAGGTGCTGACACCACACCTCGTGCCACGCTGGCGACTGGTTCAGAGCAGGCCAGGGTCATCCGAGGCCAGCGGGGGTGAGGATGGTATGTAGCTGGCGGCACTCCGCCTCAGGAGAGCTCCTCTGCTTACTCGGGTTTGGCCAGCCCCTGGTGGAGGCCGGAGGGACGATGCCACTCTGAACAGAGCACCAACGTTAGGTTGATGGGGAGGGCGGAAGGGACCTGAACTGGAGCTGCGTGCGCGATGTACATGCGCTACCACTTCCGGGGTTTCGGGTAACGGGGTGTTCACGGGAAAGAAAAACAGGAAACACAGGGTCCGCCCAGGATGATGCCTCCAGGCCTGGCTCAGGGGTTCCGCTGGGGCACATATCGCGCTACAAGCCCCCAAACGACTCTGGGTTTTTAGATAGGATAGCAGACGCAGGGGTAGACCTGCTGTAGGAGAGTTAAAAAGAGGTTGACAAAAAAAAGTTGAGGCAGCCTGGGTACAGGGAGCACTTGTAAACTAAAATTGTGCCTGTTAAGCTTCGGCTTTCAAATTGGCTGACCTGCTCTCCCCATTTCCATTGCCTGTGTATGGACTTCGGGCCATGTCTGCTGCTTAATTCAGGGCGTATGTTTTGTATTCAGGAGGTCTCTGTCTATATTTAAAAAAAAAAAAAAATAAAGTGCCAGATAAGTACCTGCCTTTGTGTTTTGGGGTCTTTTAGTTTAGAACTTCCTAGGGGTCTCCTACCTCAGCATCGCCCCAAAGTGTTTAGGATCCTACTTACATGCTTTAGTTTTGAGATATTTTTGTGTGTTCCTGCATTTGTGTATTTAAGGGGCACTTCCCCTTTGCTGTCTAGCAGATTTTATATAAACACATATTTTATTGGGGTCTGCCCAATTTAGGGTTCTACGGGCACTTCAGTGTTGAACCCAAAGTTTTGCACTTTAATAACTTGGCAACCGTTCATCGGATTTGTATGAAGTTTTGCACGTGCGGTCTCGTGGGGGTAGATCTCTGGACATATGAAGTTTCATTCAGGACAGGTGTGGATTCTGACATACAGATTGTGGAAAAAGTTAATTTTTCAAATTTTTTCCTGTTGGTTTGTTTTCTGTCAATTTGACTGGCACCCAGATGGTTTAGTATTTTGGTCTGACATTTTCAGGGTATAAAGAGGCTGGCCCACAGATGTGCCTTTTGCCTGTTTGGTGAAAAAATATGCATCCATTCCAAAGGTTATTTAATTCAGAAATTGAGTACTTAATTCTGAGCATGCTCTGTAAGCGCCAAAAAAATAACTGCATGAAATAAAAAAAAAAAAAAAATTTCAAATTGATGTCATGCTTTTTCGTAAGTGTACTGTCTTTTTTCGTTTGGCCGCCATCTTTGGTTTTTTCATAAAATTCTAATTTAAAAACCCAAAAAAATGACATTATGGCGAGGAACCAACACATGTAGCTTACTTATCGGGACCCCCAGTCAGCCGGATTCTGCACTTAACTATTCAAGAAATGCCCTTCAAATGTGTGTGTTTTTTTTTTTTTTTAACATTTCAAATCTTTTTTTCGTACTGCGAGATAGGAAAAAAGATTATTTTTTCATATCACGATTCACGAAAAGATTCAGTGCATTTCAATGGGGATTTCAACTTTGGTGTATAACTTTGTCATTTTTCAAGATTTTGATGCCAAATGTTAAACATACCTGTTTTGATGCCCCACCTCATGAACCGTGTCAATGGAATTACATGAATCCGCCCAGAAAGGCGACTTAATCACTTTCTGGTGGGATTTGAACATTTTCACCACCCTTGTCCATGAGGTGCGTCATAAGAAGGGCATGTTCAAAATTTGGGGTTAAAATGTTACAATGGCAAAGTTATATGCATCCATTGAAATTAACTTATGCTTGCTCGTAACTTTCCGAATTTTCCATATATTCCCCCAGATTTTAAACATAGCCATTGCTTTATACCAACTCATGAGTGTGACAGCTGTCATTTTTTATATCTTCGCCAAAATGTGTGTTCATGCCTCTGGCACAGTATGACGTTATGGTGGCGTGGAATGACGTTTTGGTGGAGATTTGAAAACGTTCATGACGTTGAATATTAACAAAACTGTGCTGACAATTTGGTTGCTGTTGTGCTATGAATGGAAGGGCAGGGACCTCAGGGCCCTGCGCTTCCACAGGCAAATAAGGATACAATTACAGTATCTGAAAAACTGTGGCTGGATGGGAGCGCAGGGCCCACAGACAAATGAGGATATGATTATAGTATCTCAAAAAGTAAGGAAATTATTTGCCCCCCACCCCCAAAAAAAAAAAACTGTTACTGCAACATTTAGGGTTCAGACTAAAGCGACAAAAAAAAAGTTGGCTTTAGGGATCTTCCAGGACATAAAGTCTCCACCACTCATTCACACTAATGGGACTACGCCGGAGGCGCTAGGACCCAGCGGGAGCCAAAAATCTTCAGGAGGACCGGCACCGAGGTAGGGCCGTGAGTAAGCGGCACCGCGAGCCTGGCTTGCGCTGTGTAGACTGTCTCCATGTTGACCCTCCAACCGCCTCAGTTCCTTTTTTCCCACCATCAAGTGTGCTTCAGTGATAATGTTGCTCGCTCGCCAGGAGTCAAAACTTCACGTCTGTACAACAGCAGCTGTAGATCTTACTTCGAGGGGGAGGTCTTGCAGCAGGCTATAACTATTAGGACTCATGCCGCAGGCCTTGGGACCCACCGGAAAAAACTTGGCTAGCAGTACCCAGCGGGGACCGCCCCCGTCAGCTCCGCCCCAATGCTGGTCATGCCATATAAGGGGGCGGACCCTGGCTCCACCTCGGTTCTTTTCCCGCTGCAGACCCGCTCTCATTGGGAAAGCCTTGGCATGCTCTTCAGCAGTTCCAGCAAATTCTTCAAATTTGTGCGATTTGCGATCTTTTTCTCTACTTGTCATTCCCGTTAATTTTTCTACCATCGTAGGTCTTCAACGCCTGTCTCTTCCTCCAGTCCCAAGAAGACAGTGTGCCCGTGGCTGCCAAATCCCATCCAGGATGGCCACAAAGCGTGTGTCTTGTGCTTGGGACCAGATTAGACCTACAATCCTGCAAAATCTGCAAGGGCTTCCCAGCAGGTCTCTCATCAGATGCCTGAAGGCCTTGAAAGTCCACCTGCTAAAGCAGAAAATGGATGTGTTGCAAACTTCTCCAGGGAAAAGGGCAAACACCGGGACAAGTCCCGTGACGAGGACCGTAGCCGGTCCCACCATCGGTCCAGGTCGCGCTGTCCCCATAAAAAGGCCTCTTCCTCTGGTTCGGGCAGGTCCAACTGCTTGAAGCACTCCAAGCATGAGGAGAAGTCTAGGCCTCAAAGACACCAACATCAGTCTCAGTAGACTTTAGCAAGGCATTTAACTCAGTCCCACACAAAAGATTAATATACAAGTTAGCCAGCCTGGGAGTGGGTCCCAAGATGATAGCCTGGGTAAAGAATTGGCTGGAGAATAGGACACAGAGGGTAATAGTAAATGGAGTCCACTCTGAAGAAAGGGGGGTTACAAGTGGGGTGCCGAGGGTTCAGTATTAGATTGGTCCCTTCAATGTCTTTTTGTGCTTACATTGCAGAGGGACTAGAAGGAAAAGTATGTCTCTTTGCAGATGACACAAAGATCTGCAACAGAGTTGATGCACAAGGTGGGGTGGAAAGGATGAGAAGGGACTTGGCAAGGTTAGAGGAATGGTCAAATTATGGCAACTTAGATTTAATGCAAAGAAGTGCAAGGTAATGCACCTGTGAAACAAAAACCCAGGGGAAGAGTACACAATGGGGGGGTGAGATACTAACAACAACAAAAATGGAAAGGGATCTGGGGTCAGTCATATCAGATGACTTACAGGTGGGCAAGCAATGTGAGAGGGCAGTAAGGAGGGCTGGGGGGATACTGGGATGCTTAGGGAGAGGCATTACCAGTAGAAAACAGGAAGTTGTATCCCTGGTGAGACCCCATCTGGAGTACTGTGTGCAGTTCTGGAGAACCAATTTCCGCAAGGACATAGACGAGATGGAAGCTGTCCAGAGGAGGGCAACTAAAATGGTGTAGGGTCTGCACCAGAAGACACATGAAGAGAGAGACTAAAGGAGCTTAATATATGTAGCCTCGAGGAAAGGAGGGAGGGGGGACATCATAGAAACTTTCAAGTACCTCAAGGGAATCAACAAAGTCCAAGAGGGTAGCATCTTTCAAAAAAAGAGGTGTGCAAGAACAAGGGGGCACAATTTGAAGATGGGGGGGCGGCTCAGAGGTAATGTAAGGAAGTATTTTTTCACAGAGAGGGTTGTGGATGCATGGAACGGCCTTCCGGAGGAGGTTGTGGAGTCAAAAACAGTGATTGAATTCAAGCATGCATGGGACAGCCATAAGGCAATTCTAGGGGATGGGGGTAGAAAGAAGTAGGCTGCTGGTTAACTAGGATCTGCAGCTTATCCATTAGGTAGGGAAATGGGCAGACTGGGTGGGCCAAGCGGTCCTTATCTGCCGTCAAATTCTATGTTTCTATGTTTCAGTCCCGTTGGGAGCCCCATCCGCCAAGCCATCCAAAGTAAAGGTCACGCTGTTGCGTGTTTCTTCCACCCTGGCAGATTCAGCCAAGGCCTCCACTAAGGTGCACGCTTCAGCCCCGCTGAAGAAGGCCTTGGTTATGGCCTTACCTGGGTCGGGTAAGCCATCTAGCAAGGTCCAGGACTCCTAGGCTAAGGCCTCTCCTGGATCCTGCCCCTCCAAACCGACCAAGTCTGAGCCGGCCCCAGCCAACACACCGGCGCCAGCTAAAGTGCCGAAGGCTGATGAGACCACTGAGAGCCCATGCTGGTCAAGGCGCCGTCGCTGGCTCCAAAGTCTTATACTCCGGAGGGCTTGTCCCCAGGTTCTTCCCTGAAAGCCCTGCTGGACCTCTCTGCTTCACCTATCCCCCTGAAAGGGACAGGGACATCTGTGTTCAACAAGGAAGAGTTGCAGGAACTCTTCTCTTTTTGGTGGAGCCAAGTTAAGAAGGACGAGGCTCCCCAAAGCTGAACCCAACACCGGTTCCCGACTGACTGGACATCCAGGACACAGAGGGTATGCCCGTTGAGGCACCAGTAAAGACCCCTGGAGAGTGGCGTAAGCCTTCCAAATCCCACTCCCCCTCGGTGGTTCAATCCTGGTCTCGATCCAGGAATTGCTAGCTCTGTTCTCGGTCTGATAGCCGTCGTCGGTCCAGGCCCAAGAGCAAGTCCCGCAGCCACCACAGATCTGTCTCTAGGCGGGCTCGCTCTTCTAGCTGGTGCCGGTCCCCGGACAGGCATTGGTCACTGCTCCATTGTCAGTCCAGGACCCGACATCTATCCCAGGACTCTCGTCTGTCTGGGAGTTACCAACGTTCGAGAGGGGGTAGTCCTTACAGACACAGCTCGGACTCTTCACAGTCTGAGGAGACGGTCTTCCTCCTTTTCTTCATCCATCTCAGGAGTTGGGGGTTCTCCTGAGGATAAGGAACTACCTTGTTAGTCTCCTGAAGATCCAACTTTTATGGAAGTCATGAGGCACATCCTGGCCTCCAATGAATGGGAGACGGAGGACCTGGATGTGGAACGCCGGAGGATAGCATGCTACCTGAGACAGAAGGATCCTCAACCCTTAGTGGTGCCCCCTCTGGTCGACACTTTCCAAGACCTTACCAGGATAACTTGGAAGCATCCAGCCACAGTCCCGGCAGTTCCAAAAAAGTCTGACAGGCTGTATAGAGCGCCGAGGGATGAGCCTTTCCTGGCGGAAAGCCCTCAGGCCGACTACTGTTATTACGGCTGCTCGTGACAGGTTTTGGCAGCCCAAACATCTCGGCTCTCAGCCTCCCGATCAACAGTCCCGCTGTTCAGACCAGGTGGGTCAGAAAGTGTATACTCTGCATCCACCTGCTCCATACGTTCCCTGAATTTCCTTACGCATATAGTACAGTACCAGAATGCACTCTGGGGGGGGGGGAAGGGCAAGAGTTAGTCAATGCCTTGCCAGACTCCGCACAAAAGACAAAGCTCCTGCACATCTTAAAATCGGGCTCGGTCATTGGCACCCATGTTCTGCGTGCCTCGTACGACACTGCAGATACGGCAGCTAGGGTGGCAGCGTCAGGTGTCTGCCTTGGGCGCCATGCTCATTTAGAGCCTCCGGATTCTCCCAGGATCTGCAGTCTGGAATCGGGGACCTCCCGTACCACAGTTCTGTTCTTTTTGGGCCAGAGACAGAGGATCTTATCTCTCATCTCCGGGGGGGAGGGGGATCCATCTGGTCCGTCCAACAAATGTACAAGGGGAACCAGAAGCATTTTCGAAAACTGCCCTTTCAGAAATCCTCAGGCCAGTCTGCCCGTGGAAACCAGCAAGGCCAGAGGGGCAGATTTAAAAGGAAGGCCGGTAACCAGCAACCTAGAGACCCTCCTTTTCGAGGCCCAAAGTCCTCCCAAACCTCTCTCCCGACACCCGACTCTTCCCAATTACTCCCTGTTGACCACCCTCCAGAGGAGGAGGCACCAGGGAAAGGCAGTAGGGGGTTGCTTCTCCCTCCACCTTGAGGGATGGAGCAGAATCGCTCCGGCCCATTGGGTCCTAAACATAGTCAGGAGGGGACATATGCTGGAGTTCACTCAGATCCCTCTAGAAACTCCACCAAGGTCCTCAAGGTATCCTTCTCACATTCCCATTATAGAAGGAAAAATCCAGGCCCTCTTGCAAAAAAGGACAGTAGAGCCAGTTCCCCTGCAGCAGCGAGGAAAAGGGTATTTCTCCCATTTTTTCCTGGTTCCAAAGAAAACTCAGGATCTTCAGCCCATACTGGACCTCAGCTCCTTAAACAATTATATTGAATACTGAAGGTTCAGGGTTGTAACCCTTACAGATTTCATTCCTCTGCTGCACCAGGGAGACTGGCTCTGTTCCCGGGACATGCAAGATGCGTACATGCATATCGGTGGTCTTTCCCCCTCACAGGAAGTACTTGAGGTTCCACTTCCAGGTGGAACATTACCAATTTGGCTTCTGCCGTTCGGCCTCTCCTCTGCTCCTCAGGTCTTCACCAAATGCCTGGTAGTGGTAGCTGCGGCTCTAAGGCGCAAAGGGCATTATGTCTTCCCCTGCCTCGACAATTTGCTGTTAGTGGCCCTGTCAAGGAAGCGTCTCATTCAAACTCTCGGAGAAACTTTATACTCTATTCTGAGAGGTGGGGGTCACCCTGAACCCTGAGGCAGTATAGCGCAGTGGTTTAAGGCCCAGAGCTGCAAACCTGGAGACCTGGATTTGAATCCCACAGGCCCCACTTGCATACTGTGACCCTGAGCAAGTTGCACCTGTAAACAAGCTTTCAGCTTGGTGTGTCTCACCTGGTAAAACAAAGCTGAAAATCGTCCCCCGAGCCCAGCCAAAGACCTGTCTTTATATGTGCGGTCCTGGATACGGTCCACGGCATGGCCTTCCTCACCCAGGAGCGTGGAGATCGCCTGCAAGAAGTACCCAGAACAGTCTTCGTAACCCCTCGGGTCTAAGCCAGGACCTTCCTCAGACTTCTGGGGCACATGGTGGCTGCCATCTCTGTAACTCCCTTGGCCCACCTCCATATGAGGGCCCCACAGTGGATGCTCAGGGTGCAGTGGGACCAAAGCTCCGACAGTCCGGACCATCTGGTCAGGATCTTAGAGCCAGTCAGGAGGACCCTGCTTTGGTGGTTGGACTCCCTGAATTTAGAAAAAGGGGTCCCATTTCGACAGGAGCTGCCAAGTTGGACTCTGACAAGACACCTCCAATTTGGGTTGGGGGGGTGGACCTAGGGGACCGCCAAACTCGGGGCGTTTGGTCCCCATAGGAGTGCAACCTCCACATAAGTGTTCTGGAAATGCGGGCGGTCCTCGGTGCTCTTAGGGCCTTTCAGGAGGACCTGACGCCAGGCTCTCTTCTCGTTCAGACAGACAACATGGCTGTTGTCTTTTACATCAACAAGCAAGGGAGGACTCACTCTTACCCCCTGTGGAGGGAGGCGATGAGAGACTGGTATTGGGCACTGGAGCATCAAATCTCATTGTCCACCCGTTCATGTTCCAGACACCCAAAATGCCTTGGTAGACAGCTTAAGCAGGTCTCAATCCAAGGCGCACAAGTGGGAGCTACTCCAGTCTGTAGAGGACCAGCTCTTCGACTCTTGGGGTCTTCCAGAGTTGGACTTCTTTGCTTCTCCACGCAACGCCAAACTGACAGTTTTCTGTTCGGTAGAGCATACACCTGGTGTTTTCTGGACAGACGCATTGTCCCTTTGTTGGACAGGGAAGTTCTTCACGCCTTCCCTCCCTTCTATGTCATTTAGAGAGTCCCGTTGAAGGTACAAGCCAAGGAGGCTCAGATGATCCTAGTTGCCCCTCTATGGCCATGGCAGATTTGGTTCCCACTTCTTCAGCGGTTGTCGTCGGAACCTCCGATCCGGCTGCTAATATGCTCGCAATTGCTGTTCCAGGATCAGGGCAAGCTGGTTCATCCAGATCTCCGGTCCCTGCACCTTCATGCATGACTCCTACAGACGTAGTCAGATCAAAGTATGGGGTCTCCCAAGAGGTGGCAGACATCCTCGTTTCAGCGAGGAAGCCCTCTACTCACTCCATTTACGCAATGAAGTGGAAGCGTTACTGTTTATGGGATTTGTCTCACCATGTGGACCCCCTTACTTGTCCAGCGAACTCAGCGTTACAGTACCACCTCTCTTTATATCAGCAAGGCTTGAACTACTCTTCCAAAAAGGTGCATATGTGGGCCATTTCTGCTTATCACGTCCTTTCCGGGGACAGAACCCTAGCTCAGTTGGACGTGGCCCGCACCTTTTTATGGGGCATTTTGCACTTGAAACCTCCCATTAGGGATCCCTCCATGGGATCTCCTTTTTGTGTTCGAGAAGCTTACTCTCCCCTCTGAACCTGCAGCAGATTGTGAGGTGCGTTATCTTTAATGGAAGGTTTTCTTTTTTTTAGTTACAGTAACCTCAGCTTGAAGGGTTTCTGAGCTTCAGGCCCTGTTGTGCAAGGAGCCTTATTTAATTTTTCATAGAGAAAGGGTTTCCCTCCGAACAAATCCTAAGTTCCTTCCCAGAGTGGTCTCTGAATTGACCCTCAACCAGTCAGTTGAACTTCCAGTCTATTATTCAACCCCAGCTAACGGGAGGAGCTCTCTTACACACATTGGACGTCCACAGGGCGCTGAGGTATTACTTCAAGCGTATAGCCACACTGTAAATCAGAGCACTATTTGTGGCTCTTATACTAACACTGGGCAAACCGGTGTCTAAACAGATTATTTCCCGGTGGCTTGTCCACTGCATAGTCTTCTGTTAAAACAGATACAGCAAAACCTCTGTCGGGTGTGGTTAGAGGTCATTCCACCAGAGGAGTTTCTACCTCCTTCGCATCCTTGAGAAACGTCTCTATTCGAGACATTTGCGCAGCAGCTACTTGGAGTTCAGTACACACCTTCGTTGGGAATTACAGCCTGGATATTGCCTCCAGGCACAGAGCCGGTTTCGGCCTGGCAGTCCTTCAAGGACTACTGTCTTAACGTGCTGACTCCCAGCACTTAGGCTGTGTCATTACATCAGTTTCTGTCATTCTTGTCCCGGGGCTAGTCACCTCCTTGGTGCGGGACTGCTTGGGATTCTGTCCTAATGGTTATAGCCTGGTGCAAGAGCTCTCCCTCGAAGTAAGATAGTACAGTTATGTAAGAACTTACTGTAACAGTAGTTCTTCGAGAGGAGCTCTTGCAGCTGGCGCTGCTTTCCAGCCTTCCTACCCCCTGGAGAGTTTCAGCATGTCTAGGACAAGCTTTGCTTGGTTCGCTTGCCAGGGTTCATTCGTGTGTCCTCGGCAGTGAACTGAGGTAGAGCCGGGGTCCGCCCCCTTATATGGCATGACCGACGTCGCGGAGTTGACTGGGGGGAGGGGGAATCCCCACTGGGTACTGCTAGCTAATTTTTTTTCCAGTGGGTCCTAAGGCTTGCGGCACAAGCCCTAATGGTTATAGCCTGCTGCAAGAGCTCCTCTCGAAGATCTACTGTTACGGTAAGTTCATGCGTAACTGTACTTTTTCAGTTTCGTTTAGTTTATATTGGCTTTATTGTTTTCAACAGAAAATAGAGTAAAAGAATTAATTTTAAGAAATTTTCATCAGAGGTAGTCTTCAGCCTCCATCGACTGAGTCGACCATGTGACGATAGGGAGACTTTGCATGAAAGCTATTCAGTTGGCTGGGTCTGGTTCGCCACCCTCTATGGAGGGGTGAACCCGACTGCAGGCAGTCCAGTGCTCGGGGGGGGGGGTGATGGGCGGTCTCATTCTAGGCACTAATCGAGCTCTTCTTCAGCCTGCCGGTCGAAAAAGAAATGGCACCACTCGAGGTCACCTTCTGGTATGTCTTTCCGTCAGTTGTCGAGGGCAAGGACCAGTCTCGGCTTCCAGAGTCCTCTAAAGTTTCTGTTTCTGGTACCCGGCATCCTCGACTCCGGAGCCCTCCCCGCCCATTTGGAGTCCTCCGGTGAGCAGTTTCACCACTGGGCCGTTGTTATGGAGCAGTTGGTGCGGAGGTCGTCCCGACTGCCTGAGCTGGCTAGTCCTTCGCCAGGGCCTTTGGGCCTGTTGGCTTCGGACCTGCAGGTGGGGCGGTTGAGGCTTCCTAGTCACGTGGTGCCCTCTCCGGTGCTGTTGACTCCGCATCTTGGTGTCTTATCTCTTGTCACATGACTTCGGCACAGGGGTCGTCACCGGTGCCTCTGTCTCCTGCTGAATCTCTTCTCTTCTCTCCTCTCCTCTCCTCTCCTCTGTTAATCGGAGATTGGAAACTTAGGCTCCGGTGCCGGTTTCTTTGGCGCTGTGCACGGCACCATTTCCTGTGCTGGTGCCGCGCTCAGTGCCACATCCCATGCCGGCAACGCCTCCTGTGGCGGTGCTGGGAGCACTTGCTGTGCTGCATGGGTTTTAGAGGTTTTCGATGCAGACTCTCTCTGCTCCTCCTCCTTCTTTGCAACACTTTCCTATCTATACAGTCCCTTCTGGACTGTCAGGGTATGATATTGAACCCGATCCTGGTCTTCGATTATGGGAAGACTTCGACGATTATTCCTCCCTGGGGGGCAGGGAATGCAACTCTTTCTACAGAGCCTTTGGTCGAGGACCTTTCCTTTAAGTCTCTGCTCAGAAAACTGAATTCCTCTCTCTCTCTCTCTCTCTCTCCCCAGACTTTGGAGATCGATCCTGGGAATCTGCGGCGTCTGCAGTATCTGGTATACAGTTGGCAGTGGCAAGGAGAATTGCGTAAAGTTTTGTATTTGTTGCTGGTAAGAGAGCTCTTGATCCCTGATGTCCAGCAGAGCTTCCCATTGGACACATTCGACCCTAGCCGGGCCCCTCGGGTCAAGTAGCGCCAGCACAGGCACATTTAGGTGCACTGCAGCAGGACAGGGCTGCGTTTTGTTACATAGGCAGATCCTGATTCTGATCATCTAGAGGGTCAGGATGAAGATATCTTGTGGGGGGCCCTGACTGTAGGAGCTACTTGAAGATGAGGAGGACAAATCCTCTGAAGAGGAAGTGGAGTGGATGGAGCCAAAGAGGAAGTTTCCTTTCCCTCCCTTTTTGATACCAAGTCCTGGTCCTACCTGATAGCTGAGGCATGTAGGTCCTTACGGTTCAAAGAGGTGCAAACCATGGAGGCAGTTGATGTCGGTTCCTTCCTGTCCACACCCTTCTCTGCTCCAAGCAAGGTGGCTCATACCAGCCCAGTGGCACAGAGGGTTGAGGTGCTGGATGCTACACCTTGCGCCACGCCGGGCACCCGGATTCGGGAATGGACTCGTGCACAGGGGGTCGGCAGGGGAAGGGTTGAGGACTGAGCACCCGTGTGGTGCTTTCCTTCCCGGACCAAGGGGATGGGATTGGCCCGACAAGCCAGGGACCCCCGGTGGAGACCGGGGCTACTGCAGCAAGCCAGGCAGCACGTACTAGCATGGCCGACGCAGGCAGGGTTGCCGTGTGCCAAGAGCATCGGGGCATGTCCACGCATTGGGGGAAGGAACCGCAGAACGCGGAAAAATCTGGTCTTAGGGGTAGGCAGCGGCACCAATCCCCATGCCCACTGCTGATTCCGTCCTGGCTGACCTTCAGGGATCCTCCGCCCGGGGCCCACGTCTGCAGCTGGAGACTACGTGTGCAAGTGTGCCCAAGGTAGGAGGGGCGGCCCCACCCCAGAGTGGTTAAGCCAGGGGTTCCAGAGGTGGGGAGGGGAAGGTTCGGTCAAGGGGACTTCAGGCAGGGCAGGATTCAGGTTGGATGCCTGAGAGAGGCTCCTAGGACCGTGACCAGGAGGGAAAAAGAATTGAGAAAAAAAAATAAAAACAAGGTGGTTCATAATTCCATCAAGCACACCACTGTTCTTGTTGATGCATCCTCGGCCTTGATGAATTTATACGACCAGTGCGTGGTTGCTGCATGCAGAAGAGCCTTTGCCTTTAAAGGCTCAAATCTGCACACCTCCTATTCCTTGTTTACTGTTTCCAGAGCCTTAAACCTGTGGGTTACAGCCCAGGACAGCTTTGTTCCCCCAGATTTGGAGGGGTGAAAATTGTGCAGCTGGTTTCCTTGCCTTCTATCTTAGGGGATGCCATGGTGGAAAACTTACATATGTCTGCCAACTCCACCCGTCACATTCTTTAGATTATGCAAGGTGTGTGGCTCAGGGGTTTGGCTGAGCAGACTTCGAAGTCCAAGCTGTTCATTCTGTCCTTGAGGGAGGTTTGTTATTCAGCTCTGGCCTGGATGAGATTTTGAGATACCTGGATAAAATGGAACCTATTCAGATTACTAGACCAGTAGTAATGGATGGGCCCTTGACCAAAGATGCAGTGTGTTGCAGTCCGCTGTTAGCAGTTAAATTCCTTTCCTGGATGTGGCCGACATGTGGAACAGTATTCTCTTACACTTGTTTTCCTGTCTGGGTACTGCTTCTCAGAACCCAGTTGTAATGACTACCCACTGACAATGAGGAGCGCTACAGAAAGAAGAAATTCCTTCATACTTAACCGGAATTTCCTTTTCTGATGGCTCCTACATTGTCAGTGGGCCTGCCCAGGAGCCTTGTTTCTGTAGGAGAATATTGTTCGGTATGCCGGTGTGGAGATGTCTGGTGTCTTGTTATAAACTGATTGTCCGCCTATTTTGGACATCTCTTTAATTTCCTGCCACGCCTGTGTTCTTATAGATATGGGGGGAAAAAAAACACAGCTGTTCCGCAATAGAATATCAGTTGCTGTCACACACATTTAGCAGATTTAAAATTTGGTGCTAACCAAGGGTTCCTCTCTTGTTGCAGTTTTCTTTGTCATATAACGAGTCTGTTTTCTTTCAAATGGCTTGGGCTGCAGATCCTGACAAGATGCAAAATGGCAAGAAGATTTTTCCGTAATTTTCCTTTCTTCATCTGACAAGGTAGTCCACTGTTTACTGTATTTTATTCTGACTGGAGTGGCATATGTGTAGACAGCTAATCTGTGTACTTTTGGCGATAGTCTTTTTTTTTATTTACATATTTAGTGATACTGCTGGTACAGTAGTGACTGGAAAGTTGCTGATGTTCAGAATCCTAAAATGCCTAACATTCTAAAGCTTTTGGCTGTGCCATTTCCCGTAGGAAGGGTGCACAATACCCAGTTGTAATGACTACCCACAGACAGTGTAGGAAGGAGCTAACAAAAAGAAAATTACGGTATGTATGAAGGAATTTCCACTTCTCTTTAAAGGCTTTAATCATCAGGTTAAAAGATGACACTGTTTGTGTATTTGAGGCTCACAGGGCTAATTTACACCTCACCTGGCAGGCGATTACCAGTACAGGAAAAGATAACCAGTCATGAGGCTGAGGGTGACAGACAAGACTGACAACTCAAGTGAGCTCTCTGCTGTCTTTGCCCTGCTTATATTGTCTTGCTGCATTCTGCCCATACTGCTGGGTTTCCCTCACTCCACGTTCTCAGATAATATAAAATGCTGCCTGCTTTGTTTCCCCTCAGTGCAGCTTACTGCTCCCATTGGTGTATCCTCTCCCATCTGCTCAGCAGACCAACAACATCCAATAACATACATCAGAGATATGTGCAAAGGAGCGCACATCGCAGCCTGTAAAGGCGCCACAACCAATGAGGCAACAGTAGAAAGGAAAAAGAGCTGTGCACACAAACAGGTATATTCAAAGAAACTGTTTTATTAGGTATTGCAGCATGTGAATGCAGAGGCTACTACCCCTACCTTTGGCCTCACAGGAAGACTTGCTTCTTCATAAAGCAGAGTTTGCTACAGCCGGCACTCTAAATACCCCATTATAGTAACATGTAATGTGCTCATTGGTTGGTTACATCAAGATTAACCAGTAGGAAAGTGACACACAAATAGAAAATAGAAAAGCAAAAACTTTAGGGGAAAATGTATCTAAACGATGTAAAAAGTGAAATTCTAGAGTACAAAAGAAAGTGTGAGTATATCGTGTGTGTGTGTGTGTGTGTGTGTGTGTGTGTGTGTGTGTGTGTGTATATATACTTGCAATGTCTTGGACACACTGTATCTGCTTTGCAATTAAACATAGGCTGAAACTGTTATCTAAAAATGAATGTTACATCACTAGAAACACTCCGAGAACCAACCAGTGTGGTACTCCAGGAATGGTATGGATGGAGTAAGAGCAAATAAGTACGAGAAAAGGGAAAAAAGGGGAGGGGTATGTGGGGGAGGGATGTGGGTGGTCAGCAAGGACAGGGAACATAGGGATAGCAAAATAACAGAGAGGAGAAAAGATATCAACCAAAATTACTACAGCCGGGGCTAGAAAGTGTGAAATATGATGAGGCAAAAAAGTAGCAGAGGAATCTTAATCCAGGTCAGAGCGAAATACAGCTCAGTGTTGTAAATCTAGCAGGTAAAAGTACTTATTTCAAACCCCATGAATTTCCCAGTAAGATTAGACATATACAGTCAGCCCAGAATCTCTGACTGCCCTGGAGCTAGTGACGTAATGTGGAATGTAGGCAAATAATGGAACTGGAATGCTACATTCAAACTGCTGCCTTTAGGTGCACTGTGTTCCATCTAACAGATTAATTTTCGCCGTTCATACAACTAGACGCCTTGAAAAGTTTCTCTCAGCAACTTTGTTGAAAGTTTATTTCTGTCAAAAAGGGTTATGTTCACTATTTTGCTTATGTCTCTGCCTCTAGTAAAGTTTTCGCAATTTTGGATTATTTGCTCGGTTCCCAGGAACTGAGACTTTTTCAGTGTAAACACTGTTTTAGCAGTTTCAACCGCTACTTTAGTCTACTAATTTTCATTTAAAATAGTAATATTTTTTACTCATATTGGGAACAATTTACATTATTTGCGTTCAGTTCCCTTTTTCTGTCAGGGACCGATTGTGTTTATTTAGAAATCTCCATTTAATCGCGATTCCTTTTCCTTTCAGTGAATCGACTGCGATTTGTGTATTTTTCCCTTTTTTTAGAGGTTTCTTTTTATCTACAGACATTTGGCATGTCAGACAGACCTAAAAAGAGGACGGGATCTACAGGTTTTAAAAACTGCATTGTGTTTTCAGATATTTGCTAAGGCTGATAGCCACGATTTATGTGCCTGGGTCCCAGTCATATTTTTTTCTAACTGTGAAGTGTATAGTACCTTTCGTTCTAAAACTATTAATAAAAGGGTCAAAAGGTTAGAGAAGGTTTCTGCTCCCACCTCGGTGTCAACCCAAGCACCCCAAAGAGGCCTCCTCTTCTACTCACCCTAAAACAAAGGAGACCCTTAAAAGGTTCTTCAGACCCCAAAACTACTGAGAAAGGGTGTCAAGTAAACATAAAAGCCCTACTGAGCAGGTTCCAGAGTTTGTGCCTGCTAAAAAGAAACATGAAGAAAAACATGTCATTGCGCCTCCCACTGAAGAAGCAAGGGCACTCCCAGCAGGCAAAAATAAATGCCCTCTGCTGAGGACATTGCTAAAGCCCTGCAGGTCATTCAGGCCTTACAGACTGCAGGTTCTATTCTGGGTTCACTAGTTCAGATCCCACCACCCATTCCCACAGACCAAGGTCAAGAAATTTACTTTGAGGAGGAAGAAAAGGATCTGGATTTGGGGGGAACCCTTTCAGCCAGAGGTATCCCCAGAACAAGAGTTTGGTACTCCTCCTCCTCATGGCCATGATGATTTTTTTTAGTCGTTGGCTCACACACCCTTATCTCTGCGGTTCACTTTGGGGACTACCATGGCGTTTGGGGGGGAGGCAGACACATGGACTCTGTCTTCGGCCTCCATCCTGCCTTGGGTTTCCCGGGGGCTGCCCATTTGCTCAACGTGTCCTGTCTCCGACTGACTTGGGTCTGTACTACACCCCTGCCAGCCCTGTAACCAGGCGAACCATGGGGCCATTTTCCGTTTTTCTCCCCGTGCCCCCTAAGGACGTTGGTGGCTGAGGGGGTCCATGGAGATATGCACTCGCTGAGACGTGATGCCGCTCTGGACCCCAGCCAACTTCCTCCCCTCCCATGTGGTACTCTTCCCACACACACACACACTGCTCCTCCACCTGTGCATTTCAGCGAGAGCGGAATCCCTCCCCAAAGGAGGGCCTGCCCCTAGGGCACTTGATCCTCCTCCCCCTGGCCAACCCTCCAGATCCTCGGGCTCTCTTCTGAACTGGGGTTGCAAGCGGCAGCCCTGCTGTAGTGCCAGCGGGCCTGGCCATGATGATTTTTTCAGCTCACTTTTCATTTGTCAGACAGATGGCTGACACCTTGGGCCTCCCTTCACCAGAGTCTATAGAAGATGAGAAGGAGGCAGAATTTTAGATATGATGGGTTTGGTTCCCACTAAAAGGGTGTCCTTTTCTATCTGTAATTCTCTTAAAAAGCCACTTTAAAAATTCTACAGACACTTTCCGGTCCCTAGAGTGGAGAAAAAAATATAAGATGGACAGGTCTGCTGCTGATTATTTGTATTCCCATCCAGACCATGAGGGTGTAGTACAGACAACTGCCTGTGATAAGGCTAAATTCCCGCTAGCATCTCATCCTCCAGATAAAGACTCAAGGAAAATGGACATAGTAGGGAAGATAGGTTATTTAGCCTCTTCCCTTCTCCTCAGACAGCTTAAATGGCATATGCTGCACAATATCAGAAGGCCCTTTGGAGTGCTGTACTGGCATATGACAGAGTTCCAGGCGATGTGGCAAATGATCTGGCTGACACTGCCAGGACAGCATTGGATGCCACAAAATACCAATTTTACATAGCTGTGGATGTAACTGACATTGCATCCTGGCTGTTGGCCCTATCAGTGTCTCTGAGGAGGTTCACCTGGCTCAGAGCTACCAGTCTTACCCCAGACATTCAGTTAAAGGCCATGCATTTTCCTTGTGAAAACAATTCCCTTTTTGGTGACAAGACTGAGGCATACATGAAAGAAGTGGAAGAGTACAAAACCACCTATAGGAGTAACTCCACTTCTTTTAGATCCACAGGAAGGGGAGGTAGGGGATACAGCTCCAGAGCTTATGCCCCAGTCTCCAAGCCTGTGCAATATACTCCGGTCAGAGGCTACTACAGGGGCAGGGGTAGGAGGCCTTCTAGGCAGGCTGGTTCAACTCCAGCTCCTAGACCTCAGCCCAGTTAGAGTCCTGATAGCACAAAACATGCTGCCACTCTTCTTCCAGTAGGGGGGCAGGCTGGCTCACTACTTCCAAGACTGGGAAAACTTCACCACAGACAAGTGGGTTCTGGAGGTGGTGAGTCAGGGTCTATGTCTACAATTCAGACATTTTCCAACACTACAGGGCCGCAGAGTTTTCCAGCCTTCAACCCCTGAAGAGACAATTCTGCTGGAACTGGAGGTGAAAAAGCTTCTGCAAGCCAGAGTAATAGAGCCAGCCCCCCTTACCCTAATGGGGCAGGTCATGTACTCCAGATACTTTCTGACCAAAAAGAATGGGGCTTGGCTGCCAATCCTGAACCTCAGATTCCTGAACAAACACTTGGCAAGACCCAAGTTCAGAATTGTTACACTTGCCATAACACTTCCCTCCCTAAAGAAAGGAAACTGGCTGGCACCCCTGGATCTGAAAGATGCCTAACTTCACATCCCAGTCAGGCCTTACCACAGAAAGTACTTAAGGTTCACTCTACCCTCAGGGCACTACCATTTCTCAGCACTCCCCTTCTGGCTCACTTCAACACCAAGGGTATTCTGGAGCGTAGAGGTATGCGTACCTCATACCTGTATTATATGTGTTTACAGCTTTCACTGTAAGTCCATAAAATCTACAAATAAAAAAATTCAGAGTGTCCATCATTGGTGGCAGCTTACCTCAGAAGGCAGGGAATCATTGTATTCCCTTACAGGGGTTGTGGCAGTTCCCGCCGACCGCACATAGTGGTCATGCCTGTAACTTCATTGCCCATCTACAGTGGTAGGCACGCAAAAGTTGACTGTTGGCGTGATATACTGTGTGGTGTATTAGCGCAGTAGTGCAATACAAGTTATTCAGTGGCTACTGCGTTAATGCACCATGCAGTATATCACACTAATGATTAGCTTTTGCCACGATTACATAAGTGCCTGATGGGCGCTCTCGACGTGGGTTTATCCGCCTGAGGGTGAATCTACCTGCATTGGTGGGCGGTGCGATTTGAACCTGCCTTACCTGGATGACTGGCTAGTCATGGGGGAGTCATACCAACAGGTAAACGACTCGATCAGGGTTACGCAAAGTACCCCGAGTCCCTGGGTTTCCTAATCAGTGTTCACAAATCTCTGATGGAACCAATTCAAGTCACTGAAATTCATTGCAACAGAACTAGATACTGTCCAGGGCAAGGCATTTCGCCCCAGGAAAAGGGTGTCAAATCTACTAACCCTAGCGTACTCCTTTGTTCTAAGGCAGCCAGGACTGCAAGACCGTTCCTAGAATTACTAGGACATGTGGCCTCAACTACCACAGTAGTATCAGGCTCCAGGTTTCAGATGAGAGATATTCAGTATCACCTGATAGCCCATTGGCCCTAGAGAAGGGATCTCATTTCAAAGCTTGTGCTAGTTACAAGGACTCTGATACTGACTCTGCAGTGCTGGAAAGAAAGGGACAACCTTAGACAAGGTATCCCTTTCCAGCAACAGCACCACACTGTAGTTCTAACAGATGCCTCCCTCCTAGTGTGGTGGCTCACACATATGATCTTGCAGTCAGTGGGACTTGGTCCCCTCAGGAATCCCAAGTCACGTATCAACCTGTTAAGAGTGGTCCTTCTTGCCCTGAAGATCTTCGCTCCTTAATTGAGAGGTCAGTCAGTACAGGTCAGGACAGACAACACAACCACCATGTGGTACATCAAGAAGCAAAGAGGGTGCAAGAACTTAAAGGCTGTGCACAGAGGCTGTGAAAATTTGGTCCCTATCATGTTCCCTGAAAGTACATCTGTCAGACATTCACCTCCCAGGGAAGGACAGTACGCTGGCAGATTCACGCAGCAGAATCGGCCAGGATCATTATGAGTAGGTTTTAAACAAGCAAGTGTTGGACACAGTTCTCAGACAGGGCATTCCAGAAATAGATCTGTTTGCCTCAAAAAGAAAACTATCACCTTCCTCTTTATTGCTGCAGGCCTCCCTCCCAGGTACAGTGCCCATGGAGGCGCTGGCACTGGACTGGACAGGGAAATTACTGTAGATTTTCCTCAGTTTCCACTGCTGTTGAGAGTCCTTCTCAACTCAGGAGTCATTCTGCAACCATGATCCTGACTGCTCCAGACTGGGCCAGGCAGCCATGGTACCCTCTATTACTCACCCTGTCAAGCAACCCATTTGTCTTCCCCACGGATACAATCTCCTGACAGCTGTTCAGGGTGAGATAGTGTTACCGAACCTCAAGACCCTTCACCTGAAGACCTGGTTCTTGAGGAGTTAGAATTTTCTGAATTCAAATAAATTATCAGAAGAGGTTCTTAAGGTTCTGAAAGTTTCCAGGAAAACCTCTACTAGAAGGACTTCGAGGGTGGAAAATACCTTCCATCTGGTGCAAGCCTAAGCAATTCAATCCCCTTAAGGCAAGTTTACCTACACTGTTTGACTATCTGGTGCATTTGCAGTCCCTAGGCCTCAGGCCTGCAACCCTCAGGGTTCACTTAGCAGCAGTATCTGCTTATTTGCCTGGAGGTGCTCAGAGAACAAAAGCTTCATGCCCTATTTTTAGGAATTTTTGTAATGGCTTGGCACACCGGTTTCCCCCTGTTAGGGAACCAGTCCTCCGTGGGATCTGAATTTGTGCATAGCCAAGCTCATGGAACCTCCTTTTGAGCCAGTGGCTACAAATTGATTTTAAATATGCCACTTGGAAAACTTTTCCTGGTGTCAGTTACTTCAGCAAGAAAAGTGTGTGAACTCCAAGCTCTCTGCACTGATCCTAATTACGTTATCTTCCATAGGGACAAGGTGGTCCTTGGGAATAACAGGAAGTTCCTTCCCAAGGTAGTATCTGAGTTTCATTGGACCAGTCCATCACTCTTCAGCCAAATCCTGTTCAGGGGAATTGAAGCTTCATACTTTGGATGTAAAGAGGTCTGTCAGCTACCACATTAGTCATATTATAGACCCTAGGGATTCCACTCGCAGGTGTTATATCACCTGTAGTGCAGTGGGAAAAGGCAGGCCTGCCTCAAAGAGGTAAGTTGCACGCTGGATAGTATCCTGCATTCAGTTCTGTTATAGTAAAGCTGAGAAAACTGCCACCACAGGGCCTCAGGGCACATTCCACTCATGGACTGCTGCAAGGAACATTGCTTTGCTGTAAATCTGTAAAGCGGCTACCTGGAGTACAGTCCACACCTTCACAAAGCACTATTGCCTGGACGTTCAGTCCAGGAGTGATGCAGTGTTTGACACTGTAGTATTACAGAACTTTTTTGCTTAATAGGTTCTGTTCCCACCTCCCAAGGCGCTGCTTGGTAGTCTGCATATGTCTAATGCTACTGGGAGATTCCCTGGGGTTTGAAAAAAAACTACCTACCATGGTAATTGTTTCTTCCAAGGGATTTCCCAGTAGGATTAGACCTTCCACCCTCCCTCCCCTCTTACATAACCTGAATCAGGTTCAGCAATACTTTCATATGGATTCTTAATGTTGCCATTAATCATTGGCTTAGCTTAATGTTTTGATGCACACAGGTATGACTGGGGTACCTAGCTCTCCTTTTGTGTGTTGTTTTTTTTTTTTTTTTATCCTGTTTTGAATCCGTCCTCTTTACCAGTGGGGGAGGGTATTATTGTTTCTGTTTTAGGTTACAGTTATTTATTTTGGACAGTCTAGTAATTTTTTAATCTACAAAAATGAATATGACTGTTAGATGGAACTCAGTCGACCTAGAGGCAGCAGTTTGAATGTAGCATTCTTTTTTTTATACTCGGTTTATTAAACCAATCATGGTTTACAGCACAAATAGAAAAACATTTTACATCCACATTCATCATCCATATTTAGAAGCTTATTAAAAATACATTTTCTTAGGAAATCTTTTATCTGTATACATTTGATATGATCAGTTTTTCTTTTACACGTTACAAGAAATCCTGTTGTTTTTTTTTGTGTGTGTGTTTTAGGCAAAAAAAACAAAAAAACGGCATAATAGAACCATAAATAAAATTACAGTGTAATGAAGAAAAAAAATCAAACTGGTCTCATAATTCCTTATTCAAAATAATTACCTTTAGAAATATTGCATTTGTCTGTCAAACTATGATCTAGGCTGTCTCAGTTTTGAATGTAGCATTCTGGTTACATTATTTGCTTGCATTCAACATTACATCACTGTAGCTCCGGGGCAGTCAGAGATTCTGAGCTGACCGCATATATCTAATCCTACTGGGAGATCGCTTGGAAGAAATAATATTACTATTATAAGTATTTTTTCCTTATGTTCCATATCAAGATGCAGATAAATACAGCAACAGTATGATGTTAAAAAAAGGGTTTTGAAGTCAGGCTGATTGTCAAGACCACTGCGGTGCAGACTTCTGAGCAGCATTATCCAGTTGGTTTATTTTTGGAGTACAGTTGTCAGTCTGTCCCCTCCGCTGTGCAATGGGCTAATCTATTCAAGGGCTCGAATTCTGATGCCCCTTGTGTTTGAATTATGAGCCTCCCTGAAGTGTGCACCCCCTTGTGTTTGAATTATGAGCCTCCCTGAAGTGTGCACCCCCTAGTGTTTGAATTATGAGCCTCCCTGAAGTGTGCACCCCCTTGTGTTTGAATTATGAGCCTCCCTGAAGTGTGCACCCCCTTGTGTTTGAATTATGAACCTCCCTGACGTGTGCACGAGGCATTATTCATGTTCTGATTAATAATAGTCTGGATGTGCTCCTGGATGTGACAGTTCAGGGGCCAGACAGTTCTGCCCACATACACCAATCCACACGGATATCTGGACTGCATATATTACACACATAGTTTGGCAGTCTGTGTATGCTTTAAGCACATGTTCCTGTTCCGTCTTTTCCAGCAGCGGTCCAGTTTTTAAACATCCCATCTGTTGACCTTACGTTTCGCAAGAGTGTGAGGTTGCCAGTACAGCCTTTTGCAGTTGTTTACTAATTTATGGTCCCAAACTGAGTCTGCATGGAAGTGGTGGACCTCAAACCTGGGTGCTCAGCCCAGTCCCGTTCTCCTGTGACTGGCTTTCAGTCAAAAGCAAGTCCATGCATAGAAGTTGTGGGACTCGAACCTTGATGCAGAGGTGCTCAGTCAAAATCCATTCATCACTTCCATGTGTGGACTTCTTTTGGGATGGGAAGCCTGTTGGGGATGTGGCTGGTCTCAGCACCACTGCAACTGGATTTGGTTCTTAGTGTTGCTATGCATAGACCTTTTTCATCCTGTTTCTAAACTGGGTAGCCAGGTATGCTCTCTTGTGCCCACCACACCACCTGCCTTTTCTGGAACTCACCCTGCCACTTGCCTAGGACCATAGATGGTGGGTGGGTGTCAGTAGTGCAGGACCTGTGTGGTACCAGAGTCATCCTGCTTGTTTTTTTTTTTTTTGTTTGTTTTTTTATGGGGGGGTGCATGTCCGTCATTTCTCCTTTGAAAACATCTCCCTCCATAGAGCCATACCTTTGGAACTGTAAACTGTCTGGCAGAACCACTTGGAAACATTAACCAAGCTGAGAATGCTCACAGTATGCAGGTGGCATTGACATATGTTTTTTTTTTTTTTGGGGGGGGTGCAGTCCTCCGATGTTTTTTCTCACCACCAGCTGCCAGTCGGATCACAGAAAATGCATTTATGGATTTTGTTACTTTATTTACTTTGTAAACACTTTTGCATGCCATTATCAGTTCCATGAAGAAGGCTACACCTTTTCATGTCTGTCAGTGTGGTGTTCAGGTATTTAGAGGTGACTTTCACACACTTTGTGTTTGCTTCCTGGACCTCTCACATGACATGCAAAACTACACCATTTGTCGAGGCTTCAACCAGGCCAAGAAGAGGTGTTGTGGGAAGGAGAATTTCCTGAAGAAAATGGAGACAGATGTGCGGCCAGCATCTGCATTTGCTTAGCAGTCCCCAGCTGACTCCACCAGATCTGCCTCATTTCCAGGCTTTACTTCGCATTCTGCAGGATGACCTTGGCTTTGCTGCTGAGGAAAAGGACTCGAGTAAATGGAGTCTATCAATTCCCTAAGGTCCACATCTCCTACCATGATCGTTTCTTCAGGAATCTTGCTTAGGAGGATGCTACTTCTTCTCCACCTTACTCAAACTCCACATTGCTTATTACAAGGCTTACATAATTAAATATTAGAATAGCTTGTGGAAGTCTATCGTGGTGAATAAATTGCCTGACGGTTCTGTTAAGGCTGAAGTTAAGTAGTGTTTTGTGTGTGGTTTGGAGGTTAGTAAGGATTTACTTCATTTCGGATACAACCCCTCTGATACTACCACTCATACAGCTGCACCTGGCATCTGTGTGTTGCTGGTTTTGCTACCGGTGTACAACAGTAAGTGCTTAACTCTCCCTTGCTTGGACAGAAATTATTTGCCCATGATCCAGAGCTCAAATTGAAGGACTTAAGTTATTAAAAATTACTCCTTGCTCCTTGAAGTTCCTTCCGCCCCAGCCCTCATGTTAGCATGGTGCCAGTACATTTCACAGAGGCTCATTCTCCTCCTGTATGCAGGGTCCTTATCAGTCTGCACCTAGGGCTTTTGCTTCCAAACCTCAGTCACTTTGTGCCTTTTTTAAGGTACCTGGAGATCAGGGTAGTAGCAGTGCCCCCATCAACCACTCCACCTTCTGACTTCTTCTGCCCCTTCTCCTCTAGCAGGGATTCAAGTAAGAGGCAGTAGATGACACCAGATGGGTGCATTCTTCATATTTTTAGAGAGGTTTAAGCGCTGGAATAGACGCATCCTTGCGGTGCAGTACTCTTCCACCCCCCAGCCCTTGTCAGTACTCTCCAGCGTACTTTTATTTGCCATGTTGACTTAAGTCCTTGTCTTGGACAAGTGTGCTGTTCATCCTGTGCCCCTGGCCAAAACGAACCAGGGTTTCTATTCAAGGTATGTCGGGGTACGAAAGAAGATGGGAGATCTGTGCTGAAATATGAACCACAAAGATCTAAACTAATATATTGCATACAAAACATTTTGCATGGTCTGTCTTCAGTCCCACCTCCTCCTGCTTTTTCAAGGGGATTAGCTCTACGCCCTGGATATGCAGGATGTACACATGACATCAAGAGAGCGCCAGTGACAATACCAGCACCACCTTTTGGAGGGCCTGCAATATACCAGTTTCATGTCTTGCCCTTTGGCTCATACTTGGGGCCATGGGTTAGCTGCTGAGGCACCACCCTTATGCTGGGAAGCTCTGCACGTATTTCTTAACCTTCACAGTTGGCTCCTCAAACTGCTGTCCAGGGAAGTGGCTCTCCAGATTTTGTTCTGGACTCACTAGTTGTTTGATCAGCTGGGTATCCTGATCAACAAACTAGATATTTATGTCTTGTATGTTAGTTCACTGAACATTTAATCTAGCCGAGGGTGGTGGTGGAAGGAATTGGGGAGGCAGAAAGTGGTTCACCACCACGTGCTGAAGTAGAGAGTAAGGTGAACCTGAGGGGAGAGGAATTCTCCAGGGTGCAAATTGATAAAGGAAGCAGGGTGGTAGAGATAAAGGGGGAAGGGAACAAGCATTAAAAAGAGTGGGAAAGGAGGAAGGGCAAAAAGGAAAAAAGGGAGGCAACAACCAGAGTGGAGACAAAATCTGGAAGGCCATGTGTGCAAATGCTAGATTCTAGGAAATAAAATTCCTGACCTACAGGTCATCAAGGCAGACGCTGACCTGGATATTGTGGCCATTATTTGTTTGTTGAAATGTTTCACCAGGAGGGTACACTGAGCAACAAGTTGCTAGTCTGCCAGTGTGACCTGGGGGGGAAGGGTACAATGAGGCTGGAACAATAATACATACAAGTTGCATAAATCGTCATTAACATCCATTGCATAAGACAGGTGTTAAAGCCCCAGGAAATCTTACTGTATTCTGATTTTATGCAGTATGGTCTCACCATAGGACTACCCCAGAGCCAAAATGATTAATAAAACCTGTGCAGATGATGGAATGCTAGGCTCGAGCTCTGTTTTCAAACCACTGTCCCCAGTAAACAGTTCTAAACCATCTGGTTCTTTACTCCGCTTGCCTTCATAAGAAGTCTCCAGAGAGCTCTTTCACTGCTTGAAGAAACTTTGTTTTTTACCTAGTAGTTATCAGTTATTTTGGTATTCTTTTCACTGTCCTTGGTTTTCAGGTAGAAATTGTTTAGATTGCATTTTCGTGGTTTATGTAGTTGGTTTTCTCTTAGGTTTGTTAACCGAGGAGAAACCGGCATTCTCCCTTTCAGTTTTTTAGTTTAAATTGTATAGACTCTGGTATAGTCGGTTGTTTTGATTTAAAACTTTAACAGGGGTAACTCCTGGTTTTCTTCTTCGGTTAGCGCAGCCAGGAGATAAGACATTTTGGCTCTTGTTCTAGGTTATGTCACAGAAAACCAAAAAGAGAACAGGACCCACATGTTTCCAGCACTGTACTGTGTGTGGGGAACTTTTTACCAAAGCTGATCCACACTTGATTTGTTTATTTTGTCTTGGGTTTGACCACCTTGAGACAGACTGTGAGATCTTTTAGAATTTCCCACAGTCTGCGGTTGAAAGACGTTTAAAGAGACTGAAGGAAAGAATGGCTGAAAAAGCTGCTGACTCAGCTGTTGAGCAACTGATTCTTCCTCAACCTGAACCAGAGGAGCTGTCCTCTGAAAGGGGCGATAGTTCCTCTACAAGGAAAGCAACCGTTGAAAAGGCCACTGAACCAGCCTTTGCGGTTGAGAAAGAAGGAAAAGCACCAAGAACCGCAACCAAAAAGAACCACAGTTCCTTCTGCAGAGGAGTTTGCTAACACAATCAAAATAATTCAGTCTTTGCAGACTCCGGTTCCGGTTGGTAAGCATCCGTTACTGATCACGGGTCAAACTCCCAGTTCAAATCAGGCCCCCAGTTTAACTGACCTTGGTGAGGACTGTTTTAGGGAAGAAGACTATGAGGAAGAGGAGGCTGAAGATGAAGAGGATTTTGGGGAGCCCATTAATCCTGACATTTCCCCGATCCTCACAGACCAGATTGCCCTAACAAGAGAATAGAGGATTTTGCATCCTATTACTCTTTCATGCAGCAAGTTGCTCAGACCCTTGACTTCCCAACCCAAGAGTCTATAGAGGATGAGGAGGAAGAGGACTAAAGAGATGATGGATGTGCCAATATCAGAAGGACTGTTGCTGCCATTTCATAGATCCCTAAGAAAACAGACCATGAAATTGTTGCAGACACCCCACTTCTGTACCTCCTACAGATAAGAAGGCAAAGTATTGGGTGGCCAAGACTGGTGCAGAATTTCTCTTTGGGCATCCCAGTCATGAAGGTGTTGTACAGGCTGCAGCTTGTGACAAAGCTGGCATCCCCTGACCTCTCACCCTCCAGATAAAGACTCTAGGAGGGTGGATTCTATTTCAAAAAAGTTTACATAGGGTCATCTTTGGCTATTAGGCAGGCCTCTTAAGCCCTATATAGCCAGATACCAAAATAACCTTTTGTTTACTGTATTACAGATTGCTAAGGCAGTTCATTCTGCCATGGCTGCTGACCTGGGGGAAGCTGCAAAAAGGTGCATTGAGGCTGCTAAGACACAGTTTAGGATGGCAGTGGATTCCAATGACCCTGCATCCAGGCAAATGGCATTTGCAGTGTCACTTAGGAGGTTTGCCTGGCTCAGAACTACCAGTCTGACACAGGTCACACAAACTGAGGCTATGGATTTTCCCTGTAAACCTGTGTGTCTGTTTGGAGAACAAACGGGCATCCATGAAAACAAGTGGATGAATACAAAACTGCCTATGAGTGCAGCAGCAAAGGAGAAAGCTTCTACACCCCAGAAACACCAGACCAGAAGTGCAGGGGCAGAACTCCATACAGGCCTTTTTTCCAGCCTCAAGCTTTTCCCCAGTATCAACAAAGGGGATACTTTAGAGGCAGAAGGGGCAGTGGCCTTACTAGCCCCAGTGTCCAGCCAGCTGCCCAGACTAAGCAGACACCCTAATGTGCCTGTTCGGGTCACCTCCCCAGTCCCAGTACGAGGCAGGCTGGCCCAGTACCTCCAGGAGTGGAAAAATATCACCACAGATAAGTGGGTTCTGGAGGTAGTGGGCCAGGGGCTTGTCCTCAGTTTAAAGTTAATGCCAAAGCTGAGGTCAAGGGCCTTCATGCCCTCTTCCCCATCAGAAACGGCCTTGCTAGAAGAGGAAGTTTCAAGCCTTCTGTTACAAAAAGCAATAGAGCCAGTTCCCTCACACCAGAAGGGAAAGGGCTTGTACTCTGGGTACTTCCTCACAATAAAGAAAACAGGGGAGTGGCGGCCCATTCTAGATCTCGGACACTTAAACAAGCATTTGTCAAAACCAAAATTCAAGATGGTTACTCTGGCTACTATACTACCAGTCCTGAGACAGTGGAACTGGCTAGCCTCCCTGGGTCTAAAGGATGCCTACTTACACATCCTAATAAGGGTATCACACAGGAAGTAACTCTGGTTCTGATTACCATCAGGCCATTACCATTTCAGAGCAATGCCCTTCGGACTGACATCTGCCCCATGGGTGTTCACAAAATGTCTAGTTGTAGTAGTGGTGTCATTGAGGCACAGGTCAGGAAGGATGGAGAAAACCCAGAAGCAGTTGCAAAATTCCACAAAACTGTCTATTTGAAGTTGCAGTAACATAAAATAAACCTGTTGAGAATAACCATATACAGAAGCAAAATAAAATCTCTTGTAAAACAAATCGACCTTTCAGCTCAGTTTAGCTGTTTTTATAACTTTTCAACCTCCATTCTTTGCAAGCATCCTGTCCTTTGTAAATTTTAGGAGCTGCTAGAACATTGAGAATTGCCTGAGGTCCCCACAGCAACTGCAAGAGGCTCGGGCATTTGCACCCAAGTAACCTCTAGCTTTTTACATTTATCTCAAATTATAAATATATACATTTTAACAGTAACACAATTTTTTCTACACAAAGGTGATCCCAATATCATTTCCATGCAGAGATTCTCATATTTTATATTAGTGGATATAGATATGCAAGGAAGAAAGACTGCAAGAGAAAGCTGAGACAGTGAGAGGCAAAGGTTTGCGAGACTGGTCGGGTTGATAAAGTCCGAAGTCTGACGGGAAAATTTGGTTGCGCAACCAGACAGATGAGGCAGAAAAGGAAAGGTTACAGATCCTTGCATTTAAACACTTTTTCCAAAACAAATGTGACAGGGTCCTATCCTGCCCTGTCACAAGTGGCACACCTAAGACGACAAGGGATGTCGGTGTTCCCCTACCTAGACGACTGTTTGATAGTAGGCCAGTCATATCAGCAAGTAATAGAGGCATTAACACTCGCACAAGATACTTTGCACTCACCAGAGTTCTTGGTAAATCAGAAAAAGTTTGTTCTGGAACCAGTTCAACTGCTCAAATTCATAGGGGCAGAACTGGACACAAGAAAGGGAGAGGCTTTCCTCCCTCAGGACAGAGCGGACAACCTTATTCAGGTAGCCAGTTCTTTAAAACTTCATGTCCCAAGGCCAGCAAGACACTTTTTGCAACTGCTGGGCCATATGACAGCTTCCACAGCAACTGTCGGGTTCCAGGTGAGAGATATCAAATTCCATCTGAGGAGACACTGGCTTCAAAAAAGGGAGAGACTGTCAAAACTAGTGCCAGTCACAGTGACTTTCCTCCGAGATCTACAGTGGTGGCAAGAGCAGGAAAGTCTCAGGCAAGGGGTGCCATTCCTGCTGCAGGCCCCTTCACTGGTACTTATCACAAATGCACTCCACAGGTTAGGCCCTCTGCTCCCACAGTGCCAATCCTTGAAGTGCAATATGTGAACAGCAAACAAACAGGGTAACCCTCATGTCTGTTTTGGGTCTGAAACACTTACTAGTCTCGAGTCCTGAGGTCAAATATGAACCCTATTTCGCTATCACGCCCAGTTAAAAGGATCAAATATCGCACCCTCTTCGGGGTAATGCAGTGCAATACTTAACCCAGCCTGGTTCACAATTCTTCTCTTTTTGTCTCAGTTGAGACCCAGGTATTTTCTTAACTTTTGTGCAAAATGGTAACACTATAAGCCCTTTAACAGTTATGTCAGCTCTGTCAACACTGTTCCAGCAGTCACATGCAGAAATGAGAAAAGACTCTGGCAGAATTATGTGAATCAACATGTTTACTAAAATTAAAAATATTGTAAATACATACAACACACAAATCAGAGATACACATTTACAGTCCAAAAGAAATGGAAATTACAGAACAAAACGCCTTGTACTTGAATATCTAACTACCCTAAGTTTCAAGTAATAAATAGGTGGTTCAGTTTACCTAAAGTGCTGTGAGTGTGTCTTGTCAGGAGTCCCACTTCAAAACCAAAGGCAGAATGCAAAGTTTTCTCCTAGCTGGCTGGTAATATGTTATAAAACCCTCATAGAAACATAGAAACATAGAAGTTGTCGGCAGATAAGGACAGCAAGGCCCATCCAGTCTGCCCATTTCTTTTTCTACCTTATAAATGTGCCATCGGCCTTTGCTCTGTCAGTGGCCTATCTATTCATAGTCATTTGTATTGCTCCCTTATGCCTATCCCATGCCTGTTTGAAGCCCTGCACTGTATTCATAGCCACCACTTCTTGTGGTAAGCCATTCCATGCATCCACCACCTTTCTGTGAAAAGAATTCTCACATTCCCCTTAATCGGCCTCCCTCTAATCTCATGCTGTGTCCTCTTGTCCTGCTATTTTCTTATATTTAAACATGTAGACTCTTTCACCTTGTTTATGCCCTTAAGGTGTTTGAATGCCTCGATCATATCACCTCTCTCCCTCCTTTGCCCAAGGGTATACACATATTGAGCTCCGTTAATCTGTCCTCGTATGTCTTCTGATGCAGTCCCTGCACCATTTTGGTTGCCCTTCTCTGGACTGCCTCAATTTGTTAATGTCCTTGGAAGGTGTGGCCTCCAATACTGCACAGTACTCCAGATGGGGCCTAACCAGTGTCTTGTACAGAGGATTATTACCTCCCTCTTACGACTTGTGATACCCTACTAATACACCTAACACCCTAGCCTTACCTACTGCTTTAGAGGTCTGCTTGGATGATTTTAGGTCATCAGTGATGATGATGCCCAAGTCTCTTTCTTCCTTTGTGACTGCTAGCAACTCCTCCCAGCCTATAGGTGGCTTCAGGGTTTCTCTTCCTATGTGCATGATTTTGCACTTCTTTGCATTAAATCCCAGTTGCCACTCTTCTGACCATTCTGCTAGTTTATCCAGATCTCTTCTCATTCTGCCCACCCCATCTGGATCATCTACTCTGTTGCAGATCTTGGTGTCATCTGCAAACAGACAAGCCTTACCCTCTAGTCCATCTGCAAGGTCACTAATGAAGATGTTGAAGAGGACTGGCCCCAGGACTGATCCCTCCTCCCTGATGACACAGCTCACAGATGCTGGCTGTGAGGTCACTCAAACCTGGGTACTGAATTCATTTATCACCTGTCTCAGCCCACTGCTCAAACATTCCAACTGAATAAAAAAAATATCTTCTTCTTAATTAGTGAGGCCTTATGACCGGACAGAATTACCCCTCTGATGTCTTCAGAAACTTCCTAAGGAACTGTATTCACCTATTTGTGAAATCTGACAGGTATCTGTTAAAAGCTGCCTCTTCCTCAGAGGTCATAAAATGCATACTTTCTCCCTGCATTTCAAAGTAAATGAATGGTTTACAATGTGTGATAACCTCACCTTTGAAGGAAGTTCTTAAAGTTTCCACTGGGTCATGGAGAGGCCATTCCTGCTCACAGCACTTTTGAAATTCCATCTCTCAGATTGCTGTTCTGCTGTCTGCCATATTTTTTTCAGCAGAAATTCACAGAACATACTTTTATATCACAAATATGATACAATATAATATCAAGCACATGCTGTCCGTCACAGTATTCGCTACAGATGCATCCCTCCTAGGATGGGGAGCATATCTGGGGGATCACACAGCACATCGCACTTGGACAAAGCAGGAGTCACTCCTGCATATCAGCCTGTTAGAACTCATGGCAGTTCTTCTGGGTCTCCAGTCATTTGCCAGTCAAATAGAGGGCAAGGTAGTTCAGGTCAGGACAGACAATACAGTCACCATGCACTATATAAACAAACAAGAGGACTTAACGTCAACTCCTCTTTACACTGAGGCAATGAAAATTTGGGTCTTAGCATGTTCGCTGGAAATTTCCCTCTCAACTGTCCATCTCCCAGGAAAGGACAATGTTTTGGCAGATGCCCTCAGCAGAATCAACCAGAACCATCATGAGTGGTCACTGAACAAACCAGTCCTGGAGGCCATCTTCAGGAGACTGGGCATCCCAGAAGTGGACCTGTTCGCAGCTCCAAGCAATCAGCTACCACAGTTTTGCTGCAGACCACCCATCAAGGGCATAATCCGTCTGGATGCACATCTGCTGCATTGGACAGGGAGGTTCCTGTATGCATTTCCTCCTTTTCCTCTGCTATTATGGGTACTGAACAATCTCTGAGCCCAGCCAGCAACAATGATTCTCTTTGCCCCAGACTGGGCCAGACAACTCTGGTACTGCATGATTCTATCACTGTCCGTGACCAAACCAATCTGTCTCCCCAGGAGGCACAACCTACTGTCGTCCTCACAGGGCAGGATCATGTATCCCAACCTGCAATCCCACCGGCTCAAAGCTTGGCTCTTGAGGACTTGCAATACGGAGATCTGCACCCTGTCAGAAGGGGTTATGGAAATCCTGTGAGTATCCAGAAAGCCATCCACTTAGAAAACCTATTCTTCTAAATGGAAGAGAGTTTCCATTTAGTGTTGGGGCAAGGGCATGGACCATAACCAGGCCAGCCTGTCAGTAGTCCTTGACTGTATTGCCCATCTACATTCTACAGGCTTAAGGGCCTCTACTCTGAGTGCGCACCTGGTAGCTGTCTTGGCCTACTTATCTGCGGGTAAGAGCTCTTCCCTGGCTTCAAACCTAGTATTTAAAAAGTTTTCTAAGGGGTTGCTACATATGCATCCACCACACAGGGACCTGTACATTAGCATAGCCCAGCTCATGCAACCCCCCCTTCAAACCCATGTCTTCGGCAGACCTCAAGTATGTGACTTGGAAAACAGTATTTCTGGTAGCCATAACTTCTGCTAGTAGGATTAGTGAGCTTCAGGCATTGTCTACAGAACCTGGGTACATAGCTGACCACAAGGATAAAGTAGTCCTTTGGACTAACAGAAGATTCCTGCCCAAGGTGGTATCAGTTCCACCTCAACCAGTCTGTTACATTGCCAGTCTTTTTTTACTTACCATTCCACCTCAGGTGAACACAGGTGTCACAGCTTGGATGATAAAAAGGGCAGTCGGCTACTACCTTGACCACACAAAAGGTCATAGGCAGGATAAAACTCTGCTCTTCCTTACCTATGGGGATGTTGGGAAAGGAAAACCTGCCCCAGAAAGGTCCATTGCATGATGGATTGTAGCTTGCATTCAGGTTTGCTACAATAAGGTGGGAAAGCAGCCACCTACAGGCCTCTGGGCCCATTCGACCAGGGGTACAGCAGCTTCTTTAGCAGCTACTAGAGATATTCCCCTAGTGGTTATCTGTAAGGCAGCTACTTGGAAGACAGTCCGCACATTTACAAAGCATTATTGTTTGGACGTCCAGGCCAGAGGGGATGCCAGGTTTGGTACAGCAGTCCTGCAGAGCCTGTTTCCTAAATAGGTTATAGGCCCACCTCCAAAGGTACTGCTTGGGTAGCCTGCATAAATCAGAATACAGTAAGATTTCCTGGGGCTTGAATTAATTACTCACCATAGTAATCTTGTTTCTTCCAAAGGGAATCTTACTGTATCCTGAGCTCCCTCCCGTACTAGAAACCTATGATCATTGCACTCCAGCTGTACTAGTGTGTTGCAAACCTGTGGGTATGTTTTTTCTCTTGGGCATCTGTAACTTGAGTCCTCGTGGTGCAACATTTGAATTTTCAAAGGGAGCAATTTATATTTTTCATTGGGGGTGCTATTGTTAATATTTCATTAGATAGTTCTTTATGCATGCTTCATGAGAATCTGACTGTTTAGAACTGTTTACCGTGGACAGTGGTTTGCAAACTGAACTCGAGCCTAGCATTCCATCATTTGCATAGGTTATATTAACCATAACGGCTCCGGGGCAGTCCTTTGGTGAGACCATACCATACTGCATAAATCAGAATACAGTAAGATTCTCTTGGAAGAAATAAGATTATTATGGTGAGTAATTTTTTCTTATCTGCAGTGGTCCGTACAATATGGGACAATTGAGAGAACATACATTCGCATAGGACAGGTGTATCAAACCTACATTTGCATAAGTCGGGTGCTACATACAGTGTAGCGTACAGTATGGTTAATTGAGCAAATAAATAAGTGCAAGGGGGAGGCGGGGTAAGGGGACTGAAAACCATGACTGGGACAGAGCCGCACCAGGCTGTACTCTGTTCAGGAAGGACTGAATGGGATGGAAGTGAGGGTGTGTGTTGCTTTATGTGAGGGGAAAGCATAAAAGTGATGGAGATGCAGGGGATACACGTGGACGCGCAGAGGTCCTGTTGGTCACCCTGAAGACAGGGAATGGAGTCACTATTCACACTGGAGTGGTGGAAAGACCTCCAGCATAGGGGGAAGAATTTGATACTGGTGGAAGCCATTAGCAAGATGGCAGAAAGGGGGAAGTGCTACTGGTGGGGGACTTCAACCTGTTAGATGTAGATTGAAACCTCCCAGCAGCAGCTTCAGCTAGAAGCGGGGACATGCTGGACTCCCTGCAGGGAGTGTTCCTCAGGCAACTAGTTAGTTAACCCACTCGTGCCGAGGCAGTACTAGACCTGGTACTCACCAACGGGCAGCATTGCAGATGTCAAGGTGGGAGGCCACCTGTGGACTAGTAATCATTGTACGGTGTGGTTCAATATAAGGATGGCTGTGGAATCAGACCACACAAGCGCAAGGGTCCTGGACTTCAAGAGATGGGTGAACACCTCAGGAGTGACCTGGCAGTGGGGGTGGCTAGGGTGTGCTGGAGGAACAATGAGCGAAACTAAAAGGGAGCATAGTAGAGGCAACAGACTTCTGTGTCAAACAACTGAGTAGAAGCAAGAGGGAAAAAGAGACTGCTGTGGTTTTTAAAAGAGGTGGCTAAAAGGTAAAAGCTAAAAGGGTAGCTTTCAGAAGGTTTAAGGAGACACAGAGGGAAGAGGATTGGGAGCTATATAGGGGAAGCAGGAAGGAGCAAAAAGGTGCGCAAAGTGAAGAGAGAATAGCCCAGGAGCTAACAAAAGGACACATTTTTGTGCTGGCTTGCACGCTCGCGCAAGCTACATCTTGCGGTAGTAGCACATTTCAGAGGTGTGTCAGTGTTGTGGCGAGTGCAGGTGATGCTTTAGTGGGTGAGTCCCTCAGCCGCCAACCAGTGAGCATGCTGCCGATGACAGCAGTTTGAGAGCGCCATGGAGTTGAAATGAATCTGCCACTGCAGTCAGAGACAGGCTCGCCATTGCAGCGGCAGATGACGTGCCTCCATTATGTGCCTTTCCTGGTGAAACATTTCAGTAAATAAGGCAGCTCCTACCGTCCACCACACAGGCCCCAGAAAGCAGACATCTGGGTGCCCAATCCCCGTGTTGGCATGTCCACCCCCCTCCCAAAAAAAAAAAGACATACACATTATGTGGCACACCGTAACATGACGGCTCCTGCTGCCTGTCACACGCTCCCAAAAAGCTGACATCAGGGTGCCCAATCCCTGTGTCTGCATCCCCCCTCTTAGTGTGTCTTTCCTGGTTAAACAGTTCCCCTTTCCTTTCAGACACGGGATTGCCCACTCCCGTGTCAGATGTGCCTCCCCCAATACACCCTGCTGACATCGGGTGCCCAATCCCATGTCTGCCCCCAAAGAATTGTGGCACACTGGCTGCAAACAAGAAAACTGTCCACCATCGCCTCCCTTGTCCCCATCTCCACCCTCCCTCTGCGCACCCACCTCCCTGCACCTCACTCATCCTTAACCTTCGGAGGTTGGGAGCAGCAGTCTTCTCTGAACCAGGACACGTCTGCACTCTTTTTTTTTTTTAAATATAAGTTTATTGGTATTCATTGGGTACATTTAAATTGAACCAGTCAGACAGAGTCAGTTCCATTTACAAAGATACGGATCATTTAGAGAAACAACCAGTAGAAGATTCAGTATAAAGGAAGTAACCCACTTCAATAAACTTCAGGTGGCATAAGAACATCTTCAGGGTCATTAGGGGAACAAGTCCCGTCAGGCTCTCACCACAAATGATTGGGCCATCCCCGCGGCGGCTACCCCAATCTGAGGTTGTTTTATAAGATGTTTTCACTTTTAGCCTCGCCCTAGACCGGCAGAGATCCCTGGGTAGAGTCATCAGAGGGCTGTACCGGGGGAGCTCCACCTTCTGATCCCCGTCATATCTCCCATTTTGTCCATCTACGGACATACACGGTAGCCTACAATTCATCATTATAGGTTATTTCCTCCCATGCCTGCCACCTCCTGCCACCCCACCCAGTCAGCCAAGTTAGGGGATCTTTTTCAGCCACAACCTAGTACTGACTTGTGGGCCGCCAAGAGGAGGGACCAAAGGTATAACGATCTGCTCCAGCCAGGTTCTGAGGAGGGCTTCCTAGAATGAGATTTGTCCAGTCCAGGGGAAGGTCCAGATCAAACATCTCCGCCAGTGCTTGAGTCACCGCTCCCCAGAAGGGCCCAAGCCGGGGACAGGACCACAAGACATGCAGATAGTTAGCCGGGTCTCCCACACAGCCTCCAGCAAACCGGATCCCAATCAGAGGATCTCTTGCTCAGAGACAAGGGTGAGAAAAAAGCGTATCCTCACCTTCCAACTGAATTCCTGCCAAAGGGTGAGCAAGTAGTTCTAGAGGCTAGCTTAAATACCGACTCCCAGTTAATTCCCGCGGTCTACCTGCCCTCTTCCATCCACCTCCCTTTGACTTTAACCAGAGGTCCTTTCTTAATCCCATCAGGGCTTTATAAAGCATGGAAATGAGACCCGATGATTTCTGCAGTTAGTATTATGTGGAGGCTCTCTATAAAGGGCAGCTTCTCCTAAAAGATCCTTTTTCGGCAGGAGAGGATATAATCCCTCGCCTGCAAGTATCTGAAATGATCCGTACTACGCAATCCATATTCTCTGATTAGGGTTCCAAAATCCACCACCTCTCCTCCCAGCATAAACTGCCTAATAAATATTAAGCCCCCCTTCTCCCATGTCCTAAAGGTATGGTCAAGGAGGGATGGTGTAAATTCAACGTCCCATGATAGTCTATGCAACGGCCATAAGGAGGTTCTTAGTTTGTACTTCTGCCAGGTCCTATGGGTGGCCCTCAGAGTGTCCCTAACCGTCAGTAATGAGGGGGGAGGATGAGCTCTATCCGTACTAAACTGTAAGGAACGAGGTCCTAACATTGGGCCCCGTTCCTCCTCCTCCAGTGTCTCCATCTCCTTCCAATTGGCTGTATATGTGGGAACAGACCATTGTAATGCCCTCTTAACCTGTGTGGCGGTAATAATCTTGAGGTCTGGTAAGATCTACCCCTTTCATCTTGGCCAGTTGAAGGATCTGGGCATTTATTCTAGGTTTTTTATTGTTCCAGATGAACTCTGCGATCATTCTGTGCCAGTCAAGGAAATGAATTTTAGGTATAAAGATTGGGAGGCATTGAAACAGGTATAGAAATTTAGGCAGGATATTCATGGAAATGGAGTGGATTCTCGAGTAGAGGGGAAAATTCAGTAAGGACCATCTGTTCAGGTCTCTTTGTACTTGGCTGGCAAGTGGGGCATAATTTGCCTTGAAAAGCTGGGAGTTATGTTTAGTCAGGATAGCCCCTAGGTATTTCATTTTGTCCGCCTGCCAATTAAGCGGCAGGAGTTCCCTTAGCCTATAGGAAGGGGAGTAGTAGAAACAAAGCACCTCTGTTTTGGTCTTAAGAACATACCCGGAATATTCACCAAATTCTGACAAAACTGACCACACCTGAGGGATAACCATTTCCGGATGGGACATGCAGAGCAAAACATCGTCCATACTAGCGATATCCTCTGCTGCCCCCCACCTCAATTCCCTGTACTCCAGGAGGTATGAATGGCCTCAGCTAGTGGCTCTATGTAGAGGCGAACAACAATGGGGACAGAGGGCAACCCCTGTGGGTGCCCCTGCAAGTGTAAATCTACCTGAGAGACCCCGTAACCCTGACACACGCCAGGGCCAGAGTATAGAGACTTTAGACTATTGATAAAGGGTTGGGGAATCCCATTCGCTCCAAAACCGCAAATAGAAATGACCAGGAGACCTATCAAGGCTTTCTCCGTGTCCAAACTCATGAGACATGCAGAAGGCGCGCGCGTGGATGGTGTCAATTATATTGATCATGACCTGACCGCCTGGGCCTGACGTCTTGAACAAACCTTCAGCCTGGTCCAGATTAATGAGTGTTTGGAGAATTGGATTTAATCTCGAAGCGAGAATTGAGGTAAAGATTTTATAGTCAGAGTCTGAGAGAGATTGGACTGTACGATTCGCAGCGAGAGGGGTCTTTATTTTCTTTTGGTATGAGTGAGATTGTGGCGTATTGCCATGATGGGGGAATTGGTCGCGCCTCCCGCCATATCTCCGAGAAGACTTCTGCCAGTATGGGGGCCGTTTCTGTGACAAAAGTCTTGTAGAATTCGGCCCCAAAGCCATCAGGCCCTGGGCATTTCCCACTCTTCAGGCCCTTAACGGTATTTAGGATCTCCGCCTGTGTAATCGGCCTGGTTAACGCCTGGCCTTCTTCCTTTGTGAGTTTAGGCAGGGGGATTGTCCCCAGGTAATCCACGATTGCCCGGGCGGATGGCTGCGTCTGTGGGGTATAGAGTTTGGCAAAGTAGGTGACAAAAGCCTCTGTGATCTCCTTTGTCTTATTGGTCATCTGGCCTGTGGTTGGTGAAATAACTTTAGTTATTGCGGCCCTGACTCTATACTGTCTCAAGCGGGCCGCTAATAACCTAGTACCCCTAGGGCCTCCCTCGTAGTATTTTTGCTTGAGGAAAAAGAGACTTCTCTCTATCTCCTCCCTTTGTAGCTTCTGATGTTCTATCCTCAGAGCTTTAAGTTCTCGGTCTCTCTGCCTGTCCCAACCCACCTTTTGTCTAGCCTCTAGCTCCCTTATGTCTGTCAGCAGGTTTTGTTGCCTGCAAAGGCGTTCCTTCTTTTTCTGGGCGGCTATATGTATAAATTGCCCCCTAACTACGGCTTTCAGTGTGTCCCAGATAATCTGCGGAGACACCCCAGGGGTAGTATTTTCCTGAAGCGTGTCCACAAACACCCGTTTAATTTTATCTAGGGTTTCTTTATCCCTAAGTAAGGAAGTATTAAGCCTCCAGTGAGTTATTTTGTTAGGCAGGGAGAGAGCCACCTCCAAAAAGATGGGACTGTGGTCCGACAGAGTGGCTGTGCCCACCCACATCGAGGAAGTCACTCACTCCGTCTCTAAAGGTAAAGAATGTGTCAATTCGGGAATAGACCTTATGGCGAGGGGAGTAACAGGTGTAATCTCTCCCTCTTGGGTATTTCTCTCGCCAAATGTCCACTAGTCCCACCTGGTGAAGGGCTTGTTTAATCTTCTTGACCTTCTGCTGGTCATTGACCTTAGCCATGGAAGTGGTATCTAGTTTTCTATCCCATATCAAGTTCCAATCTCCCCCCATAATCAGCGTGCCCCTTGACTTTTCCGCAACCAATCGGGTAATCGAGACATAAAATGCTGCAGAAGAGCCCACTGGGGCGTAAACATTAACTAAGGTTACAGGAGTATCCTGTACTTTGCCTATCACCATGATATACCTGGCACCAGGGTCTACTACAGTCTCCTCATGTTCGAATGGGAACGTAGCCGCCAACATAATGGCTACCCCCCTCTTACGGCCTGCGTCAGGGGACGAATAGAACATGTGAGGATATGCCCTAGACTTCAATTTCAAAGTTTCGGATGGGGACAGGTGGGTTTCCTGTATGAATACCACCTCACAGTTTTGCCTGGCAATGTATTTCTGAATTTGTTTTCTTTTAACCGGGCTGGAGCAGCCGTTAATGTTGTAGGAGAGCACTTTCACATTTTCACTCTTCATTTATAGTTAACATTACTAACATACTTAGGCGATGTCGAACTGATCAGACATGTCTGATAAGCATATCTTATCCCAACTGCATGCGTTACCCATTTAACTTTCCTAACCGTAAACATTACAACCAGAGAACAGAAAAATCAATAACCCCCAACCGTGGAACAAAGAACCAGCACAGGACATTCCTCAACTGAGGGCCTGCGCCAAAGTGATGACAAGGCAGGTGGGTTTTTTAACCCTCTCCTGCACCTGCTAGAAGAAATAATCGGTGTACTTCCAAGGGAGGGCTGGCAGAATATCTTCAGCCGTAGGGCAATTGCGCAGCCAATATTCGAGGGGGTCTCCAATCCAGGAGAATCACACCCTTCCTTCCCGGGGGGATAACCCCTATATGGGACACCCTACAGTCAGCGATCTGCAGGCTCCGTAGGGTCCCTCCTCAATCCTGGATCCTAAAGAATCCACACTGTAACATTTATCATCACTCTATGTATCTCTAGAATGACCAGCATGTGGTGATGCACAATATACATCCGTAAGGTTGTAAGGTTGAACAGCCAGAAGAGAGAGAGAAAAAAAAGTGAAACACCCCACATGCCCCCCCCCCCAGTCCATGATGCCCCATGAGGGGATTGTGAATTAGCTATCCAAAGTCTCAGGGTGTTCAGGGCAGCTACCAGCTCCACTCCAGGTCACCCCACCAATATGTCTCAACAGATGCCATCCATCATTTCAGCTTTGTCCAGACCAGTACAGTTAGTGCAGGGCACATCTATCTGAGTCCAGCAGGGATGGTCCTAAAGTGCGTGTCGAAGCCAAGCCCTCGCGCGTTAATTACAGTCCTTGGGTAGCTGTTCAGTCACCTCCTCTCCACCTCATCGATGGGCGTAGGTCGTCCCGCTGCCTCCTCCTGCCCAAGAGAGCTTGAATCAATACCCAAGCAGGTTCCTGCACCCTCCCAACTGGAGATCACGACCCCGGCTACTAGGAGGCAGGCGCTCATCTCGTCTCGTGCAGGCATGCAGCGTAGAGGACCAGAACCACGGGAAACCGATCCCCAAATTACTAAAAAAAAAATTTGCAAAGTACTCACGGGTAACCAGAAGAGAAATCCATAGAAAAGGAGGGGTGGGGGATCTATGCTTACTAGAGGACTCCACACGCTGTAATCACCAGTGATGGTTCAAAGTCCCAGTGGGTTCAGTTAGGATACCGGGGGAACCGTGCCTCTCAGTCTGACGATGCACATTCAGGTCTCTGCGCCTGATCAAGTCGCTATTTTGGGATGATCCTCGCATGCCTCGATGTAGATGTGGCCTTCTTATCCACTTTGAAGGCTCTCCAACTGCTTCTGCGCTGCAATGTCTGCCCGAGGTTGTTTGCTGGTTTCCCCGGATCAAGCCACCTCGAGGTGCCCCCTTCTGAGCGATGCTCCAAGCCGACGTGAGTAAATCTCTTTCCAGCTTCTCCTTCAGCAAGGGTGGTACAGCAATCCCCAACAGCTCCAGGAAGGCCGAGGCAGCCAAAAGGTCTTGAAAGGTTTTCGAACCTTTATCTGTTGTGATTTTGAGATGAGCCGGGTACAGAATCTGCAATTTGATATTCCGGGCCCTCAATTGCTTCACTATCGGCCACAGGGTTTTCCTAGCCTCCTGAACTCGTGTCGTGTGGTCGTTGTCAATGTTTATTCGGTGGCCTTTAAAGAAAAGTGCTCCTTGCTTCCAGGCTATCCTGACGATCTCCTCTTTTGCCTGGTAGCTAGTCAGTTTTGCCACAATGGAACGAGGCCTCGCCTCTGGATTGGTAGGCCGCAGGACCAACGATCTATGTGCCCGGTCCATAGTTAGGTCCAGATCCTGTGGCAGCGGGAGCATCTGTTTGAGGGTTGCTTGTAGAAAGGCCATAACATCTTGATAACTGTCTTCCGACCCCTCCGGTACGCCGTAGATTCTTATATTATGTCTCCGGCTTCTACTTTCCAGGTCATCTAGCTTGTAAGTGAGTTCGGTCCCTGGCCATGAGGTACAATAGGAGTCTGTCGTGACGGTCTGTTTGTTCTGCAGTACGAGCCATGCACAGCTCCAGTTGCTCAGTTTTATGATCCGTCTTACTTAAATCCGACTTGAGATCCCTTAGGGTTTGATCTATCTTAGCCACTGTGTGCGCCGTTTGGATTATTATTTCCTTCAGAGTCGCAGGGAGTTCACCCGAGGTAGTCTCTGGTTGTTGTAGGCCCTCCCGTACCTCTTCCCCCTGGATGCCACATCTGATTTCCTCCTGTATCATCACCCTCAATTTCTGCATCGGAGTCGAGGGGGGTCTGCCCGCTTTGTTTTTTTTAGGTTTTGCCGATGAAGACATGCTTTCTACGAGTGATGTAGATTGATTTCGTTCGAGGAGGGGACGGAGCCACTACTCTATGCTGCCATTAGATCGCTCACGTCTGCACTCTTGAAAGACGAACTTCGAACTGAAGAAATGACAGTAAGCTTTATACTGGGAGGCAATGGGCGGTTTCAACTTAGGTTGATATCGCAGCCATTTTTTGGAATTTTAGCTTCAAATTTTCTCAACATGGGGTTCTTGGGACCCCACCTGGTATCACTGTCATTTTAGTTTCTCCGTCCTGAAAGGTGATTTTATGTTGCTAAAGAATCACCTTAATGACAGTGTCACTGTTCATGAGGAGGTCCCAAAAGCCCATATTGCGAATTTGGTGAAAAAATTCCAAAAAGACTGCATTAAGAGCGCATGCTATGCAGTTTCTACTGGCCAGAATTACAACTAGTTTTTATATTTTTCTTTCTCCAGATTTTCAACATTGCCATTATTTCACACCTCTTTATGAGCAGTATATCTGTCATTTTTCACATCCTTCCTGAAACATGTTTTCACACCTGAGGCGCAGAATGGTGCGTTCGCTGTGGGAAATCAACTTTCAGGAAAGATTAACAAAATCACAGTGCCACTGTTCATGCGGAGAGATTCTAAAATACCCACGTTGAAAATTTGGTGAAAAAATTTCAAAAAATGATTGGGTAACAGGCATGTGTTGCGCAGTTTCTACACACATTTGTAACTTCGCCAATTTTTTTTTTATTTTCATTCCAGATTTTCAACATTGCCATTTTTTCGCACCACCTCCATGAACAGTACAGCTGTCATTTTTCACATCCTGCCAGAAATGTGCGTTCACAATTGTGGCAGCAAATGGTGCAGTCGCTGTGCAAAACCACCTTTCTGGATTGAGTAATGGAATGGTAATGCCACTGTTCATGAGGTGGGGTCACAAAAATCCCATTTTGAAAATTTGGAGAAAAAATACCAACAGATGTCTGGGGCGTTAGGGTTTCCAACGTAACGCCCTACTCTGTATAGACTGACAGGTGTCGGAGGTTGTGACTTGGGATCGTCGGCTGTAATGCTCTCGCCATTCCACCCCCACCCTGCAGCCAGTGACAAGCATCGAGGTGTGCCTTGTGGCCTTCCACCCCAACATTCACCCCATTCTCCTATACCGCACCCATCTCAGCGTATTTCCTTATGGAATGGGGTGAGTATAAGGCCCGAAGACCCCCAAGGCACACCGCGACACCTGTCAGTCTCTGCAGGGTGGTGGTGGGGTTGGCATCAGTTCAGTACTTCACTGCCATTCCTATTCATCTGTCTAACTCCTGCACTGCCAATGCCAGTGCCAGAAAGCCAACATCTTGGCATTGACAAATGCTTGTTTAGGTATGTAAATGAAAAGAGGAGGACCGGGGGTGGGATTGTGAGGTTAAAAAGGGAACGGGTGGACTGTGCTGAGGGAGACCAGGAGAAAGCGGACATCCTGAACAAACACTTTTGTTCAGTATTCATTGAAGAAGGAGGAGTGAAGGGGTCACAAAAAAGCAACAGAAACTTTGGACGGAAGAAGGTGGACACTAGTCCTCTTTTGGATGATAGAGCCCTGAAGGGACCCACTAACCTGAAGGTGCACAAAGCAGTAAGACCAGATGGGGTGCATCGACGTGTATTGAGGGAGTTCAGGAAAATACTGGCTGAACCTCTGGCAGTTCTATTTAATAGCTCACTGGAAACAGGAGTGTTTCTGGAGGACTGGAGGAGGGTTGGTTGGTTGTCCCACTACACCAAAGTGATAGCAGGGAGGAGGCTGGCAATTATAGACCAGTCGGCCTGACATCAGTGGGAGGAAAGTTAATGGAATTGCTGCTACAGGAAAGGATTGTGGAATGGCTTGAATCCAGTGGGTTACAAGACTCTAGGCAGTGTGGGTTCACAGAGGAGAGGTCCTGTCAGAAGAATCTGGTAGAAGTCTTTGACTGAGTAACAAAGGATTTTGCGCAGGATGGAGCAGTGGTTGTGGCCCACCTAGACTTCAGTAAGGCTTTCAACACCGCTCCACATTGGAGACTACTAAGCAAGCTGGGTAGTTTGAGTGGGTCCAAAAGTGGTAAACTGGATAAGAAATTGGTTAGGGGATAGGCAACAAAGGCTGGTGCTAAATGGAGTTTGTGCCAAGGAATGGAGGATTACCAGTGGGATGCCTCATGGATCAGTGACATGACGAGAGGAGCTGGAGGGGAAGGTCTGCCTCTTTTTGGACGAGACCAAAGTCTGCCATTGGGCAGGCGCTCTTTTTTTTTTTGTGGGGGAGCAGAGACCGGAGAAAACAAGAGTGGTGTATTATCTGTAGTAGATACTACTATCTGGGAACATTCATCCCAACCCAGGCCCCCTACCCACCTCTGTCCCTAACTAGACTGCGGTGGGTGGTCTCTGCATAGCAACTATTAATATATGCAGCCTGTTAAAAAAAAAAAAAAAAAAGTTGACATCCTTCAAGGTTGTGTAGTGCAGCTGCAACCCAACATCCTCTTTGTGGTGGAAACCTGGCTCACTAAGAGTACCCCTGATTCGGCAGTATCTCCTACTGGGTATTCTATATACCATGTTTACAGACATGATAAACTGGGGGGGGGGGGGGCTGTGCAGTCTACCTCCGTGACTCCTTGCAGGGCCATGTGCTACCCTCACCAGAGACGGACCATGGTGCCCAAGCTCTCTCCATGAAAGTTATGACCTCTTCAGCAAGGGCCCCCCTATTTATTACCTCTGTTTATATTCTCTCTCTCCCCAACAACCAAAAGGCTGCATTCTAATCTGTTCCTACTCACCTTTTCCTTCTGCCTGACAAGGCAGAGATAATTGCGCTGGGCGACTTCATCATTAATTGGCGTTCTATCTCTGCAGCCCCTCTAAAAGACGCCATGGCAGCAATCAATCTCACACAAATAGTCCAAGCCTCTACCTGTAGTAATCCCTCCTAACTTTTTGCCCCCACCCCAACCCCCCCACCACCACCCTCCACCCCCCCCTTTTTGTTCCCGAACTATCACCCATCGGGAGGCAAGGCCCTACCTGCTAAAAGCGTTAAGCAAATCTCGCTTCAGCAGTGATTCCCTGGACCTGAAATTATTGCAGTTAACTCTTGATGAAGTTCTCCACCCCCTAACCAGCATACTAAATTGCTCCCTCTGCCTAGAAAAATTCCTGTCTAAATGGAAAACCTCTCTTCAAACAACATGAAGTCTTGCTGTATTCTGACTATTGCAGTTAGGTCCTGCCTTTCAACTGCCCTGGAGAACAAAGAGTTAACTTTCCATGGCCAGCATGGAGCGTTCAGCGCGAGCTCGGTTGAGGCCTCTGTCTGCTGTTGTTTAAACTCCAACCGTCAGATTCTTTACTCCGCCTCACTGAACAGTCGCTCCGGAGATTTCTCCTTTGCTCGGTTCAAAAAAGTCGGTTAAAGTGTCTTTTTCGCTCGGTTTCTACCGAATTTCTGCTACTGAACCTGTCTGTTTAAGTCTCTGTCTGTGGTACCGTGAGTACGAGATAGGTTTTGCATTTAGTTTCTGTGTGGAACTTGTAAACATTGGATCGGTTCGGTTTGAACCGATCAGATTAGTTTAAAAAAAAAAAAAAAACTTTTGAATTTATTGTGTGTAGTAGCAGGTCCGTATCGGTTCTAAAAAAAAAAAAAAAAGCAGTTTAATTACGTTTTTTCGCTCCGTAACGGTCAGGAACCGATAAGTGTCTTGCCTGGCGGATTGCCGAGAAAAGGGTAAGTTTTGGATAGGATTGGCCATGTCTGAGAAACCCAAGAAAAAAAACGGGCCCACTGGGTTTCAACGCTGTAGTGTGTGTGGGGAAGCCTTTGCTAAGGCTGATCCCCACACCACCTGTGTTTATTGTCTGGGGTTTGACCACCTCGATTCAGACTGCCAAATTTGTAAAGGTTTTCCCAAAGCTACCCTGGATAAGAGAGTAGGTAGACTGAGAGAAAGGGAGGCCGTGAAGTCCGCTGACCCAGACGGCCAGCCCGGTTCGGTTCCAACCGAACCAGAAGGAGTGCCCTCTGACCAGGGCGAAACTTCTTCGGGCAAAAGGAGAGCCGATTCTGAGGAGTCGGTTACGGTTAAAAGAAAAAGAAGGGAAAAATCATCCGGTTCGGATCCACAAATTCTTTCTCCGACCGCTGATGAAATAGCCAAAGCGATAAGGATAGTTCAATCGCTAACTTCGGTTCCGGCCAAACCAGCACCATCTGTCAGGAGCTCGGTTCGGTTGGTTCCCCCGGTTCCAGATTATACTTTAGAAGAATTTTATGAACCGGAGGAGGAGGAAGAGGGAGAATATGAGGATAATGATGATGATGGTGGTGGTGATTATGAAAGTCTGGATGTGCCTATTGACCCGGACATCTCCCCAGACAGACCTTCAGGTGTTTCTCCTCCTAGGCTTTCTGAGTCCCCTTCCCACTTTATGTTTTACAAGAAAGTGGCTGAAACCCTCCAGCTTCCTGTGGAAGAAGCAGTAGAGGATCAGGAGGAGCCTGATTTTGTCGAGATGATGGACATCCCAGAGTCCAGGAGATTGTCTGTTCCCCTCCATAAATCTTTTGGGAAACAGACATTTAAAATTCTAAAGACTCCTAATTCCATACCTCCTGTGGACAGAAGAATGGACAAGAGGTATACCCTTTCAGGCTATGACACAGAGTTCCTTTCCCAGCAATGCAGCCATGTTGGGGTAGTGCAGGCTGCTGCCTGTGATAAGGCAAATATTCCCTTGGCTTCACTCCCCAGATGAGGACTCCAGGAGGATTGATGCCATGGCAAAAAAGCAGTACATGGCAGCATCTTTGGGACTCAGGCAGGCTAACTATATGGCCTACACAGCTAGATACCAGAAGTCCAGGTGGGACACTGTACTGGCTCTGGCTAAACAGGCCCCTGATCAGCTTGCCAAGGAGCTGGAGCAGGTGGCTGCGGATGGGACTGAGGCATCCAAGGTGCAATTTTATACTGCTGTGGACTCCAATGATGTTTCATCTAGAGTCATGGCTACATCTGTGGCCCTTTGGAGGATGGCTTGGCTCAGATGTACTGGCTTATCACAGGATACCCAGGCTAAGGCCATGGATTTCCCTGTCATTGGTAATTCTCTGTTTGGGGAGCAGACAGAGAACTACATGAAGAAGATAGACGAGTACAGGACCACCTACAGGAGTGCTCAGGCCAAAGAAAGGCAAGCCACTCCTCAGAGGCAGCATTCCAGGGGCAGGGGCAGGCCGTTTCAAAGGCCTTTTTACCAAGCCCAGGCCTCCTCTTCTGCTTATGCTCAGAGGGGGTTCTTCAGAGGGAGAGGCAGATGGGGAATGAGCAGGCCTGCTTCCACCCCTCAGCCTAAAGCCCCTGCCAAGCAGACACCCTGATGGGTCTGCCCGGGCCAATTCTCCAATACCTGTAGGGGGCAGGCTGGCTTACATTGTCTAGGACTGGAAGTCTTTGACATCAGACAAGTGGGTCCTGGAAGTAGTAAGCCAGGGACTGGTTCTCAGCTTCAAAATTTCTCAAGATGAGAACCAGATCCTTTCCACTTGCAATCCATCAGAGACCCTTGCCCCAGAGGCAGAGGTTTTTCCCCTGGCTCAGAATGAGAAAGGGTTCCTACCCTACACAAGGGCAAAGGATTGTACTCCAGGTACTTCCTAACCCCCAAAAAGACAGGAGAATGGTGGCCCATCCTGGATCTAAGATATCTGAACAAGCACCTTTTAAAACCAAAATTCAAAATGGTGACTGAGAATAATTCTGCCCTCTCTAAGGCCAGGGGACTGGCTAGCCTCCCTGGACCTCAAAGATTCCTATTTTCACATTCCCATCTGGTGCTCCCACAGAAGGTACCTCAGGTTTGAGTTGCCCTCAGGCCACTATCAATTCAGAGCAATGCCCTTTGGCCTAACATCAGCCCCAAGGGTGTTCACAAAGTGCCTGGCGGTAGTGGTTGCTTTCCTAAGGAGAAAAAAGATCTCCATCTTTCCATACTTGGACGACTGGCTCATAGTGGGCCAGTCTCCAGACCAAGTCAAGTCACATCTGCAAATAACTCAGCAAGTGCTCACTTCCTTAGGATTCTTCCTCAACCTTCCAAAGTCAGTTCTCGAGCTAGTACAGCTCCTCACCTTTATGGGGCAGAGCTGGATACAATAAGAGCAAAAGCCTTCCTTCCTTCCCCTGGACAGGGTAAGGACCCTTATGGAACTGGCCTCCTCATTCACCCTTCAGGTGTCTCGACCAGCAAGGCATTTCTTGCAGCTCCTGGGCCACATGGCAGCCTCTACAGCAGTGGTCCAGGGGGCAAGATTCCAGATGAGGGACATTCAGTTCCACTTAAGAGCCTTCTGGTCCCAAAGAAAGGATTCCCTTACCAAACTAGTCCCAGTAACTCAAACCCTGATCCAGGCTTTGCAGTGGTGGCAGGATCAGGACAATTTGAGACAGGGAGTTCCTTTTGTCACTCAGTCTCATTCAGTGATATTCACCACAGATTCCTCCCTGCTGGGCTGGGGAGCCCACTTGGGGGATCTTGCCACCCAAGGGCTGTGGTCACCTCAAGAATCTGTTTCACATCAATCTCTTGGAACTCAGAGCAGTGTTTCTGGCACTGCAAGCCTTTTCCAAATCTGTACAGAACAAGGTGGTACAGATCAGAACAGACAATACCACCACAATGTGGTACATCAGCAAGCAAGGAGGCACTCTATCTACGGCCTTGTGCACAGAAGCAATGAAGTTGTGGTCTCTGGCCTATTCCCTGCAAACCTCTCTGATAGCAGTTCACCTCCCAGGGAAGGACAATGTCCTAGCAGATGCTCTCAGCAGGATATCCCAGGGCCATCACGAATGGACCCTAGATCCCCTAGTTTTGGAAGTGATTTTCTCGAGATGGGGCACTCCACAGATAGATCTTTTTGCAGCCCCAGACAATCACCAACTTCCTCTTTTTTGTTGCAGACCCCCAGTCTTGGGCTCAGTCCCCCTGGATGCTCTGATTCTGAATTGGGAAGGGAAGTTCCTGTATGCTTTCCCCCCTTCCCTCTCTTGTTCAGAGTGCTAGTCAAGATCAGGTCTCAACCATGCAAAGTGATTCTGATTGCTCCAGACTGGACCAGACAGCCCTGGTACCCACTGTTGCTGTCCTTAACAGTCCACCTTCCCCTGTCTCTTCCCAGGAATTACAACCTGTTGACACCCTCTTGGGAGGATTTGGTATCCGAACCTCAAATCTCTCAATCTCAAGGCATGGCTCTTGAAGAGTTAGAGTTTGCTGATCTACACCTTTCTCAGGGGGTTCTGGATATCCTTAAGGCTTCTCGAAAGCCTTCCACCAGAAAGACAACTCCAAATGGAAAAGGTTCACTATTTGGTGCTCTGATAAGCATATTTTTCCAGAATCTGCTGGGTTGCCTACAGTCCTGGACTATATGGTTCATCTTAATGGCTTGGGACTTAGGCCAGCTACACTTAAAGTGCATCTGGCAGCTGTTTCTGCCTTCTTGTCAGTAGGCAAGCCCTCTCCTCTCCTCTGTCAGCCCATCCTGTGTTTTGTAAGTTCTTCAAGGGATTGCTGCACACCAGTCCCCCCTTTAAGGACCCTGCTCCTGCTTGGGACCTTAATGTTTGCATTGCTCAGCTTATGCAACCACCCCTTGAGCCTTTGTCCTCTGCAGAGCTTAAGTACTTGACTTGGAAAACTGTGTTGTTGGTAGCCATTACCTCTGCCAGGCGTATCAGTGAATTGCAAGCCCTGTCAGTGGAGCCTGATTTCATCTCTTTCCATAGAGATAAAGTGGATCAGGAAGTTTTTGCGTAAGGTGGTTTCAGATTTCCATCTTAATCAGTCTATGTCTCTCCCTGTTTTTGTCACTGACCATTCCTCCTCTGGAGAGAGGAGGTTGCACAGCTTGGATGTTAAAAGGGCCCTCAGCTACTACATAGAGCGCACCAAGGGTCATAGGTTTGAGTCCCTCCAGTTGTTCCTCACATATGGAGAGGTCGATAAGGGCAAACCTGCCACTAAAAGATCTATTGCCAAGTGGATTGTCTCTTGTATACAATCCTGCTATGAAAAACTGGGTAGAACACCACCCTCAGGCCTGAGGGCTCACTCTGCTAGAGGTACAGCTGCTTCCCTGGCTGCTGCCAGGGAGATTTCTATCTTAGAAATTTGTCAAGCAGCCACCTGGAAAACAGTCCATACATTCACCAAGCATTACTCTCTGGATATGCAGGCTAGGAGTGATGCTCGGTTTGGCACAGCAGTACTTCAGAGCCTATTCCCAAAGTAGGTTCTGTCCCTCGTCCATGGAGGTACTGCTTGCTAGTCTGCAATAGTCAGAATACAGCAAGACTTCATGTTGTTTGAAGAAAAAATTACTCACCTTAGTAATGTTGTTTCTTCTAATGGAGTCTTGCTGTATTCCTCTCCCAGCCTCCCTCTCAGAACCTGTTTTTGGGATGTGAGTGGGCAGGAGCAGTGTTGGCACCCTAGAGGTGCCCACTTTTTTTCACCCTCCTTATTTTTGGGTGTGTGTTGTGTTTTGTTTTTTGGGTTTCCTGACTTGAGTCTTTGCTTTGAAACCAAAAAACCCTTTTTTAATAAATTTAGTTGCCAGTTGGCTAGTGTGAGTTTTACAGTTTCCACACAGGACTTCTAGTAAGTATTGCTCGTAAAGATCTGACGGTTGGAGTTTAAACAACAGCAGACAGAGGCTTCAACCGAGCTCACGCTGAACATTCCATGCTGACCATGGAAAGTTAACTCTTTGTTCTCCGGGGCAGTTGAAAGGCAGGACCTAACTGCAATAGTCAGAATACAGCAAGACTCCATTAGAAGAAACAACATTACTAAGGTGAGTAATTTTTTCTTATCAACCCCATTCTCAAAAGTGGCGACTGCACTTCACCGGGGAATTACCGCCCCATCTCTATACTACCCCCACTCTTCAAAGCCCTAGAAAAAATAAATTATGTCCAGCTCGCTGACCACCTCACCAAATACAACCTTCTCTGCCATGAACAACATGGCTTTCGCAAAGGTCACAGCACCACCACAGCTCTGCTAGAATGTACCACTGCCATTCACACGTCACTTGACAGTGGGCATCTGGCTGGGTAGGTATTTGTAGATCTGTCGAAAGCTTTTGACACCGTACATCACTCCCTCTTACTATCTACCCTCACCCACTTTGGTCTCTCTCAAGATGCCGTAGGCTGCTTCTCAGACTACCTAACCAGCAAGTCACAGCAGGTAAGGATAAATAACACACTATCCATCACTCTCCTGGTCACCTCTGGGGTCCCCCCAGGGATCAGTCTTGGGGGGCCCCCTCCTCTTCAGCATATTCCTTAATTCCCTCTCCAAGGTCTACTCTGGAAATCTGCTACTATACGCGGATGACGTGGTACTATTCTCTACCCACTCTGACTCAGTCATTCTACCACAGACCCTCCAACAATTCTTCAGTGAGGCTGAGTCCTGGTTCGCCAAGCATTGACTTGTCCTAAACTATAAAAAAAAAAAATGTTTGCACACTCCCAGAACAAACTTAGTGGCCTCCCACTACCAATCCTTAATTCCCCAACAAGTTTACCTGGAACTCCTAAATACCTTGGGGTCACTCTAGACTCTGCACTTAACTATCATGAACACATCCACCTACTTAGCTCTGCTGTTAACACCCACATTGGCCTACTTGACCGCGTAAGCACCGTCTCCCATCTGAAGCGCTGCAGCTTGCAGTCTACTCATCTATCGCCCCTTATTGATTATGGGATATTGGTCTATGGGGCTGCCGACAACACTGCCCTCAGTAGAATCAGGGTATCCCTGAATAAAGCATGTTGCCTTGGTACTGGCTGTGACCGTCTGACCCATACCTGCTTTCTCTATACTCTTACTAACTGGCTTAATTTTGTCTGGAGACTTAAATATCAGACCTGCCTTTTCACAAAATAAATCACTAATGGCTTCGCGCCCCCCACAGGCCTCTCTCCCTACCCGCTCAAGCACAAAAGTGTACCCATAGCGCCAATAAATCTCTCTTCCAGGTCTCACGTTGCAAATCTGCACTGGGCCAAAGAACCTTTCACTTCAGGGCTCCTCACTGGATGAATGTTACCCAACACTATCTTCTCTAAAACTAAACTTGGTCCCTTCAAACCCCTCCTCAGAGAACATACCCATGCTGAAGGGGCCTGTGATTGCTTCTAGCCCCCCCCATGTCCCTTGTTGGACCTACCACTAGCTCCCTCACCTCCTTATCCACCCCTCCCCACAGCCTATTCAGCATTAGGCTTGTTATATCCCACAGCCCTGTCAGCAACAATCCTAATCTCTTTGACAAAGGACTAGTGTCCTTGGCACCTGTCCTGCTCTTCTGCTGCCCCCCACACCCCGTCTACCCCCTCTGCACCTTCTGGACAAGAGTACTGAGTGTAAACACTGTTGAACCCCACTCTAATTGTGAATTGTCCCACCTGATCTGAAGATTACTATGATGCTCCTTTATGACTATGTAATATGCTGTTTGCCTCTATGTTCTTATGACCATGTAACCTGCTTGTATGCTTCGTTTGTCTGATGATTGTATATTGCTCAACTGACATGGAGCCTTTGCAATTCTGATATGATAAAAATGTGGGATGCTGTGGTGCGTAGGGGGAGGTGTTGCTGCCTCTGTATAGATCTCTGGGAAGACCCCACCTAGAGTACTGTGTCCAGAGCTCGAGACCACATCTATGGAAGGACATAGGTGGAGTGGAGGGCAACTAAAATGGTGCAGGGTCTACATCAAAAGCCACGTGAGGCAAGACTAAAGGCCCTCAATTTATACACCCTGGAAAAGAGGAGGGATATGATAGACCTTTAAATACCTCACAAGAGTAAATAAGGTACAGGAGGGAAGTATTTTTCAGAAAAAAAGGTGTTCAAGCACAATAGGACATGCTGGAAGAGGGTAGATTCAGGAGAGATGCGAGGAAGTACTTAACAGAAAGAGTGGTGGATTACTGTAACAGCCTTCCGGAGAAGGGGTTGGGGGCAAAAACAGTGGTGGGATTCAAGAATGCATGGGATAAGTACAAGGTAATCATAGTGGAAAGGAAGGAGAAGGGAGAAACTGAACTGTATATTGGTGCACCTAAAGAGGAGCTCTTCGAGGCTCTAACAGCTGGGTCTGATGTAGGAAAATACCTGCTATGTATGGCCTATGACATCTCTGATGCTTCAGTCAGAGCAGGTGCCTCAAGGATATGCCTCAGGAGGTACTCCTGGCTCAGGGTGGCGTGCTTTGCAAGTGACATACAGCCATCCATTCTCAGTGCCCCCTTTAGAGGATGCAAGCTGTTTGGTACAGATGGATAGATATCCTCTCTAATCTGCAGGCCTCGGGCAAAACCCTGAAATCAGTACATTGTCTTTTCATCTGGCCAGTACTAGACACCGTACCACTGCCAGACAAGGTTAGGGTAGAGGAGCAGGTGCTTGCCTACTCCAGGAGCTGCCTCAGGTACCCACTGAAAAGTCCCTAGAGGTGACGGTGTGGCAGGAGATGCTATAGCTGGCTCTGCCTGACTCCTTTACACCCTCCAGCCACCATTGTCTCCAGGAGTGGTGGTTGGGGGTCAGCTCCCCCTCTTCCTGAAGCAGTGGAAGGATGTGACTTCAAATGCCTGGGTCCTGGAAATGGCAACACAAGGACCAGACCATCCTCCAGTGCCTTTACATTATCCTCTAGATCACATTCCTCTGCTCCTGGCGGAAGTCAACAGCTTGCTTCAGAAAATGGCAGCAGAACCTTTTCCTGTGGAACAGAGAAATGCAGGGTTCTATTCTTAATATTTCCTAGTTCTAGAATGGATGGGAGATCGGAGACCTATTCTGGATCTCAGGGATATGAACTTCTTTACTGAGTGCAAAAAGTTCAGAATGATCACCCTGCAGGTATGGTATTGGATCTGTTCTCTAGATATGAATGATATGTAGCTTCATATAAAAATGTGAAAACCTCAAAGGAAATACTTGAGATTTCTGTTTCAAGGGAAACACTTAGTTCAGAGTATTGCCCACTGGATTGTCATCTGCGCCATGGGTCTGTACTAAATGCTTAGCAGTTGTAGCAGACACCCTTTGCAGGGAATACCTCTATGTATTTTCCTACCCGGACAACTGGCTGCTGAAAGCTCATTCCAAGGAGCAACTCCTACATATCATAGCCCAAGCATGACAGCTGTTCAATGCTCTAGAGGTTACTATCAATGTACCAAAGTCTGTCTTGACCATTGCAAGCATGTACAGTATATAAGGGCAGTTTTGGACATAGCCCTAGGCACAGCCTTCCTGCCTCTGGACAGAGGCGGGTGTCTGATTGTGCAGGCCCAGATGGTCGATGACAGCCAATATGACACAGCCAGAAGATTCCTGCAGCTCTTAGGCCTTAAGGCAGTGGCCATTGTCACGATACTTTTGGCCAGGCTACACATGAGAATCCCTCAGTGGACCCAAAGAGTCCAGTAGGATCAGCTCACAGACAGTCTAGACCAGAAGGTTCTAGTAACGTCTCATGTACGTAAGGTGCTCCCGTGATGGATGGAACTCGGCAATCTGCCAAAGGGGGTTCCTTTCCTGAGCCCTTCCCCTCACCAGATTTTGACTACAGATACCTCGGGGATGATTGGTGGGGCACATTTGGGGTCCCGTCAGACACTGGCATGGATCACAAGAGCTGTTCTGCATGGCCTACAGGCCTTCCAGACTCTCCTGTCCCCAGGTCCTCTCTTAGTACAGACAGACGTCAGTGTGATGCATTACATCAACAAGCAAGAGGAACTCATTTTAACCCCCTGTGCAGGGAAGCAATGAGAGTCTGGTATTGGGTTCTACAACACAGTCTAGAACTGTCAGCAGTACGTGTTGCAGGGGCCCAAAACGTCTTAGCAGACATGCTGAGCAGATCACAGTCCGGAATGCATGAATGGGAACTGCTGACCTCAATGGTGGAAGATCTGCTTGACAGATGGGGTCGTCCAGAGTTGGACCTTTCTGCATCACCACACAAAGCAAAACTATCGCTATCCTGCTCGCTTACTCCAGGGCCTGCAGTTTTCTGGTGTGATGGGTTGTCCCTCTCTTAGAAGTGAATGTTCATGCATGCCTTCCCTCTTATTCAGAGGGTGCTTCTCTAACTTCAGATGGAGGGGGCAACTCTGATCCTCGCTGCCCGCCCCCACGGTTCTTGACAGATCGGGTTCCCTTACTGCAGCAGTTGGCACTGGAACCACCAGTACCCCTACCCTTATGCCAGGGCCTACTGTCAAAGAAGCAGGGAACCTTGGTCCATCTGGACCTCAGGTCACTTCACTTCCATGTGTGACTCATGCAAACAGACATTGCTAGACTTGGGGTTTTCCAAAAGGTGGCTGCCAGAAAATCTTCCACCAGGGCCATTTATTTCATGAAGTGGAAGCAGTTTGTTTTGTGGGCTGCTTCTCAGCATCTAGATCCATTTACCTGTCCAACAAATCAGGTTCTAGACTGTCTGCTGTCCTTGTAAGATGCAGACGTACAGTACTCTTCTATCAAGAGTATACTTGGCTGCCATTTCAGCGTTTCATGTGCCTCTTGGGAGCCTACAGCTGCCCAGCTGGAGGTGACCTGTAAATTTTTGAGAGGCATTCTGCACTTAAAGCTTCCTATCTGTAATCCAGTCCTGACTTGGGACCTGGGTTTTGTGTTGGGAAAACTTACTTGGGCTCCTTTTGAGCCAGCCACAACTTGTGGCATATGCATTCTTTCTAGGAAAGTGTTTTTTTTTGCAATTACTTCTGCTTGAAGGATTTGAGATCTACAGGCATTAATGTGTGAGCCTCCTTATTTTGATATTTCCACAAAGACAGGATGTCTTTATGAACTAATCCTAAGTATTTACCAAAGGTGGTGGTGGAGTTTAATTTAAATCAAACAATCTACCTTTCAGTTTATTTATGAGCATACTAATCCAGAAGAAGCATTGCTACATACTGTAGATGTACATAGAATACTCGGGTACTATATACACCTCACAGAGGACTGCACAAATTCCCCGCCCCCCCGTTTTTTGTTTTATTCACCCCTGGGAAGAGGGTGCTCCAGTTTCAAAACAGTACCTGTCCAAGTGGTTAGCAAGCTGTATTACTTTTTGTTATGGGTAGTAGGGTAAGGAACTTCTGGGGTTGTTCATGGTTATTGACAGTGTCAGTGGGTTGCACACTTGCCTCTGAAGCCGGAAGATCGAAAGGTTATGAGGTTTGTCCCCATACCAGGCACTTGAGGTAAATCCCAATACTAGGACAGTAGTGCATCATGAGGGGATGCTGCACTCCTGAGGTGCTATCTTTCAGATGAGACATTAAACTGAGGTCCCGTCTGCCTGTTCTGGTGGTTGTTCAGGTGGACGTTATTCATCCCATGGAACTTGTTGAAAAGAGTAGGGGACTTGTTTATTAAAGAAAAAGCAATGATTAATGATACAGAACTGGCAAAACAAAATTATTACAATCATAGTGGTATGAAAGAAAACATTATGTGAGGGAAAGACTATGCATAACACACCTCACCACCTTAAGTCCAGGAACATATTCGTACTAGGGGTGCGGGGCACCAGAAAGAAATAAAAAGGTAAAAGAAATGGGACATGTGAAGCCAATTGCAAGTCATCCCAGCATGGAGTACTATGATAATTGCACGGCTTTGCAAATATCATCAGTAAAGAGCCCATGAGCAGTGTTTCCAATGGCAGATCCACACCGTTGGTGAAAGATGAGTTCTTTGTGCTGCATACTGTCGGTGAAGGTCAGATGCCACCATCTGTAAAAGGGTGGGGGGGGATCATCTGTGGCACATAGCCAGAGCGGTGGGTAAACAAGTGGACATTCAAGCCTACAAAAAAGCCCAGAACGACTGCACTGGGGCCATGCATACAGCAAAAAATCAGTATTATAAGGAAGCCCTCACTCGCACTTGGAGTGACGTTAGAAAATTCTGGGCAAACCTTAAAGAAGTCAGTGGCAAGGACACAGTCAGCCCCCACCATGTTGAACATTGGTGTTCCCACTGCAGACCCCACTTCCATTGCAGATTCTCTTAGTGAAGCCTTCTCAGACCTCAGTGGCGTCCTCCCTCCTGATTTTTTCCTCCAAGCAGTCTCAATTTCTAAACCAAGCAATGTAGTCTTACCTATCGCTCACCCCCCACTCCACTTTAGAACCATTTCTCATGGCGAAGCTAGGAAATATCTCCAAAAGGTCCTGGGTAAGTCCCCTCTTTTCTCCTACTATCCTTTCCCATCTGCCGTCAGCCCCAAACTCTCCCCCCAAAAAAACAACAAGGCTTTGACAAGTCCTCCCTAGGCTGATGCTTCCCCACTTCTTGAGTGTACGTTGGCCGCCTGAGCTGCTGTAACTCCCGAACATAGCCCTCCATCCTGACAGCTCAGTCTGCTGCAGTACCTCCCTCTGCCCTACAGGCACCCCCAGTCTGAATTGTCCTCTCTTCCTTAAACTGCCTTAACCCTCTCACAAACTTGTAGAACTTATAATAACCTGCTGACTTAACCTGTTTGTTTATATTAAAACTTAGTGTCATACTTGTTAAGAGCCTGCACTTACAGCTTTATTGTATACCTACAGTATGTATACCTATGTTTTTTTAATCACTGTTAATGTAATTCTGACATGGGACCTATGTAATGAGCTTGTTCTCAAAGGTGTTAATCCGAGATCACAATAAATAAAAATAAAGAGCCAAGGGGCAGTGTTTCCAGTGCAGATCCACACCGTTGGTGAAAGACGAGTTCTTTCTGCTGCGTACTGTCGGTGAAGGTCAGATGATCATGCCACCAACTGTAAAAGGGTGCGGTGATCTGATAATTGTTGTTGCAACACATAATTACAGCGAACTCTCCATATCACAACTTTAAGGCAGGAAAAAATTTAGAAGCAACCCAGAAGGATCTTGCATCAAGGTGTGGCCCAACAATGAGCCATAAATCGGTGTATCATAAGGAAGTGAACTCCAAAAAGGATCTGCCCAGGATTTACCTAAAAAAGGCCAAAAGTATAGTAGATACAGACTGCCTAAAAACAAGTGTCCGATGGATTCCACTGCTGTCTGGCAACTGTCTCTCGGGCATATTCGTTCCGTGATGCTTTTTTGCTTGTTGTTGCCTTTGACATACAATTTGCTGTGGCAATACAGCCAAACTACATCCCAATATTGGGGAGGAAAAAATTTGTTCAAGTATGATGAGGCAGCTTGCTTGAGAGGCAGTGGTATTCCTGGGATAAGATACACCCTTTAGAATCAACCCTTTATAAAAAGTCTTCCTGTTTTGGGTGTGTCGTAGGGTGTGGGTAGACAGGATGCAGTAGACAGGCAGACCATTCACTGAAGTGCATAAAAAATGCTAGAAGCATTACATTTAATTTCTCAAAACAAAAATAATAAACTAAAATAATAAAAGGACAAATTGACAGCATAACAGTACTCTTAACATCCCAAGTACTGCCCACAGAGTGGATCCCTAGAGCCTTCTAGGTCCACCTCTCGCTGTGTTTCCTATTAGACCAATGTCTGGCACAGTGAGAGATGGACCTAGAAGGCTCTAGGGATCCGCTCTGTGGGCAGTACTTTGGATGTTAAGAGTACTGTTGTGCTGTCAGTTTGTCCTTTTATTATTTTAGTTTATTATTTTTGTTCTGAGAAATAAAATCAAATGCTTCCAGTGTTTTTTGTGCACTTAAGTGAATGGTCTGCCTGTTTATTGTATCCTGTCTACCCACACTCTACGACATATGGTGGCAGTGGTGGGATCTGGCTGGAAGTCCAGGAATCTGGGGGATTCCAGTCAGGTGGTACCAGCCCTGGTACTTTCTGGATAAACAGGCAGAGATGCGAGGCACCACAGGAGCGTGATGGATCCAAAGACCAGGGTTCAAAATAACAGTATTCCTGTACTAAGCATTAAATCCTGATTAAAAAAAAAAAAAATGAACAGGAGCTTTCTTCTGATGTATTCTGTCTCGGTATCACGTATTGGTGTTTGTTTGGTGCCAAAATCACGAACGGCTGCAGAGCAGAATTAAGTCAACAGTTTTCTGTAAGATCAGTGTCATTAAGTTTCTCATGCTAAAAATGCTTTTATATGAGAACTTCTCCCTGAAACTCTGCTTGCTGCTCTTAGTTCTTTTATTTGGTTTTCTCCTCTGTAAAATAAGAACCCTCTGCATTAAAGAAAACAAAGACAATCTTTAAGCTAAACCAAACCCTTACTGTTTGTTATGCACACGTTAATATCATTTCTGCTTATTTCATCCTGACAAAGAACTGAATTATTTTACTTCATAAGTGTTGTCCTCAGCCATTGTAGCTCACCTGAGTGTTGTTCAGCAGGCCTCACCTGGGTGATGTTCTGCAGGACTTCTCTTAGGGGCCTTTGTGCTGCTGTTTATATAGAGGCTGACCTGTCAATCACAGCAGGTGGGTGGAGCTACAGTGGATAAATGCTCCTAAAAATGCTAAAACTGTTTGTTTTTCTGTTGGGAGGCCTCCATTATGAATTATGATTTATATTATTTGGGATATTATGTTAGAATTCTATTTTTCTAGCCTAGAAACACTTTTGTATTAGACTAGGAGGTGGAGCTTCATCCATCTTGTGACTAGTCTGTATATAAGGTCCTGTCTCCAAGTCTAAAGCAGATCAGTTCAACCTTGGAACAGGTTGAGGAAGCACAGAGGGTGGGACTGAAGCGAAGTCCTAGCCGTGTTATGTTAATCTGAATTTTTTTTTTTTTTTTGCTGAAAATCTTTATTTTATTTTCTTGGTAAATAAATTTGCACACTTGTGTGTTTGCACCTACTTCTTGTTGTCTGTGTTTTTCTCCCACACACCCACTACGACATGGTGCATATGATGTCCCATGGTACCCGGCGACATTTAAACATCAGTAAAGGCGCCATCATGAGTGCGCTTCTTTTCCTTTGTCTGATTTGATATCAGTGCATTCTCTTCCATCACAAACTTGGGTCCCGAGCCTTCAGTAATTCTGCCCAATTTTACTGGAATGCTTTGCCTGTTTCTATTCGTATTACTTCTAAGTCTCATTTTAAATTTTTGTATAAGTCTTCATTTAATAAGTCATGTATCTGTAAAAGATGAATTTGTTCATGTTGAAATATGTTGTTGCTTATTTTTTGTAGTTCAGGTCGGACCTGAAAAAGAGCTTCAGTCCAGTTACCTAACCCGGTTAACAAATATAAAATAAATAAAAACCCTGGAAATGGTTTTGGTCTACCTTGTGCCAAAATAAGGGGTGTCAACCACTGTTGTGGCTACACTTTCCAGGGTGATGAAGTGTCCGTCACTCAAAGATGTTATACCGGAAAAAAAATACCATGAAAAAAACACTGGATTCACCATATTTAACCATCCTTTGTCATAGAGGAGATAGAGAACATCCCGTTTATTTTTTATTTTTATTTATTTTATTAAAATCTAGGAATTGAAATACCCTTGAGCCAGAGGCTCATTTACAAAAGTTCCACGTTAGCAATAACAGGACAAGACACATACAAATTATATAATTTTGATGATACATTTGTAAAGGTATACAGAGTCCAATTAAAATAGAGATTGTCAGTATACAAAGACCACAATATGTAATGCAAGATGCAACAGAGCCAGAGAATAAGCAATTAACACAGGTTACAGATGAAGCGAGGAACTTAACATGTTTGAGTTTACAGAATGGGTAGGGCACTGTGGGAATCAGCCAGAGGAGGCATTGTCGAAGAGTGGGGGCAGGGCATATGGGAGGGATGGACACAAGAGAATCAGCTGGAGTGGGCTTAGTGGAGGGGGAAGGCACAATGGAGTGGGGTAGAGCAAAAGGGGAGATAATGGGAGGTTTGAGCAGATGGGGGGGTGATCAAGGATGAGAGATTAGGAAGGAGATGAGGTAGGAGTTAGGGCAGGATAGTGCTGGCATAGTTTCAGTGGCTATGGCCAAAATTTTCCAAATGCTAGAGGGGAGTTCCAGAGATTTAAGCCTGCTCCCCAAGACCACCTAAAAAACAAACTATATAATCTAGTTTCCAACTCCACTGAGAGTGGAAATATGCAGCTGCCAGGATTTCCAAAGAGTCACTCAGGCTGCCCCTGTATCCAATGCACGCGTAATTGAGGGCTGGCAAATTTTAACTACTGAAATATATACCAAGGATTTTCACCGGTTCCAAACTGACAGGTATAGTCTTATGGACAAAGGTCGTTGCATCCCTATTGGAAGTAGTTGACATTGGAATAATTAATTTCTGCATCTGTAATCAAAGCAGTGTCATTAAGTCTATAGCATTGTCTGTGGCAACCACATTGTGTACAAGTCAACAGACATTGTCTGCTTAAGCTGTTACCTTAACTGAGGCTGTGGAGATACCAGGGAATACCAACAATCTGTGGTTCTGCTGACAGTCTTCAACAAGGGATCCAACATCTGTTGGTACAAAAGAGGGCTTAATGGGCAGCCTTGTTGGACTCCCCAACGGACCCGAATGCAGGTGCTTTGCCAGCCATTTATAATCAGCAGGATGGAAGAATGGGAATACGTAAACCGGATCCACCGGATGAAAACATCCGAGAAACCGTATCTCTTAAGTACGAGGAACTGGTACTCGTGGGAAACCTTATCAAAGGCCTTTGCTTGGTCCAACACAACAAGAAAGTGTCCAATCTGTCCAGACTGACAAAAGGCAATCAAATTCCTGATTAATAATAGTGTGTCCTGTATCTTACATACAGGAATGGAGCAGGACTGTAAGGGATGTATGGTGACAGGGAAAAATCAGGTTGTTTACAAAAAATATGAGTTGATCATTTTGTCTATGTTTAGGAGACTAATAGGTATCCAGTTCGACAAATGTCGACGATCTCTTGATTTAAACAAAAATCTGAATGACTTCCATAATGGTTCCTTTGAAAGACAAGTGAGCCAATATATACTTAAAAACAAAGGCAACTAGTAGACCAAAAATAGGACACAACTGATCTAATTCAGAGACAAGTCCATCCGTGTCTGGTGAGCTCAGTCTCTGAAGGGATCAGATTGCCAAAAGGACTTCAGATTCTGATATTGGCTGAATGAGTTGGGCATTATCCGACTGGGGAACCTTTGGCAGGATAATGGAGTCCAAAAGGTTTGCCACTGAATCCCCAGTCGCAAACTGCATACCAACCATCTGGAGTAAGTTATTTTGGACCACCTGTTACACTCCCACTCGGGTGTAAAATTTCCTCCCCAGAAGGTCACACAGGGAAGTCATCTGTCGGTGCCGTACCCTGCGAAAGTAACTAGTCAACAAGTCGCCTTTTAGGTGTTTGCTCTGAGTGCCATATTGCTGTTCAGAAGTCAGGGATTAAACCCTGTCATATTGAATGGTTTTCATATGATCAGTCAGAGCGAATATGGGCTGTAAGGGACACTCTGTTATCCACTTGTATAGAAAGCAGCTTCTGGAGTTTATAATGCAGCTCTAAATATGTCAGATAGGAGGATCTGCCCTAAAACTTTGCATGACTCCTTGTCAAGTCTCCAGTGGACCATTTGGTTTGATCCCTCCAATGCAGTACATCAGGGTACAAGTCTAAGACTGACAAACGAGCCCATAATAATTATCTCAAACTATCAGGGGGAAAAAAGGAATATGTATGGATGGTATATTCAACCTCCAACAGGGCTTCCCAGGTTGAAGTGTTGAATCAACTGATAATATACAATTTGGCAATGAATGATCAGTTAGTTCCACAGGATAAAATTGTTGCTGATAAGATGGTACACCTACGGGAAACAAAAATATAGTCAGTACGTGTGGTCAAGCCAGCCTGTCAGCACAGCAGTTGGATTTCCATCTGTGATGTCGGCAATCCGGGTTCAGGAGTGGACTCGGAGGGCCGGCCGGGGGGAGAAAGGTTGGAGCATCCGACGACAGCTCACCTTCTCCAGGGGGAAGGAGGGGATTCAACCCAGCGTGTGCTGACCCCTGGCGGAGGCTGGGGGCATAGCAGCACATCGGCGCCTCTACGTTTGACTGGCCACAGACGAAGGCCTGGGGATCAGCAAGCTCTAGGGGATGTTGTAGTGGGGTGGACGTCACCGCTTACACCTTGATGTCAGGGGCACTTGTAGCGCCCACGAAGGAAACAGAAAATCGCTCTCCGGCACCAGGGAGATGGAGCACTGAGCCTGGTCCCGATGTGTCTGCCCAGCTGTCTCTGGGTCTGAAGAGACATTGAAGGTTCGGGGGTGTCCTGCCCCACCCCGACCCCACTGGGGGGGTGGTAAACCACGGCAGGATGGGGGACCCGAGCAGTCCGGTAAGGCGGTGGCAGGGGCAGGCTTCATTGGTGCATCCTGATGATGCGGCGTCGATAGGGACGTAGGAGGGGATAAACGGAAATATCTAAAAAAAAAAAAAAATGCGTGGTCAGTTTTGCTCACTGGTAGGTATAACTCCCAAAGGGCTGGAAAGCTTGAAAGGAATCTACCTGATGAGACTCCCTACAAATGGCTGGCAAACATAAAGAATCACAATACAACTTCAGTGATAAGCACCCATATCACGGAGGTGAAGAGGGCAATAAAAATCACCTCCAAAGAGTATCATTCTGGAGGATCATCAGTAAGGTTGTAAGGATTTAAACGGTGTTACCCTATCAGATTTTGATTGAGGTGCATAAACTACCATCAGCTGGTGTGCAATTTGATTGAGTGTGCAATCAAGAAAGAGCCCAGCCTGGTTGCACTTCTACCACCTTTGACACTATGGGCGAAAGGCGATTAAACAAAATGGCTACACCCACGCATCTTCCAGTGCCGAGTGAAAAATAAGACCCAGATGTACAAAGCTGCTGAGTGGTGGCAGTGTAGACCAATGACTGTAATCACCTGTCTTGCAGGAAAAGTAACTCTGCTGCACAATCCTGCAGGATTTGTAAGAGAACCTTCCTTCGTATGGGAATCTGCAGGCTGTTTACATTCAGCGTTGCAGCTTTTATACAAAAGTAGTTAAAGGGAAGACTCCATCATATGTCAAGACACCCAGCACTAAGGTGGCGGAGTATGTTTTCTGTTGAACTTTACTTTTGAACCAGGTGATGAGCCAACCTTTCGTTTGCAAGTTGTTCTCCACTTGGGGATGACTTTGTCTGTGTCCTGGGATCCGTTGAAGCCCAAAGACATTGTGGATGAAACATCCAATTAAAGTTCTTCATCGGTGTCTCCCCACACCTTGGATGAGGCCAGTGGACTGTATTCTGAAGAGGAAATGACAATGGTGTCATCAGGAGGTTAATGGAAAGGGGGTTGTTCTGGAGGGACCGCTGTCTGGGTATTTCCATGAAGGGAGTAGGTGGTGTCATTGTTGATAATTCTGGGGTGTCCAGTGGGAGCAATGGTTTCCCTATCACAGTCAAGGCCAGGGGAGGAAGGACTGAAGACTCAGGGGGCAGTGGACGGGGTTCCATTGGTGTAGAAGTAACCTGGAGTGAGAATGGCATATCCACCTCTGACAAGACCGGTGGAGGAAGGACTGAAGCTTCGGTAGGTGTAGAAAGAGGCACAGTTAAGAGGCAGTAGTGTCTCTTGAGCAAATTCCTCAAAGGGTGGCTCTCAGAGGTGGGTGTGAGTAACCCTCCTGATGGAGCCGGGTGTAACAGTCCAGGATATGGGTTATTGTTTTGGAGGGGGGGGTAGAAGGCATGTCAATCTGATGGTGACCCAATGATTTGTGGGCCGCCCACAGGCAGTCATGGAAGGAATGGCCTTCGATTTGACAAAGATTGTATTTCCTCTTTTTCTGACAGTGTGCTGCAATATGACCATGCTCCAAACAAAGGCTGCAGAGACACTGGTCAGTGACATTGTTAAGATGGTTGAGAGAGCCACATTTGAAACAGGCTTTTGTTTGCCCCGAATATAAACAAACTCTGCGATCACAGCCAATAAAGAAACTGTTTGGAAGAGAAGTCCCGAATCCATAGCATGGAGCTGGATCTTATATTTCAACCCCCCCCAGTCCATATCCCATATTTGTCCAGAATTTTCTCTTGGCGGCCAAGCACCTCGCATCATTTTTGGAGCCAAAAGGTGACATTCTGAACATCCACACCTTCATTTTGAAACATCACCGTCACCTTTCGTGTGGTGGATCTAGTGAGGGGAATCGCCTGAAATGGCAACCAAAGCTTTGAATATCTCAGTAAGTTCTACTTAGTCCAGAAACTTTCCAAGGAAGAATGAAGCTGAAAGTTGACGTCATAGAACACAGATCCCAATACATAGATGATTGCGAAAATGTCTTCCGGTACAAAGCCTAAGGAGTCCCATTAATCGTTTTTCGACCAGAAAGGTATAGTCAGGTGGAAGGTAGTTTGCACCAACATACTTCAGGCAGACGACATTTTGCTGTGGGGCAGATATAGACAGAGTTGCGAAGAAGTCTGACAGTTTAAATGGAACATCCTGTGGTGTGGGTAATGGAGCTGTCCGTATACGGACTACTGATGGAGTGGCTAAGTCTGTGACCTCTGTCAGAACCAGAGCTACCAGTACAGCCAGGTGTCGTGGGGTAGACTGAGATGAGATGACATTCAAATCAATTTAAGAAGTCCCAGGAGGGTGCACTTGAGCTTAAGGTAAGGAATTCTGTAGATGAATCTGCAGAACAGAATCGCAAGCATCCACCTAATATGTAGGCATATGGGCAGGGTCAGGTATCCAAGAATGATTGTGAGGCCCCACTATCCAACCAGCTGTCTGTAGAGCCTTCTCAGGACTCCAGCCAGGAGTGGTGGTCACAGGCTGGTCGGCAGAAGTACATGGAGTACCCAGGCGGGTACCAGGCAAAGAAATGGGAGACATCAGGCCACTGCATGGTGATTGTACAGGTCCCGGCAACTCAGCATCGTTTGTTGCAGAAGTAAACTATGCTGGAGTAAATCCAGCAAAGGCCACGGAAGAAAGAGGTGCCAGTTCGAGTGCACTGCATAGGAGAGGCCCCGGGTTCAGGCGTCATAGGAACCTGAGCTGCTGTAGCGTGGAATGCCTCAGGGACAACTGAAGCAGGTAGGATCGAAGTATAGGGCTCTGCTGAATCAGTTGGAGCAGACAGTGCAGCCTGACAAGGGGCCTTGGCACCCTCTTAACAAGTAGCAGAGACGGATGGTTGGCTCATGGAAGGTAAGTCCACCTGATCCTCACACAGGCGCACGGGCTGAGCCAACTGCTCCTTAATACGCTGTGAGTCTAGCACAAACTGTCCCGACAACACCTCCAAAAAAGTATGCTGGTTCAGTAAAGCCTCGGCAGGCGAGCTCTGCTCAGTGCCATCCAGAGAATTAGAAGACCGACACGAATTGTGAAAAATCAGCAAGTGGACTAGGTCAGAGTTCCTGTTCTGCAGGCATTGGAGTCTTTAGCAAAAGCAGGTCAGTCTGTGGTGGTAATACAAGTACTCTTGGACACCTGAGATTCGGAATTGACTTGGTTCTCGGCTGGAGGTAAGCAGATCCATCAGGTGGGCGACTGGGCTTACAGGCCAGGGGAGATGTGGATCATTTTCAGGGCTATCAGTGCCCATCGATTGGGACGGCTCCGAAGCGTCCAATAAATGCAATAAAAATTCACTCTGAGCACGAAATCCAGGGAGCAGTATTGGGTCATCTTGGAAATCATCCAGCTGTCCACAAGGACACGTCAGTGGTAACTTCCCCCTAGGTGAAGCAGCTGCTGTGTTTGACACAACCGGGCCGACTCAGATGGCAGTGGTAGAGGCACAGGCATACGTGGTACTATAGAATCCTATATCTGTTGAGAAATTTGTCTCTGTACTCAAAGCTGATGGCAGCAGAGTCCGTCTTTCACTTCAACACCAGGGTCGGGTCATCTTGGTCAGTAGGTTCCCCCTACTGGCAGAGTAGGGGAATTTCCCCAGTGTCCTGGCCAGATTTCCCCATCCATTAAAAATACCAGCAGCTTAATCTGGTTCAATTTCAGTGTGTCACCATCTGTATCCGCCCCCCCCCCCCCGCAGTTGGCTTCTCTGAAAACGGGACTTCTAGTCTCAGTGGGCCTACCCAGTCAACAAAATTAAATAAACAAATATTCCACTAGAGGTATGGCCACATCTGTTGCATGTTTCAAGAATGTGTCTGCGACAGAAATATGTGCTGCTGCCACACCTTCACCAGACACTGCAGTGTGGACATTGGCTCTGAGGGCTGACTTTGGCCTCGCTGTGCTCCAAGTCCTACTTTCTTAGGCCTGTAGACTTCTGCCACTCAGACTGTTATGGTCAGTACTGCTTGGTACTCATTTCAGGGGTGTGGCCTGATGAAAGAGAGATCCTCTAAGAACATAGGATGAGTATGTAACTGTTATAACAGTAGATCTTGGAGAGAATCTCTAACAGGCCATGCTGTCACACTTTCCATCGCCCTGCTGGATCCAGAGACTCTGAGTGCTGTCTCCTTCTCCATGAGGGTCTGTCTGGTGCGCTGTTCCTCACCTGGCTGGCAGAGCCCTAGGTTCTCTCGTGGTTCCCTACAGTGAGGTCCTCCCAGCATGATCTCTGGCGAGGGAACTGGGGAGAGAAAAGGGCTGCCCTCGTTTACATGGGGAAATGCCGACACAGAAACATAAAAGGTGACTGAAGATAAGGACGGTGTGGCCCACTCAGTCTGCCCCTTTTCCTTACTTAATCCAGTACCATAGACCCTAGCTGATCTGCAGCTTACCCTCTCTCCCCTATTGAGAGAGTACTCATGTCTATCCCCTGCATTCTTGAATTTCCCTACCGTCTTTGCCCAAACCTCCTCTGCAGGCTGTTTCAAGCATTTTATTTAGTTTTTGTTGACCCGGGTAAGTGCACTAGACAAATTCTACCTATTTTCAGGGATGACTTGGGGGAGGGGGATAAAGTTGAATGCCAACTGACTTTGAAACAGATTAAGCTGTTGGTGATATTTTTAGTGAATGGGGGAAAATTTGGCCTGGGCACCGGGAAAATTCCCCTACTCTTTTCAAGAAGTGCCATGGGATCTTTAACATCCACCTGAACTACCACAAGAACAGGTAGATGGACCTCATGTTTAACATCTCATCCGAAAGACTGCACCTCTGGAGTGCAGTACCCCCCTCAATGT